>OV816025.1:5223735-5823735 GCA_929113105.1 Agrypnus murinus
TGTCAAGGAGGCATCCACATCTAAGGAAGAGGCAGGGCCGTCTCAGCTCAGGTCTTCAGCTCCCCAATTCAATTTCAAGAACAATTGTTTATTCTGTGTACATTGTGCAAAGGAAGAAACCAAAAAGCGTTTGGCGAAAAGGAGAATTGTACATTCGATTGAGACTTTAACTGTTCAAAATCGTATCAGGGAGGTGTGTTCTATGAGGGAGCATTCCTGGGGTGACGAAGTTCTTTTCCTCGATTAACGATCTTGTTCCTGAGGAGGCAGTATACCACAAAGACTGCTACCTTAGTTTGTGAAGCCCATGAGTTTCACAACTTCGAAAGCTGAGATCCCCAGAGACATCCATGTTACACAGGCTATAGAGGAGATTTTTGCCTACTTGGAGGGAAGCAGCGATTGTCAGTTTTCCAAAGATGAGATACTGGGTGTCATATCAGAGACTAAACCCCAATGGCGAACTATCAAGGCTGAGTTGGAGAGAAAATATGGAGATCGAATACTGATCACTCCAGGCGTCTTTTCGTTCATTGATAATTTTGTTCCCACTGTCTCTAAAACATACCACGGGCACACTAAACCTGTTGACGCTTGGAGTGATCAGTATTCGATCTCCATATTTTCTCACCAACTCAGCCTTGATGGTTCGCCATTGGGGTTTGGTCTCTGATATGACACCCAGTATCTTATCTTTAGAAAACTGACAATCGCTGCTTCCCTCCAAGTAGGCAAAAATTTCCTCTATAGCCTGTGTAACATGGCCGTCTCTGGGGATCTCAGCTTTCGGAGTTGTGAAACTCATGGGCTTCAAACCTCCAAGGTTTGGTTTTTTCCTTTGCACAATGTGCACAGAATAAACAATTGTTCTTGAATTGAATTTGGGAGCTGAAGACCTGAGCTGAGACGGCTCTGTCTCTTCCTTAGATGTGGATGCCTCCTTGACATATTTTTTAATTGTATCACTTCGAGTGTAATTTTCTCGACAACTGATGTGAATCAAAAGAGATGTCAAACCACGGAAACTTTGGTGCTTGTCGTCTTTCCGTTCCTTACTTGCTTTAATAAGGCCCAGTATTCCCTTTTCTTTGACCTCACAGACGTCGTTATTTACTTTAACGACGTCCTCAAGACACACAGGACACTTAGTAGTACTCATTGTAGAGATATCTGTAACAAACAAATGTTGTGTGTCAGTAATATGATAAAAACAGCTTTTTCTGAAAATGATAAAATAGCTGTAAATGTTGACTGGTTAGAAATTAATTTGCATATGTATATACATTCTAAAAGGGAATTCAAGTATCTACAACTTCTTTCAAATGAATTTCTTTGATGAATATTTCAGACGATATGAAGGAATGTTTGATGAAAAATGTGAGGTAAAATGATTTTTTTCGAAAATCTCAACTTTTTCCGAGCGTGTAGCTCGAAAACGGTTGATAATTCGAAAAAATCCTATAGAATAACAGTTTTAGATAATTTTATGTAGTTTTATTTATTATCAGAAAATTTTTCCCTGCCACGCACCGTTTTCGAGATATAAGTGAAAACCCAAAAATTGGCACCTTTCCTCCCCCTTCCCCCCGGCGCACCACCTAGACTCCAGGACTTTTGGTATGTTCATACCATAAGCACCCGGAACAAGTTTTTGAAGGAATTGCTTAGGTACCTGCTCACGCACTCTACACCTCCTTGCTTGACTGGACTAGTAGGCAAGGATCATGGTAAAACTTAAAAATTCCAGTTATAATATTTTCAAAAAAATGAAAAACAAAATGTTGCATCATCAACAACTATGCATGGAGTAATACGTTGAATGCATCATTAAACATTTAATAAAAAAATTGCATTAATTATTTATTACAATTTTATTTCTTCTTACCGAAATTGGGAAATTATGAAGATGAGCTTTATTATTAATAATAACTAGGTGCCAACTGCTTACCCTAATGGGTGAGCTTTACTAACTAACGCACTCTTAAAACCCTGCTCTTTTTACTGATTGTTGCTTTTGTTGAAATACGAAAAAAGAATTCAAGCTCGGATTCTCACCTCTCTTTTGGTCATCCAGGCTGTAAAAAATATACCGAGACACATGAATGAATGAATGAAAACACATTGCTTGTACTTAAATATTTTTAGATAATAATTACTAATACGCATAACCTAGAAACCAGGCCCCAGAGCTATGGCAACCAAGCTATGAAACTTGTGCGGCAGGCAGGGGCGATTATTACTATTATGCACAATTATTTTCTTCGTTTTTCTGGAAAACGGCTAAAGCAGCAAATTTTCTTTTTGTGCAGTGAAATAGCAGTAAATTAGCTTTAAATAATAGCTTACACAATTTTGTTGTATGCTACTTTTGTGTTGTAGCTTTATAGACCTTTTAAATAGTATAATATTGACCAAACAAAACACTTTCTTTCACACTAACTTTCTGGTTATCTGACTTTTGGAGTTCATTTTATGTTTTATTACCATTCTTCTTTTTCTACAAATATCTACCGAATTACTACTTTAGCACTTTTCTTTGTTTAAATCTTTTTCGCCAGTTTCCTGATTTTCCATGACAATATCTCTTCTGGATAAATTATCATAAAAATTAAATTTTTTAATCTTTAAAATATTTCCCAGTTTGTCCTTGTTTTTCAGAACTTTCTTCTTTTTAATTTTTCTAATTTTATGAGGTAAATCTTCTGTCCTAACTTTCTTACCGATTTTATTTGGAATCAAATGTCTAAGTAACTTTCAATTACATTCACAGCAGCTTTCTTTAATAGTTCTTATTTATTAGTATTTATCATCAGCCCCTATAATAACATATTGTTTTTTTATTTTTTAGTCTTTTTTAGTGTTCGTTTTAATCTTTTCTACCGTTCCATATTTTCATTGTGTCTTTTTACTTGTTATCCCTTAAATCCACCATCTCTTTCTATATTCACCTTGTTCTCTTCTTAATTCTTTAACTTCTGTGTTATATTAAAACCATGTTATTATTATCGTTCTAATTTGTCTTTGCTTTGTCTGATGCTAGTAGTATCTTTTCATCTTTATTAAAAATATCTGCTCCTCTGTCGATGTTTCGCTTTAGCTTCTTCTCCCCCTCACTGTGAAGTACCCTTCATAATCTATGTTTTTCCTTTTATTGTCCTTAATATTTTCAGTACGAAACATCCGAGACATCTCAGAGGTTTGGGCTCATCTCAGCAAGATAAGTTGATTTTATCCTTAAAAACTAATTCTAATCCTATCCTGTAATCTCTTTATTACTAGTATTCTAATACCTTGTAATGTCTTCATCTCGCTTTAACCAGTCGATACCTTTCAAACGAAGTTTTACTTTATTGTCGATCTTGAACAATATTAGGAAGTAGTTGTAATAAATAGTTTACAAACAAGTTATGTAATGTTTCCAGGTTGAAAGTAGAAAGACGGCTATAGAAAATAAGAAAAAGTCAGACTGTATTCAACGACAGTATCCTCTACAGGCCACTTTTATAACTTTTCTTGAGGGTCCAGGATTCCAAACAATACAAATGACCACGAATACATAACATGGTAGCAATTTAATTAATAAAACTAAGTTTAGCTCGTGACGTCAAAGTACTTTCTCGAATGGAAGAACTGTAGTTCTACGACATTGAATTCGATGTTTAATTTTATTTAAATGGTCGGATTGAATGATTGATGATTGTTGATGATGATGATTGACAGCCTTGGTAGTGTAATGTCTAGAGTGCTGGACTTTCACCCAAGCGGCCCGAGGTCGATTCTCGGTGCCGGCAGATCTTGTTAAGGTTTTCTGCAGTTTTCCTTAGCTATGACACAAATGTGGGATTTACGCTGTTCCATCTGCAGCCGCACTTAGGGCCTATGTAATAATAATAATCGCCCCCTCCGTCCCGCACAAACTTATAGCTTCTAGAGCCTGGTTTCCAGGCTATGGGTTGTAGTAATTATTATTATATTATGTAAATAATGGCGCCCAAGTAAGATGTTTGTTTACTTATTGCAGTGGTATGTTGTTTACATGAACGAATGGATTAATTGACGGTTGTATTTTGTCTGCTCTGCTTTACACTTAGCGGCTTGTATTGCTTTTTCGATTTCATCCTGATCTACTCTGCATTATATACAATGTGATTGTCTCGCTTTTGGTCTCGGGAAAGAGTTTCTTTGTAACCATTCCAAGTGGGCAACTTTTGCTGTACGGTAATCTGAGAGTGGAAATATTAAAGGTGCTAATTACCATTTTTCTCGTACCTCAGGTTTCAGGGGTAGAGGTGTCTATGTGTCGTCGCCAATATTCTATGAAAAAACTAAGTATGTAGTCTCGGTTTCTGAAAGTAAGCGATCTCTGTATGTTCACCTTCAATTTATGACTATTTTATTTCAATAATTCAGATTTATCATTTTTGCACTTTCATATGTCCACTTTTCGATTAAATCTTTATTGTTTGGTTGATTGATTGTTAGCTCAGTAATTCATTTCTTTCTTCAGCCTTCTAGGAACTGTAGGTTTATGCAGGTTGCATGCAGCTTCTTTAATTTTCTAATGCAGTGCAATCACATGTTTTCTTATATTCAATGGTAGAAGGGATTTAGCATTTCTAGTCTTCCTGCTCATCTTTTTTTATGATTCTTTATAATTCTCGAAGTCTTTGTTTTTGCAAATTTTATCTCTATGAGATTGAGAATTTCATTTATTATCCATATTTTCCTAGAATGAGGTCTATCTTTTTGTAGTATTTTTCAGTTATAAGGGGGACTTTCTGACTGACAGGCTTACGGTATTAACATAATGTTCCTTCATATTTAAATTTATAAAACAAAACAATAACCTGGAAATAATTATTTATTCAGGACCCGGCAAGCGTCTGCTTCGAAGTAAACAGCCGCTGTTCAATTTACTCAGTATAGGCGAAATATAAATACAAGACTATTGATTACAAAAGAAACAGAAACAAAATGAATTAAATAGTTCATAAATTACGAAAAAAATGAAGCTGTATCTTACTTTAAATGCAAACAGAAAAATTCAATAGACTAACGAAATACCTTTTCTGCAGAAAGGATGCAATTATATTTAATCATGCGAGAATGTAAATATGCTATTTGTCTCACAATCACACTCTAGTTGGTCACAATCCGCAGGTAACTTTTTTACAATCATATGTCTTTTATGTAAGTTAAGAAATATATTCACGTCGGCGACATTTTCTGAACAAAATTGAATGAGTCTGTCTCTTGTGTCACAAACCACATATTTAACTGATCCCATTTTCATATTTAGATTTTCCATTACAATCACCATTTCATGATGTTTGACTAGTCTTGCAATTGTTCTAGTTCGCGTAGCATATAATAAGAGGGTATCTCAAAAGTAAGTTTTCATAGTTTTCGTACTGACCTGAGAATTACGGAAAGTACCACCTACTCCCGCAGTTAAAGAAACTTTTAAGCGGCCACAGGTTCTCTAACGAAGTGAAGCGCAAAGTGTCTTCTATCTTTCGTAATGACGATACTGAGTCTTTTGTAGCGGGTTAGAAAAGATTGTGCGGCGTTGTACTAAATGTTTAGATTTAAATGGCGAGTATGTAAAAAAAACAAAAAAGGTCACAAATAAACTATTCTGAAAGTCCCAAATCATTTTGTTCATATATGGCGGACGAAAAATAGGGACACTTACATTTGAGATAATTCTTGCCCAAACTGCAATCTAATTACAACAAAACGGCCAGTTTTAAAATTCTAAAACTAATTGTACAAGAATACCCATACTAATGAGTAATGGCCCTCCTAATAGCGACACCCTCCATAAAACTTCGCGGTCACTTTGACACAAACTTTCTTGGTCAAAATACCTGCAATTTTATCTCTCATTACCGACCATAGATGGCTTTGTTGACATTGGTGTACAATGAAATTGCCACAATCATTAAAGGGGATTTTGGAATCAATACGTAAAAGCTTATTATATAGTTTATTTTTTTGGAAAAATACCTACAATCTTACCTCTTAATTGGTAACATACAGTGCAAAGAGGATTTCTAAGTAAAAGCTTATTATTAAAAACCCTATTAGTATTTAAAACCGTATTTAAGCTTTTATTGTACATATTTTGAGTTAGTTTATGTTCAACTGTGCTGTTATTGCATTCATGTCGCTACAAAAAAAAACATTTGTCACTTAAACACAAGTTAACGAAATGAAAACAAATCCGACTTAAAGAAGCCCTTTGCAGAAGGTTTCAATACAGATCAGAAAGAAATTTCTCAAAACTGAAGGATTGGCTATTGACCAAGTATTAGTTTACAATTGGTTCTGTCAATCATTCGAAAAAGTAAAAACCCTCAATGCTTTAAAGAATCTTATATCAATAAACTACCTTTAGAATTGGTATTTAATAAAAAAGCGTGGACGGCAATTTGACGAAAAAATAAGAAAACAATATAGAAAATTCTAATGATTTCTTGATAACGCCACGTCGCATCCAAAAGTGACACTAGAAAATGTAAAGAGTGGTTTTCTGCCTCCAAACATCACATACCATTGTCAGCCATTGGATCAAGAAATCATCCATAATTTTAAGAGGGGCTACAGAAAATATCTAATTAAAAGGCTTCTAACATTCTCAAACAGCGAAAATTCTTCTGAAGATGCATAAAAAAGATTTAATTTAACCAGCAGCACTCTAATTTTGATATCAGTAGCCTAGAAAAATGTTTTGCAAAGGCAGGTTTCTTGGAAAAGATCTATCAAGAAGAAGATTTCGATGAGGAAGACGAAATTCCACTAGCCCTACTTTTTCCTGTATTAAAAATATACATGGTGTCAGCCTGGAAAATTATGCATCTATTGATTGCAATGTTTTGACCGAAAATCCCAATTTGAGCGTTCAAGAAATAATCAGTGAATTAATGGGACTCGAACAGTGAAAGTGATGTAGAAGAATCTGAATTTCGTGCGTCAAACATTAAAGATATTGTAACGTTCTTTTTAAAATAATAACAAAAATGCTGTTTAAATCGTCTATTCACAAGAGAGATATTATTTACATACACTTAATTAAAAACACTATAATTATAAACTATTTAATGAACTATTTAAATGCTAGATATTTACAAACTTAAAGTAGGCTGTTTATATAAGAACTATTTATGTATTACAACAATTATTAACATTTATTTATTCACTAACATTCGACTATTAACTAATTATTCAAAGCACATTTCGATACGCCGGTTACACACTAACTGAACTTCTACCCGCGACCTCAATTTATATCTTCCATATGGGCCGGCGGTGGACGACTGGTGTCAGTGCATCACTCGTGTTCCAAGGGTCGTGGGTTCGAATCCCACTTGGGGCGACGGGATTTTTCTAATTGGAAAATTCCGCCACCTCAACTATGGACGTGTGTATTCGTGTTGCATGTTAGATGGGGGACAGATCACCGTAGCTGTTGGTTCCTCCGTAGTGTAGGTGTGAAATAAAAAAAATATCTTCCATATAAAGTTCTGGAAAATACTGGATTAGACTAGTTGGTGTATTGTTTTGTGCAGCCGTCGATGACTCACACCGATGAATCATACATGCAGGTGTTGATGAGTCACGTCAATGAGTCGTGTCGATGAGTCATGCACTCTCGAATGTTCGACGGTGGCAAATAGGGGGTTTTCCCCATTTGTTACAATATGGGCGAAGTGCGTGTAAAACTGAAAGAAGTACATGGTTTCCTGGCGATGATAAAAGTGACCTAGCTGTAGGAATTGTTCAAATTTTAGCAAAATGTTAATATCATGTTAATAATTAATTATGTATACTATAGCAAGCAATGCCTAAATATATACATACCGGGTGTTTTGGATAATATGTCAACTCCGCTAAAAGGAAATAGGGAAACATGTGTAGAGTAACATTTCACTAATAATTTACTGAAATGCCTCTGTGAAATGACGACCCCCCTAGAAAAAAAAAAGTAAAAGCACACCACTGCAAAATAGATACATACTCTTAAGACGTTATAAACTTAAAGGTCATCGATACTTAAACAATAATAAACACACGCCGCGCGACTAATTCTACGAAAATTGTAATCAGCGCTGTACCTCAGTAAACAAAATAGTACGTGATTTCTAAACGTTTTGAGCTAACGAATAAACAGCTGTAAAATAAGGTAACATACAATAATTGACTTATATTTGCATTGCGACAGTGCACTTAACGAATTTGTTGATTGATTCATGAATATATTTTCATAATTTCTTTCTGTATTTGTTGTTTTATTAGAAAATACTCTCTTTTTCAAAAAAGAATTTGATTAAGGCACCAGAATGCATTACCTTCGATTTCATAGAATAACTTGAGAAATAATCCATATATCAATATTTAAAATATTTCCACATACATACAACACTATTAGCTACATGCATACAAAATTGCATGCAATTTTCTCTAGTAGTTATTGAAATATTAATTATTAAAAACACGCTTTACCTCAAAACTCGCAAAACTTGACTTTTTAAAAACGCTTTACTTTCAAAACATAATTCTCGAAAATTGAAAAACCTAAAATCAGGTAATTTTACAAATTTACTATTTTTATAAAAAATAAATTGTCTATGTATTTTTGTGTTGGTTGTGTTTGAATTAATTTGGGCAGTTCATTTTTTTGTTATGCGCATTCAAACTCAGGGGTCGAGTTCTTTCGCAGACCATAGTAGTTACTTGTGTTGTAAATTTGACCACGTGTTATAAAGATTGTTTACATCTAACGGTAAGTTTAGTGAATAATAATAAAATCGATAAGGTAGTAATTCGTCTCTTGCAAAAAAATCCGAAGAAATTTCTATGTATTTGTTTTCATTTTATGAATTTTGCGGTCTCTGTATGTTCACTGGTTACCTTTCACCCCCCTGAAAGCATTGTATACTAACCTGGAACACTCTGTATATAGATATTGGGCCGTATTCTCATGCCACTATTAAGTTAATAGCATGTTTAATTACCATGGCGACCAATTCTAACCTTTTCCCACTTATTAGAATTAGATAAAGCTATCTCTTTTTTTTTGTTGATCTTAATTTAACTTTAGTTAAATACACCTTTAATAGTGGCATGAGAATACGGCCCATTGTCTTTTATTGTTTTACTTAACTTTTTTAAATACATATTTCATTTGTAGATCTTAGTTACATATGTAGTAAGCTTTTTTTAATGTAGTACATATGTACATATGTAGTTTATAATTTGATATTTCATGCTACATATTTAGATTTATTGTAATAGCACAAACTTAAAAAAACTTTTTTCACACATTCTTGACTCTCTCGATAATGGCCTTCACTATATTAACGGTCATGTTTACAATAAATTTTAGTGGCCGCTATTTAGAGGTTTTACTGTAGCAAGAAAGTGATTATTTGGTGCAAACTAGATTATTTAGAATTAAACTCTTACTTCCTTCAAGATATAGTTACACCATGTAATATCCAAATATTATCGAATTTTTATGGGTCAGAATAAATTGCTGCGTCAGAGAATTTATTTTCTCATATTACGATTATTATCATTCAGGCAGGACTCCGACTGATAGAACTCATGATGCCTGTATTGTGCGGTAGAAAATGCAGTTAATATAATTAAAAACTAAAGTACTAGATAGGGTACGAAATTTCAACGATTCCAAACAAAATGTAAAGTGATAAACAGTGTGATTCTTTATTTTTGAATTTCATTCTCAAAATGGTCGATTCCATTGTCTCAACTTCTCTCAACTCCAGTTGTAGTAGTTAAGTATTCTAGGTATCAGTCCGTAATGTCGCCTTTTATAATTTATTAACTGGATAGATTAAGCGTTTTACAGAAAAGTGGTCGAATTTTTTGTTTAAAACTTCGCAGTGAATAATACTAATCAGTTAGCGCGCAATACAAGTAGTTGCACGGAACGGCGATTAAGAACCACTGGTGTATGCTTAAATCTGACTTAATAGTAAATTAAGCTAATAGTCTTTTGAAATGGTAGTGTCATAGCCAGTTTCATTTATCGCTACAAGACTTTTTTAATATTTGTTATTCCGTTCAGAAATTCAATTTAAAGTTCAAAACAAAATTAGCGAATACATTAACCGACAATTCAGCCTTTTAACTGCGTTTCCAGAACAAATAAACAAGCCTCGCTTTAGATATATATCTGTTCCATTTCCAGGATTCAAGCATTTCAAGGACGGATTCTTTTTTTTAGATACCAACGATATACCAATTAAAAATTAAATTAATCCCTTCACCATTTTTGCTAATTATCATTTTATTTTAATTTTTACCTTGTTATCAATATTACGATAAGGAAAGGGGATTAATAGATGTTAGTTCCTTTCTCCCTTTGGTCGATTATTATGCATTAATCGGTATTTGCAGAGATAACGCTTTTAGATATTCCCTACTAAATGATTCAATCATTTAAGATCTTGAATGCTAGATATTAGTTTCAGAATACACCACATTTCGGTTGAGCTAAAACGTAAATGGTGTCTAATAAGTAATAACGCGACGCAGCTAATTTTCCGAACAATTAGCACATATTAAATTATTATTGACAATGTAGAACCTTGAGCAATTCCCTTTTGCAATTTTGTTGGCAATAATTGAAAACTTATGTTTCATAGTTATTTCGTCATAATGATAAGTTTTAATTAAGATGCTTAAAATGTAGCACTACGATTTACGATGGTTTTTGATTTTTATGATGGCTTGGGAAATTATTGCGGAAGAAACCTGAAAAATATTTATGAATTAGTAATCGAAAATGCTAAAAAATTGGGAATTTGGAAATACCAGAAGCAGAGAATGATACCATATTAATCATTGTTCGTGACTCGCAAATAATACACTACATTATTTCAAACAAAGAGCAATTTTTAATGTGACAAAGATTAATTAAAATTGTTAGAGGAAAATTGGGCTTGCTACATGAAGCATGAATTCGGTAAAAAACCGTGAACTTGAACATGTTTTCCTCTATCTACACGTATGAAATTTCTAATTCATTGCGAAATACTTTTCTACAACACCACCAGCTTCTTTATTTTCAATAGCTCATATCAAAATGTTTAATCAACAGGGGGAGATAATTTTGTAAATAATAAAAAGTTAAACGGTGTTTGTTTTGCATTCTCAGCTTCCCCCATTTTATTTGATTAATAGATTAGGAACAAGTGTTGTTTGTATTTCATTTGATATTTTCCTAAAATATTTGCGTTTGCTCTTCTATTATACTTTATTTGGGTAGTGACAATGCTACAATGAGGGAAATGTAGGACTTTATCATTTTAAAACAATTTACCTGATTTAGAAAACATGTACCATCGGTGAAATACAGAGACTACATTCAAAAGTACGCAAAGACCCCCCCAAAAAAACTTAAAAAGTAAGGGTTTAAAAATTCAAAGAAGGTTTTAAGAATATTGTTGAAGAGCAAAATAAATAAAAGCTTCCGTTTTTTTTATTTATCTTTGTATGGGACGAAATTGATAGAGTTATTATCAAACCAAATCAAGTATTTCAATATTACTTCTTCAAGGCCAAAAATCAATCTAATGCTTATTTGAGCTCATATTTGGAAAGTAAGAAGAGATCGGGTGAGTTACCTTTTCTTATGACCGTCCGCTTTCATGTTTTTATTATACCCCGATAGCGCTACGACGACTTAGATGCTTTATTTACCTTTAGATATAATCAATCTCTTCAACTATTTTTTAATCTGGTGGCCAAATTGCTTAGAAGAGTATGTGGCTATATCAAAGAATTTCAGCTCCCTAATTTTGACACAGTCGAAGGAGAGCATAAAAATGTATAGGCTGTTGAATATAATAGTTAAAGAACAACAGCAATACGTTTATTTAAGATATAGATCAGCAGTAGCAAAGAACATATGACATTAGAGCTTAGTAGAGCTGGAGGACAATAAAAATTGAACAATATCTTAAAGCCTTTACAGACAATATTTAAAAAGTATAGTAACAGAGTATATTTTTTGACAGATTTATGATAGTATGAGATCTATCAATAGATCGAATAAAGCTGTAAAATGACAGCACTAGAAGAATCATTCCAAGAAGAATTGCATACCTAACTGCAGTGTTTCATTAAAGGTGTTCATCAAAGTGACATATAGTTGTAACAATCGACGAATAAAACTGATGGGGACTCAGTATAGGAGTTACCCTGGTTCTTTTAAGAGCGGACGCTCAGATAGTAACTAGTAAAATTTACAATGAGCAAGATCCAAAGCAACACTTCTTCATAGTTCATAGTTCATATTCATTTTAAATTTTTGTTAACAGGTTACATTAAAATATTTTGAGGATGATAAGAAAACTGTAGCCACTGCCACATAGCTTATCTGTTAGCAAACGAAAAACAATTCGGCAACATTCTCCATCGCACATAGAATGGAAAGTAACAAAAAAAAAAGCCAGAACTAAACCAATACTGTAACTTGATGGAGCACACTTTGTCTCGTCTTTAAAAAAGGATGGTTCCAATTTCACCAGAAAAGCAATATGAAAATCCATAGATTTCACATCGCTACAAGATGGCGGACACAGAATGCCTTCAGGGCACAGAAAATTGAAAATAGACGCGCACCAACACACAGATACAGCGATGGCGATAACTAATCTTGATAGGACGTGCCCTTACACCAACGTAGCACATGTTGACACATCTCAGGTTGCGTTATCTTTTAATGGACGGTCTACAGTTGGCCACACCAGGAAAATTCTGTGCCATTGCGTCTCAAATATTTTATTGATAAAAGAATTAATTAAATCGTTTACTTATGAATTAAAACTAAAAGCATTCTCTTACGCATTATTGTTTTGTTTTTTTGCGACTTTTTATAATAATTAATAATTTATGCGCTTTTATAAAATCTTTTAACTATTCTTTATTTAACGTCTAAAATATAAATACTCTTAAAGAATCCGACAAAACGCAATTGTCATGTTTCGGGTCTAAGAACGTCGGCTGAATGTAGCCGGTACATCACCATGTATATAGGATATACACAGCTCGATCTTTCACCGCCTTCATGAATATCGGTGAATTAATTTGTATATAATCTGACGTACAAAGTGTTAAGGAGCCCAAACATTTTTTCTGGTACTTTCAATTCAAGCAGACCCTAAAATATAGAACAGCAGGTAGATACGTTCTGTAACCTAGAGGCGGATCTGAGAACGACAGAATAGGCGATTAGAAGAAATCCTGCTTAAAGCGGGTTAGAATTGACCTTGGCAAATTTGCTTCATCCGCATATGCGCTTGGTGTTGCGTTTAGTCCAGATTTAAAAAAGAGACCTACTCTTGGCACGCGATATTTTTACATGTAGCTAAAACTTTGACCTTCATGCGCCTTTTCATGTTACCACCTGTTTACGAAAATGCTTTGTCAGCTTATAGAAATCATATTTAAACAGGCTTGCCCCTAGCTGTCAGCTAGTTCCCTTTAAATTTAGTTTAATATAATGTTAAACTGGATTTTTTATTTTCTGTTGTTACTTACGATGTCAACTATCATGTCAACCTAAAGCGTGGCAGTATCGTGAATATTAGTTACGGAATTTTTACTTGTAAATACCCTGACAAACGGCCTGAAATGAGTCATAGCACTACGGATTTAAACGTGGTAGAACTTTTTGAATCGTGAATCCTGAATCAAGAATCTTCTTATCGAAAGGAGCACTTGTTAATGCTTTTAATGAACGTCACAGTGTTAACATGTCTTAAGGGCGCACTATCATGGTAAGATATTTACAAATAAAACCTTTTCAAGGTCTGTCTACGCCAGGTAGTAGTTAATATAAATATGTAAGCAATGAACCAAATGGAAGAAATAGATTAATTTCTTATTTGTAAAATGCTAATAAAGGAAAATCATTTTTTGAAATTTTTTAGTATTATTTATATTAAACAAAGTCGAATAAAAAATAACATAAGCAATAAACGGGATTCGAACGGACAATCGCTTTATTAACAGGTAGAAGCCACGCGCGTTGGACCGTCAAGCGTCTGACCGGACTAGACATCTTGTCTTCAGTTTTTCAAGTTTTCCACACAAAAATGTAAGATTTTATACGAATCTACAATTCTTATAATTCCGATAACACCAACTTCATTCATTTGCGATCAATTAACACTTCCCACAAATAAACTAATTATTATAAATGAAGGTGATTATAATTTAAAAAACTTAAGGAATAAGCACTGGCTGCTCTTATAATTATTGAACTACAAGTAATTATACATTTTATATTAAAATGAGTGGTTAGTGTAAAACAAAACACAAATAGCAGTTCTCGTAAGCATCGTTAATCTCAATATCCCAACAGCTACCACTTTTTCTACTAGACAGCATTATTATCACGTTCTACATAATATTAATCACAATTAGTCGATGAACGCCATCGATAACAGCTGCTTAATCACGCTATGTTATCTTAATAGCATCTTCTACTTAAACACAAGGTTAACAAATACCAACAAATTTCATTGTTAATACAATGGACTCGTTTCCTTTTTAAATTATAAGTTAACGATTAGTACACGAAAACATTTCACAAATGACGTCCACTTTGTGTGCAACTATAGAACAATAGCAAATAGTAATCATTAAAACCCTTTAATTGAAAAGTCGTGTCATTTAGGTAAGCTTGTTAATACTTAATTTTAACATCCTTTTCAGAATAGCTATCAATGTACTGTACATAGGTTGTTATCATTTCTATGGTATCTGAATCTTTTTTTATCAAGATAAAAGTTAATACTCTTTTAAGTATTGTTATACGAAACACGTACTCTGAAATATATTTGAAACGTCATGAGATTGTTCATCCTAATATTTTTGTTTGTATTTTAACTACCACCACTGAACGTGCATGGAAAAGAATCGAGATAAATACATCAATTCTTCACATAATACTACAAATAGTGTTTGATTGAGGATGTCAAAATATATAACAATGACGGCGAATTAGTCTTTTGATTAAAATTAACTGACAAAACTACTTGAAACTTCTGTGTGTTGTGTTATAAAATAAACCTTATCTACGATCACTAAAGAAAATTACACAATTCGCACAGTCTAGTAACCATGGAAATGACTCATTGCTCACAATCTCTAAACTGAACGGAAATGACCGTGGGAAATGATACCGCACGATTAGTAGTTCTATTAAAACGCTATAGATGTTAGCACATGCAAGATTACATATAATATTATTAATTATTTGAAATATAAAAGTTATAAATTTTAGATAAGGATTCATTTATTTCGTTTAATTAATTTATTACATTAAATTATATTTTGAATGCAAATACATCTAGAAATATTATCACTCCGGCGAGGAATTGAACCCTGGGCCGTCTGTTGCTAAGCGAGATCTCTTACCGTTGACGTATTGAAGCGGCTCACCATAATTTAGTTATTATTACTATATAAAGTTATAAATTTGTTATTGAATTAACATAAAATTGATTCATTTTTTACATTATTATATAATTGTTATAATATAATATTATTCATTATTATTCCTAAATTACAATAAAAACAATGAAAGCTTTTATAATTTGCTATATAATTCACAAATGCAAGCGCGGTGGGTACACTTAAAGCTCCCTTTCCTTATATCCCACAATACATGCGATGCCAGAATATGTTTACATTCGCGTCAAAGGAATTAATAACCTTGACAATTGAATTGTGATTGTTTATACAAAAATTACTTTTGAAAACGAGTACGTAGTAGGTATAGTTATTTAGCTCTAAGTACTAAATAGTAGATTGACCGAAATTATACAGATTGTAAACCTATTATTACTATTGTCTTTAAAACTTTAATATTTAGGTACTTTTGTTGTTTTCGAAATTCTAGATTTCTCATGAGTGAATGAGTGAATAATGGGAAAATGGAGTGTACACTCGTACACCTCCAAACATCGTGGAAGCTGCTTACATTACATTTCTTAATTTATTGTCAGAGATTATTATTCACGTAAAAAATATGAATGCGAGTATAAATTCTAGGTTAAATATTTTTCTTAACTTTTGGTGTTTTATTTTTTTGCGGTGTACAATTTTCATTACCATTAGTAATAAAATATTTTCACATAAGGTATTACTAGCACAACAAATCGCAATAAAATAAATAAAAGTATCATTTATATTAAAAATGAACAAAATATCACAACAAATAAATAATGAAAAGAATAAAATAAATATAGCCCTGGTAGTGTAGCGACTAGCGTGCCGGTTTCTAATCCAAGCGGTTCGAGATCCATTGCCGGTGCCGGCAAATCTGGTTAAGGTTTTCCGCAATTTTTACTTAGCTATAACACAATAATGTGGAATTTGTGCTATAACATTTCTAAGTCGGCTGCAGCCGCACGATGGGCCTGCATAATAGCCTGAACGAAAGCCTCGAGTCGGTATTGTGTTTTGTATACAATAGATTATCTTCATACATTATTTCATTTAAATATATTACAAATATTTAAATATACAGGGTATAAAATCCCGTGGATGGGGGGGGGGTAACTGTAATGATTTAGAACATATTTCCCTTATCAACATGTGGTCACTGCCTGATAGTTTTTGAGAAAATTGTATTTTAAATTTAAGTATTCACATTACAAAACAAACAAAAATAATGTTTTAAAAATATTTTAAAAAAATTAATTTTTTTTATTTAGTATTTTTAATGTAATGTGTGGGCGTACTGAAAATTTAAACTCCGATTTTCACGAAAACTATCAGGAAGCGACCACATGTTGATAAGAAAAATTTGTTCTAAATCATTATAGGTATTATTAGGTTTTAACCATTTTAAATATTTATAAATTGCACCTGGTGCCTCCTGGAACTATTGTAAATTTTTAAATATTTAATAAACAAAATATACCGCCACTATTGTTGCATAACAATAAAACCAAAAACAATATTGTTAAACAATATTAACAAAAAAATTTTCTTTTTAATTCCTTTGCTGTGGAAGCTAACCTGATAAAAGATAAAAAGATTTATTGTTTTTGAGTGTGATTTAATAAAAAAGATATTTGCTACTCCATAATACTCTAATAAATTGGAAGTGATAAATTGATTCAATCAAGATTTTGGTTTTCCTAAAAATAACTAATTAAAGCAGATGCCACAGATGTGGCGGTATTATTAATATTATTATTAATATTTTTTGTTTGTTTGTAGAATTATAATTACGTTTGCTATACTTGGTAGAATGATAATGAAAGATACTAATTTATTTTTTGTTTTTAAACAATGCAATATATTAATTTTGAAGGAGCCGATAAGATATGCAAATTCAACAAATTGTCAATGTCAGAATTAATTGATTAAATCACTCGAGTTTTTATTTCTTTTTTGTAATAAACAAACCTAATCTGGATCATTTCATTACTGCATCATATAAGATTTTGATATCACAATTAACAATATTATATAGGGTGTAGCCATTCAACCGGTGCATCGGTGCAAGATGCTCTGCACCATAACATTTTATTGCGAAAACTGAGTTGAAGCTTTAGCTATCGAATGGTTGCACCATGCACCTTGTAGAATATTTTGAAAACGCCCAGTATAACATACTGGATTTTTGTACAGTTATATTTCAAGAACAAGAAGTATAAGGTCATAACATAACAATCAAGTTAATTGATTGAAGTATTTACTTATTACTGCATGGCTGGTTGCATCCAATTAATAAAAAAATTTATATCTTGCCACATCCATAATCTGTAGATGTTTTGGAATCTCTATCACCTTATAATTGCTTAACCCACATTACTGGACTTTCTGCTGCCACCATTGTATTAATATTTCTTTTCTATTTGTTTCAGGTAAGTTGTGAGCATGCTTATCGACAAATTATAAGGTACGAGGATATTGAAGGTAAGGTGTTTTGTAAAGAAATCTCGTCAAACAAAAAAGTTAAGCAGTTGTGTCGATAATAATTTCAAAATACTCGAAGAAATGGTACTAATGCTGTTTTTCAATGCTTAAATTGTTGAATTATTTATTAGCACTTATTTTATATATTCACTAATATAATGGTAAAGTACGTGTTATGATAAAAAAGAGAAATATGGATTGTATCTGTCTATAATTCATTTTATTAATTTTTATTATCATTTAAAACAGCTATGGTCCAGTCATTCCAAAACAGCAGATAAACTGTCTTTAGTACAGTTTTTATTTCACCTTGTATATTGTTTAGTAAATGTGGGATTATCTTCTCCCTTTAGATTAAAAAAAATTCTCTTAAAATTTTAATTGCCATAGTAATAATGAAACATATTCTTCAAACTTTATTTGCTCCTATCGGAAAATGCGATCTCTTCAGGTCGTTGGTACGCTGTTAAAAAACTTATTTTTTTAACTAAAAAAAATACGATTGAATTTTTTACGAGTCGATTGTATTCCAAATTTAAAATGTCGCAATTTCTCAAAGGTAAACGAAAACGCATTTTAACTGAAAGTCGTTTTTCTTTTCAAAACTATTCCATCATTTGGTCTCATTCGCACAAAAAATACTAACATTAAAAACAAAAACGTTTAGAATAAACTCCATTAGTTAATTGTAACAGACTAATTCTCAATAAACAAAAATCCCACACCTGGGTATCCATTGTAACACACTAAAATCTCTCTCACCAAATAAACAAATAAATCACTTACACTTGCTTTAAACATATCTCCCGGCACAGACGTTTCAAATTGGTTTCAGCGGTCGTGGGTGTTAATTGCAAAGACTTACTAATTACAGATACGAAGTAGAAATAATTAAACCATAAAAGGACGCCACCCAAATTGTTATTGTAAATATCCCCTTTTAAATTGCACTAAATTATTTGTTACTTGTCATTTTTTGATTTCTAATGCTTATTTTACTGAATATAAAACTAACAGTTTGTCGTGTCAAACTATAGCAGTTTTCAACTTTGTATATTGAATTAACTTCAAGAAAATCGTTTACAACATTTTCCTTCACACTTCGTGTTATAAAACATACACAACAGTTAATGATCATCAGAAACCCAGTCCCATTATAGATTTCTACATTTAAACTTAATTTGGGTTCCCATTCTAAATACATTTGCATTAAGTTCCTTAATTAAAACCAATATATACATATTTTTTGTTGTTGTCAAACAATGAAATTTCTGATAATACAGTTACAAATAACTTATACACAATATTGTGTGTGTATGTTAATAATTATTTTGTACTAGTGATTTACTATTGCTTCAAGCCACCTTAGCACTCACAGATAAAAGCTTAAATTCACTATAAACAAAAGCTAAATAATCACAAACATCACTTATTCACACCAAAATTGCTAGCACTTACTGCTAGAATTTTCTCTTTAAAGAAATTGTAGCCTCTAAAGACAGCAATTATTTTCATTTATAAATCTGGTAATTTTTAAAAATTTGATTTTACTAGTGGTCACTATTAATGATGACCCATGATGGAGCTTAATATTAAAACAAAATCACTCCTTATTACAGTAATTATGCCATTATTACATAAAAACGATAAATTGGTAACAACCTTCACTACTTAACTGTATTCTTCCCTAATACAAACTGCGATTAACTTCTCCGGACTACTTAACACGTGAGTCAAAATTACGTTACTTCACTGTGCCTTTGTATACCTTGTACTTAACTAACTTTATCGAGAAGGAAAAAATATACAAGTCTCATTAAAATTTTGAGAGGCTGTAGGCTCTAATAAACCACATAATGTTCTTGACGCCAATGAATAATTTAGACGAGATATTTTTCTAATATTTTATAAATGTTGCAAAAAGCCATCAAACTCAAGACTCCAAACCAAATGCAAAACTATAAAACTGCCTCTCAAGCATGAATTATGTTTTCCAAAAGCAATCCGTTCTTTTATAAACCTTTGAAATCCAATAAAAATTGATGCAATTAAGGCATTATTTTCCCAGAGTAAAAATATAAAATAGATTAAGTTTTTGTTAAACTCAATTTTATCACAGCAAGCTAGCATTTTGTTTCCTTTTTAATTAATTACTGAATGCTTTTTAAAGTTTTAAGCACTTTTGCATTTTGCGTGGGTACGTGACTAATACAAGATATCATCCTGTGGAAAATAGATTTTCTTTACAAAAGTGTTAATTTGGTTTCAACAGAGTACTACGAATTGATACGGTAGTTGGACATCTGCTGTTATAAAAACTTCTTGAAACTACCTGTCGCACCCAAAAACTTTTTATATTTTTACATCAAATTAAATTCAAACCAAAGCGGAATTATCCACAATGTTTAGCATAATTCATAACAAGTTAAACCTCTGGATAAGGGTCTAAGAAAACGCAACACGGATAGAGAATTCTGCATAATATTTGAAAGAATTGAAATACAAGTTTTTCTTAAAACTAGTCCACATTTTTGCTATCGGAAAGATTATCCAACTGCAATAAACCAATACAAGAATGTTATGTTGGTCTAGAAGTGAGCAAAGTAACGCAATTAGGATTAATTAACCATGTGTTTAATAAAGATGACCTTTTATTTCTATAGAAGTGTCAAACATTGCCTTACCTAGACAAAAACATATCAGTTTTCAGTTTGAGAACATCTACCACACCATCCAATAAAACAAACTCTGTGTAAGACGTGGAGGGGTGAACCCACTTGGCTTGTAAAGTGAATGTCTATAATCTTGCATATAATATCCAGAAGCCTCCCATTATAGTTTTCCCCGGCGAGCGAGGGTGAAGGGCCACCTTGAAAGTACTTATATATGTAAAACAGTTGAACACTACGATATAAAAACTAAACAGTGAAAAATTCTTAATGTAAACTTGGATTATAGTAGAGTGCAATTTGCATCAAATTATGACTTTTGTGGGACTTCAAGGTAAAAATGTATAAACTACATAGAATTGTAGTTTTGGTTCTGTAGATTCTAAAACTGCAACTTGTCAAAAAATTCTATGGTGCAAAAGGGCACTATTTAAAAATTTCGAGTTAAGTACGTAGTTGGAAAATAGAAGATATAAGCTACATCTGTAATAAAAAATGATGTATATTTTTGTACAGATTCTTATTGATTTTAAAGTCTTAATAAGAGCTTTCGTTTGGAAATGCACGTAAATCCCATAAGCGAAAATTGAGAAGGTTTCACATTTATGCAGATTTCTCGTTTCAAGCACTGCACAAATCTAATTAAATTCGACTATTTTTTGCTTTACACCGTTTTATCTCGGGAAAGGCAGCATTTAACAAAAAAAATGTATTCTTGTGAAATTGTAACCACGTTTTTTGCAATTGCGATGGTCCTTGATTTATAAATTTTAAACAAATATTAATCAGGATATGTAATAAAATGTAAAACATCATTCATTGTGATGTTCCACCGGCCCGTAGCCGGCTGTACAATCATATAAGGCGTTCGCATCTCTCGTCTTACCGCGCCTGCCTCGCGTGAAGTACATAGGTATTTATGTGCCTGTTATCATTTACTAATAAGTAAAGTTACATTTTTGTTTTCTGCTTGCAATTATTCGTAACAAAAGTATATTGTATAACTAGCAAAATAATTTGTCTACATAATTAGTGGTAAAGTTACAAATATACATACAGATTAGTATAAGACTGTCATAAAACTGTTCTCCCAAAATGTTTTTGTCACTCAAATTTATAAATAAATTTAACAAAAACAAGCGGGGAAAATACAGAACAAGGAAAGTAGAAAAACAACCAAATTTACCGTAAATACATAGATTGAAACTACCGGGTGATTTTTTAAATTTCTGATCTAGAAAGCCATGACATAATTTTAAAACAAAAGATGCGGAAAACGTAGGGCGTAGTTTGAATCGTTCGATTTGTCACAACTGTCAGATTTCAAAAATGTTGACATAAACAGTTAATTTGTGTATAGATGCTGAAGGTCAACATTTCCAACAGTTGTTGTAAATTTTGAATAAATATTGTGTTAACAATGTAAATTGTTATAATTGTGAATAAATCTTGCTATTTCTTAAATCCAAGGAATAAAAATTGAAGCGAGTTGTAACCATAACCTAAACTTCTCAAGTCAATAATCACATCGAAATTGCACTTAAACTCGCAATAAAATGCACACTTTGGTAAAAGCATGTTTCGCAAATGATCACTGTTTAAATATTTATCAATTTGTTTAATAAATGTAAAAGTAAGTAGTCAATTTGTCACATAAATGACATTTGGAATAGCAGTGTGATCAACGCTACGCCCTACGTTTCGGTGACCTTCGATACGGCGTAAAAATCACGGCTTACTAGATCAGAAATTTAAAAAATCACCCGGTACTAAAGATCACGTTAACAGCTATCAGATAATCTTACAAAATATCTTAATCTATTTCTTGATATGGAAATGATGGAGTTTCTATAGAATCTTCGCATGATTTCTGTACCATACACCGACTTGATCCAATGCAAGTAAAAAACAGTACCTAAATAACAGTCCATAATTTAAAATAAATTAATAGAATACTTTTACCTTTTTTACACCCACATGAATCAAAATATTTGAGTTTTTAGATAATGTCGATAATGTTTGTAAAATAGGTACTATTTTGTCGTCTACTACGGTCCATCCGACACAATTTAAATTTAATAATGAAAATTAAAATAAAGGTGGCTGTGGATCAAGGAATGAGTTAGAAATATTTGATAACCGTCTGATGTTGACATCTCGAATAGTTTGAGAGATATTAAAAGGTGGTTGTGAAAAAACTTTTCCCTTTATATCAGCAACCTATGATCGCAAGAACTCTACTTAAATAATAGCTACAGCTACACCATACAGGAATGAACTGTATGACATTACATGTCTTCCAACTACTCTTTTTCCGTAATCCCACAAACTAACTCATCAACACGTAAATGTATGAAATGCCGTACACTCTAAAAAATTCCCATTGAAGTTGCCTCCATTTCTTGGGGTAAATTTACTTCAAAGTGTAATTTTCATAGGAAGTGGGAAATTTCAATATTATATATGCATGGCATATAATACCGAATTTGTTGAACATATGCATTCTATACGCAATTAAACAATGATTCAATAATAATTACATAGAATGTACCCTATTTTTAAATATTTATATTTATTGGACTTGACCTTATAGTGAAATTGTGCTCTAGAACAAGCACAAGCTTTTATAAAGTATACTTTGTTACCTCCATTTTTTGGGGTAAATTTACTTCCAATGTAATTTTCATAGGAAGTGGAAATTTCAATATTAGGTCAATATTAGGTAAAGTTATAACTTTACGCAGGTGTTTTAATGTTAAAATGAAATGTAAGATTGCATTGAGATCGTAATTTTAATCTGTAAATTTATTTAAAAAGGAAACATGACAATGCAAATTTAACCTAATATTGAAATTTCCCACTTCCTATGAAAATTACACTTTGAAGTAAATTTACCCCAAGAAATGGAGGCAACTTCAAGGGGAATTTTTTAGAGTGTACGTACTTGACTCGAAATTTTTAAATAATGCTCTTTTGCACCATAGAGTTTTTTGACAAGTTGCAGTTTTAGAATCTACAGAACTAAAGCTACAATTCTATGTAATTTATACATTTTTACCTCGAAGTCCCACAAAATGTGTTTTTTTGCAAGTTTCGGGGCTACGAGCACTCTACTATTAGAATATTTTGCGAAATATGAACAAGCATGACATTTTTTGCAGTGGCGGTGAGTACCTTAGGCAGCAGCATTAATAGTGCATGGATAAATGTAATAATAATAGAAATAATAAAAGTAGGAAAACCACTCACATATCTTTTTTTATGAAAACTAAACTTAAATATTGCTGACCTTCGCCTTTATTATAAGAAAATATTTTTCAGAAACAATACTAACTAATTGTAAGGAAAAGAAAGGCGACACAATGTTATAAAAAGTGGTACGTGTCTTGTACTTTTTATAAAAGGAGAAAAACTATATTAATAAATGTAATAATTATAATAATATCCATATTTCTCTATTAGAAATTACATAAAGTAATAAAAAAGTATATGAATACGGAATTATGAAAAGGCCAATTTGTCTTTCCGTGATGTATTGAAATAAACTGTCACTTGCCTGTCTCTCTTTTACAATGTCGGCCACTTCGAATGTTTTATTAAAAAAGATTAATATTGCAAGAATTAAAATTGAACTAAATGAAAATAATAAAATGGTTTAAACATAAGGAGAAAGAAATAATCATAAGGAATATGAGGAATTGAAGAGAAGAAATATGGTTTGTACAATAAGGAAAATGTAGAGGTACCACCGAATTTTTCCAGCTTATTGATCCTTATTTGTACTTGAGACAGTTTGTGTGGTGGAGACATTTTAAATTGGACACCCTGCATATTGCTAGTGACTTAGAAAATGCACATTCTGTGTAAATATCACTCGGATTCAATAGTACTTGTATAACATAAATATAACTTTAAGGTAGATAATAACAATCTATGACAGTAGTTCTTAACCGCTGTTCCGCGAAACACTGCGAAATAGGTGTTCAGCGTGTTACACACTAATCTTAATTTTAAACCTGTAAATATGATCTCACAAAATAAAAAGTGCAACGTAAACAAATAAAAAAATCGAATTATTTAGTAATACACGACGGAAAATACCAAAATGAGATCAGAAATATAAAAATATAGACGTTATAGTTAAACCGTCGTTATAATTGTCGTCGTTAAAAGCGGAATATTAATTAAAGGCCTTATACATAATTCCAAACTTACTACACCAAATCGTCGTTAAAAACGGTTTGTTGTTACAAGCAGTATAATCGATTTTAGCTGTAGGTTCATTCTATATTTTATATTAATTTCTGTTCAACATCCGTTTCTATTTCTATATATGGTAATTATTTACTTATTTAAGTAAAAAAAAGTACCTAAAAAATTATTAGTCAAAAATATTAATATTTAACTACCACGTACTCGTGCATTTTAAAAGTTACTACACTTAACAGTATGAGAGGGATAGATTATATATATATATATATATATATATATATATATATATATATTGCTGTAATATCTCACTTAAAAAAAATAGTATTTTGCTTTGCCCCACATTAAGAAATGCCCCGCGTTGAGAGCGACATAAATAAATGCAGTGATATTGGTTAATTAAAAATAATAAATTATTTTTAAAAATTTTATTATATATTTTGAAACTGCGAATAATTGCCATTTGATCGTAGATAATTACTTTATAATAAATTGATTTTTTTAAATGACTGAACTTTGGATATGCTTTTCAACTTCCCTCTTTATAAATTCTAATATGATTTGAAAATACCTTTTAATAGATTTAATATTGCAATGGTTATATAAAATTAATGTTACGTTAGTTCTTGACTAACTCAAGTTTACGTAAGAGAGTTGGGCGCCAGTTAAATAACTTAAATTAACAGAATTATATTTAATAAAGACTCATCTCAGGGTAAATGTGGATTCTTGTGGTATTAAAAAAAATATACAAATTGAAATTTAAAAACACTTTTAAAATTGAAATCTTAATTAATTTTTAACTATACTAAATTGTTCAAATCACTTTACTACACTTCACAAACGATAGTCTTTTCTTCAGCAAATGCCAATACAAACAGGAAATAACTTCCTACCTTTTTATAATATTTCTTCTTTCCTTTAAATATAGTTGTCCTCTTTCCCAAATTATTGGCAGAGTAGATCACTTTATGTTGACCCAGGGCTGGTCTCCAATTCCGGTTGACTTTCTTCCTTTGCATGGATTTACATATATATCACATCCAAAACTTGATTTTGGTAACTCACTTTTGTTTATTAATTGCGGGTATAATTTCACTTTTTCCTAGAATACTTATAGTTGTTTTTGTGTTTAATTAAATAAAACACCCGTTTATGGTTTTAACGTAGATTTATTATCTTGCTTAACTTTAGCAAGTAATTTATCTTAAAGGTGGTTTTTTATAATCATATACACTTTTACAATTTATACTTTTTACACTTTCGCCGTATGCAAATCACCAACTAACTTAACTTGTCTATTTAATTCTAGACTATTTAAATTTTTACAATATTATCAGCCACGACTTTACTTTGTCGCTAGATTTACTATAATCTCTTTACACTTTCGTCGTTTAACAGTAAGTGTCTTTTATCTTACACGACTTTACACCGTCGTTTTCAATCAGTAAGTGTCTTTACTCTTTCGTCGTTTAACAGTAAGTGTCTTTTATCTTACACGACTTTACACCGTCGCTTTCTATCAGTAAGTGTCTTTAAATTATTATTTTCTAAGCTTATATACTATTTTTGGCCGTTGAATGCGAAATTATATACTATTGACTATTTACATAATTATATTACACAATTTGACGTCACCTTATCATCTAATACAATGACCACACTATTTACAACATATAATACATAATAGCAGATTAATACTCTTTATAAAAGTGACACATCTATTATAGATTAATTACACAATACTTTTACGCAATAACAACGATCTATTTACATTAACAAACCTTAAAGAATCACATAACCCGTCGATATACACATTTGAAATTATACATAATTGAATTACATCACAACAAAAACTTTCGAACAACTGGATGTTACGTACACTTAAGTAATCGGTGAGTAAGCTATTTGAAAATAAATAAAGAAATATGTATTATTTAACCTTATTAAAAAGTATACACATTGATTTCTAATTAATGACACACCATCAAATAACTTAAATTTATTTTTAATTGGAAAAGTTGATAAAAATATTTCAAAAGTGTTAGTATTTAACAAAGATTTTAGATTTTCACAAAATTTTCAAAATTTTCCAAAATTTTGAAACTACCATCCACAGCAATATATATATATATATATATATATATATATATATAAAATTAAGGAATCATTTTATGTAATTATTTCTTTTTATAAATATTATATTTATAAAAAGTTGTTTATTTATAAAATACATTAACAAAAAAAAAAAAACTTTACCGAAGCTGCGATTAGAACTAGGGTTTTTGAATTCGAAATCTAGCACGCCCTTGGACCGTGGTACCTGTTATCATACATTTCTTCTTAAATATATGTCCATTTATCGTACTTTTTTGGTTGTTTCTTTTTTATTATTAATTACTTTTTAATGTTTTTTTACAAGATTACTAATTACAGCACATTTACTTATCGATTGATAAACTAATCAACATTGAATATTAAATTCATCTATGCATGTAAAATATGCTTTAAAAATCTTTTCGTAGGAATTCTATAACAAAGATGGGAAAAGAGTAAGAAAAAGATGCATGATTCATGATTCCTACTACTCAATATGGGCGTATAATTTTAGCAAACGAATCCACCCACATTATAGAAGATTATTTCGAGGTTATGTGTAAAAAGATGAATGCTCCTGCATAGTATTGCATAGTATTCGTATATCCGAAGCATGATGAAGTAATGACCGGTTGAGATTTTCGTACCCCTAAAGGTTACCCGGGTCCAACTTATGAATATCGCTTGGCTAATATTTATAGCGCTAGCCCATATAACCGATATTAAAAAAAAGCGCTCTAGATACACTTTTACTCGTAATTCATTTTAATAAAACGAGTAATTTGCACTGGACTTTTTAAAATGATTTTTATTTATCACAATTTACCACATTACCTAAAATTGTAATAATCAAACATAATAGCGCAGAATCGTTTTACAAACTATAATAAACTACAAGTAGGTATACGAATAGTGAATTATACTAAAAACACTGATTTGCCTTACAAATATGGTTACAAATATAAACTCTTGTTACTTAGCTGCCTATTTTATAAAGCTACCCATATTTAAAAACGTTTAATTTAAGAAAAAATATATTTATACAAGAATATAGTCATGAAACAGAAAAAAATTCAAAAATAACCCAGTGGGATTAAAATAAAAAAGAAGAAATTAATCATAACCCGAGAAATGTGAAAATATGTAGGTTATTTGCGCATGTAGCAACCAACCAACGATTGCACCGCATTGTACCGCACAATTAGAAAACGTAAGCTTGTAAACATCCGCAATTGCGTGTATACGTGCATCTGTTCGTTAATTCTTCTCGAATGATTTCTTGAAGGGCCTTTGTTTATTTTATATGCATAAAATAATTAAATGGCAGCACGAGCTTGTGTGCATCTGCATCGACTTGTTCTATTATTTAGAATTTCCAACGATAAACGCCTCTTTCTTTTGTTTTTATCGAGTTTTAATGAGTTTTACCTATATTTAACGAGCCATTTACGTGTTGCGTAATTTTGTCAAGTTGCTAATGTGTGTTTTTCATTTTACGTACTTAAAGTTGGTTGTGGTCTTGACAAAAGTATTGAATTATAAGGCAATTAATGAACTTCGAGTGGTTCCTTTCAAAATTAACTATTTACTTCACGTTGCTGGCTTTATTTTAATGTTTTATGGGATTTAAGAATAGAGGACGAGTTGATCTTGGCAAGACCGTGGCATTTCAAGTACACATCAAAACAAAATAAAACATTCAGTTGTTGAGAAACTATTTTTAGGCTTGTAATTTTCTAATTTCCTTCCAGGTTAACGCGGTGGTGGTTCAGCTTCACCCGCAATGAGATCCTGTTTGGAAAGGAGGATTTAAAGGGTGTTTGTTGATTGTCTACTTTGTAATGTGAAACGAAAAACACTTGACATTTTGCTTGCTTCATTTAGAAATAAATTTCTTCTAGAGTCACAAATCATTAGTATGTTCTAATTAAATACATGTGTAAAAGTGTATAGTAGACAGTGGCTTTATCAACAAATGTTTAACATTTTTGTTATTTCCAACAACCACTTTTATTAAGATTTAGTTTTTTATATATCATTTATATCATATATGTATCACATCACTGACTGCTGTTCATTTAACTTAAGGAAAATTTATTTTTTGAACTACAATATTTATTTACTATCTTGCCGCCCCAGTATGGCGTGAAATATTGTTCATATATATATATATATATATATATATATATATATATATATATATATATATATATATATATATATATATATATATATATATATATATATATATATATATATATATATATATATATATATATATATATATATATATATATATATATATATATATATATATATATATATATATATATATATATATATATATATATATATATATATATATATATATATATATATATATATATATATATATATATATATATATATATATATATATATATATATATATATATATATATATATATATATATATATATATATATATCTTCTCAAATAGACTTCTTTTGGTCTCCCCCTTTTCTCTTGCTATGAATTATTTAACAACTGTTTAAATGGTGACAGCTTTTTAAGTAGCTTTACACAGTTATTGATTCAATAAAGACTGTAAAATAATGCAATTAATATATATTAAGGGCAAGATGGTGAAATAATAATATTTTTAATTAGCAAATCTTCAAACCAATTTGGTTTATTTTCAAGGTTTATTGTCATGGCAAAAATATAACATTTCTCAATTAAACACAATCTATTTAATACAAAAAACAATTTGCAATATGATTGAGTTAAAACGCTGTGAAAATATTAATAATGTCAACTATTTTTATAAATGTAAGGGAGTTGAATAAATAAATAATATATACTCTGTATTTTATTTTACTTACATACGTAATCTGTTTGTGCGTTCTTTATTGTTTGTTTAGTCACCACTTTCCCTGTTTTCGGGTGTATAAATTATTAAATCTAATTTTATGATAAATTTATTAGATCAATCATTATTTAATGCAAGGAATCCTGTAAAATCAGGAATTATAATCTATCATAAATTCATATATACTTAAACAATCGTAGATAAAGCTTTTGTTATACGATTACTTTGTACTAAGAAGTCGAATAATACTCGTGCCTGAAATTAGGACACTTGATACGTACCACACGAATTGTGGGAGATAATGGAACTGATTTGCGTTGTAGGCACTTGTTTTGGAACTTACCGATTTGATTTAAACTAATAAAACAAAAATTGTGAAAACACAGGAAGTTGTTTTTCATTTTTTTTTGTATTTTTATATTTACTAGTTGCTTGCTTTTAGTTTTAGATACTCATACAGTCGGTGGTATTCTTATTTCTAATTTATTGATTAGTGAAGCGATAAATACTTGAAGTTTGATAAAATTAGAATTTTCAATATTTTTTGTTTACATTTTGTAATAATTTTACTATACACTATACAATTCCTCTTTATTCATTCATTTATATTGCCGTTTTTATTAATATTTTATATTAATTTATAATATAGTATATTAAGTCTGGCGATTTCTGCATTTAATTTTTTTTGAAACTTTTTATGCACATAGAGAACTGCATCTGGGAAATGTGAAAATTACTTGTCATTGTTCGGTTTGATAGTAATATAATGGTTTGGCTCTATTGATTTATGTTTTTTCGCATAATGTATTGTTTTTTACTGCTCAAATTATTTACAGCGTTTACATTTCCATGACGTTATTTTTAATCTAACAGCAGGTAAATTGATGGTAATGCCATGTTCAAGTATACTATAATCGATGGTAACAATAAAAAAGGGAGGGGTGCCTTTAACAAATTGCTATTTAAAGCTACATTTTTCAATTTATCACACAAAAATACATTTTTTTAAGTTCGCACTTATTCAGGTTCATTTATATTATTTTTATTTTATTCGCTGGCTTTAAAAATGATTTCTAGGACGTTTAAAAGTGTTACAGAGTTGTGTTTGTATATTTAGAACTTAAATTTTTTAACTGCATCAAATTGCTTACATTAACTCTGGCTTGCATGAAACTAGTCTAAATGTATCTCTCATTGTATAATTAAAACGAATTTATAGTAAAAAACGTAATTCTCTGTAATTATTTCAAATAATTGTTGTCAAGGTGAAGTTCAAGTATTTTATAAAAGGTAAAAGAGGACAAACGCTTTAGGTGAAAATTGCAAGGTCAATGTTTTCGATTTCATAATCGTTTAGTTTCACTTTTCGTATACACTGCTTTATGTTAACCATATAATAGTTAATTAATAATGTTTTAATTTATTTTCAAATAAATGCATTAACAAAAAATTATAAATATCAAACAGATTTAATTGCTGAAAATTTAAGTTAATTTTTAGGTAAATACCCTTCGAATATAAAAGCTTTATTTTCGTAAATTAATGGTAAAACAATCTGTTAATTTATTGAAACGATAAGTAAATAAAAGCTTTCGTCTAATTACTCTTAAAACAATTTAATAATTCATTACAGAAAGGCGAACATTATTAGCTTTGTAAACACAATAAGGAATTTTAATTGTATGATAAATCTTTGCATTAATCTCTTAATTGTTTGCGGATAAGTAAGATGGACTTTCTCGAAAAACCGAATCGTTAATGTTGAGATAACATTAATTTATTGCTATTTCTAAATAGGCTCTAATTATGTTATTTAATAATTGTAAAAACGTGGAATGGAAAAAATATGTTGGGATGATTGTTTTTTACCAATAACAAATGAACATTTAACTATAATTGATATAATAAAAACTTTTAATTTTGGTATATATATAATTATTTGATAAGCGTAAATGAAGAATAATGGCATTGCCTTGAATTTATGTTTATATTTTTTATAAGGTGCTACCAGATAGTTGGTACGAGCAAGTGTTGCGTATTCATTATTTTTAAACTTGTTTTACTTCTCAAAGGTGTATTTCATATAGTGCAAAAAATTCAGTTGTTTGTTAATTGTGATTGAATTACACTTAATCTTCCAGATTAAGATTCTAAGGGGGTGGGTAATTATATAGTTGAAGTAAATTAGGCCAAGGTTAGAATGTTTGTTCAGTGCTACTGGATTTGAAAAAATTATATTCGTTTATTAAGTATCAATTAATTGCAATTCTTTTAAATTTTTAATTTAGGCACCGCGCAACCCGGAACATGGACGATAACAAACATAACCAATATAAGTTTATGATTACAATAAAATATAAGAATAAATTTTATTCGTATTTTGGACATAAAAAATAAAAAAATGTATTGTAAGAGTGGTTAGTATGCGTGTATTAAAAAAGTGTATTGGTAACCATATGTCTTAAACTAAAAAAGAAGAAGAAAGCGATTTTAATAATGTGTTTTAATTTATTGACTAAATCCAAATTTAATATAAGGACATTTTTTCGTATAAAATCTCACAAAGTTCTCGGGTTATCTTGAGAAATCTGCACACAATAGCAATGTGACTCTTGTTAATAATACTTAAGGCGTATTTTATAAATGTGACCAATTTAAACTTCTAACCCCTTTTTATCTGCAGAATTTGATAATTAAAATAAATCAATATTATTTTTGTTGCATTATTATTATTATTATTACTGGCATTTTATTAAATTTTCGCCCTTGTTGACACAATTCCAAAATAAACACACAGAACGATTTTACCAAAAGGTTTGTAAATTATACTAGTTTCTTGCAATAGAACACTTATTATATTATTACACAATTATATTATACTAAGGTATAAAAAGGTGAATTTCAATGCATTGAAATTAATATGATACTATAGACTGCATTTACTAATTGCTCAAACAAAAGTAATCCTCGGAATAATTCTTGTTTGTTGCTCAACGAAGGATACAAATTCTATCAACTATTTTTCTTAAATTTTCCTACAAAATAGAATTTATTTTCGCTCACTTTAGAAATGTTTGGTAAGTGGATTTAATAGATTCCGCATTTAACTTGAATTTTTTTAATTTAACAAATTTTAAACTTCGAATTTACCACAACTAAATTGAATTTATCGATGCGGTGGGAAAATCTCGGACAATCTGCTCTCAACTTGCAGTTGTTTAAATCTAATCACTATTTAAACATTAAAAATACTCTAAAAGATCAAAATTGCATTAGATTAATAACTATCCGACGGTACCATAGTAATTTGTTTAACTTTCAACAATTATTTTAAACTTTAAACAGATCTTAAACAGACGCTGCAGAATGGACTTCAAAAATTTCCAACAAACGTCCACCACCCTGTGCATATCCGAACTGTACGGCAATTTTTCGCGGAATTCCGCGTGTCGCCTTTGTTACCAACCGCTAAATCTTCTCACGTTCCGAATTTCACCAGAGATGAAAAACACCTTAGTATGGACTGAACGAAGTACGATAGTAATATCTTTATCTTGGCTTAAATAGTCTTTTAGAACAAAACACGTTTGTTCTTCTTAAAGTGTTTTTTTTGGATTATTAAAATTTTTATCACAAGAGTAACTGAGACGAACTATATTTCCTATTTGTCAAATGGGATCTTGAATAAATTCAAAGCCAGCTTAATTTTATATTACATTGAAAATTTTATATTGCAAGGTTTTTTTAAATAAATCTCAAACAATTTATCGGCAAAATTTTGCCATCGACCTTAAAAATTTCTAATTTTGCTTTTTTTGCATACATTATTATTAAATAAAGTTATTTAAAAAATAATGCGAATTAGGTTAGTAAATTTCGTTTAAGAAGTAATTCATTCTTTTACTCAGCTGTCAAAACAGATAGGGTTGGTTTGTTACGTTCTAATTTCGTAGCACCCTGTATAGCTATGCTTTTGTGTTATATTGTATAGCGTTTAGGGATTTTCGTATTTTCTCTGCGTTTAGTTGCCATTTTAGTTTGGAACTAACTTCCTTGTTGATAAGAGATTTCACTTCGTTTAAGTTCGATTGTGGAGCTACTTCGTTAAAAAGAATATTTTAGCGGCATCACCGTTAAATTAATTTTCCCTTTATTGTTGTGAAGTAGGAATTGCATTTGTGCAGATCGATAATTAATCTTTGGTGTTGATTTCCAATGTTATTGGTACCGTAAGGGATTTACCGCTGGTAAATACTACTAGTTCTTTTTTGAAGGTTAGGAGCGCGTTCTCGTAAGCTTGTAGATTAGCTCTTCTTTACTTTTAGTCTCTTTTACTGAAATTCTTTGACAGGATTCGATGTATAATCGACGTTAGCCGCATTTGGAAGCGATATAATTCTTTCAGATAGTCGCCTTTTATCTAAGGTATTTATAAAATGTTTGCTTGGTGCATTCTGGTAATTGGTTTTGTTTGTTACAGACTTTTTTCTTTCCGGTTTATATTATCTTTTTATTTTTACCTCAATACACTTCGTTGTATATTTGTGTTGGTAAAACACCACTACGCTGAGCTTGCTGACGTACAGTTACTTGGTTGCTGTTGTCTCGTTGGATCACGCTATTTTAGACGATTCTTGGCTCCAATATAGAATACCTCTTGTGAGACCCACGACCATTAGTTACCTGGCAGCCGACAGATTTAACTGCGGTTAAAGGTTGTTACCGTTTCCCAATTAGTGATTCCCATTTTGTGGGTAACAGGTTGCATAACTGTCAACGTGTTATTTTAGTAATTGAACATACGAGTTTTATATGGATGTTCAGAGATCTAAATTAGCACTGTGTATTAGAAACAACTTGGACCAACATAATAACTATAATACTCTTTTCAGTATTTAATATTATTTAATTTGATGTATGGTAAAGAGGTGAACCAATCGGAATGCTAGCTGGACCATTTTTTTTATTTCTATGATAAATATGATTTTCTGAAATAATTATTGCTAATCTAAAGTACAAGGAAGTCGATTTTGGTTATTCGATGTTAAAACAGGATAGCATTCATATGTCTGGATAATGCTGCATTACATTTCCCGACTGACTGATTCTTCTGACGTCTCCATTACATCCATTGAAGTGTATTGCTATTCCAGAACCATTTCTTTTGTTATTAGTAATTCTTCGCCCGGATTTGAGGCTACTTGTTATGAATTAATTCTAAAATTGATCTAAATGTTTGAAAACTAATGCTGTTAGTTTTCTTATCTAATGATAGTATGGTTCTTATTTATCAGTTTAAACGCATTAATGGGGGAGTGTATACATATACAGTATTGTAATTCCTGTATTTGTTTACCATGTTCCGAAATACGCATGGTTTATGAATTTATAAAAAACAAACAAATTTATGATAATAGAGGAAATTAATATTTGTGCACTTGAACAATGGTATGCGTATATTGCTATAGTTTATTACTATCAATAGGAAATTTATTAAGTTTGTCGATAAAATTATCTATTTAGAAGCCTATTACCCACAGTTAGGTTATCTTTATATTGTTCAAACAATTGCAGAAAATGTTGTTAACAATTAATATTATCACTGTCTTAACATTTCTAAATTACTGGCGGTTATTTGAAAATAATCACGTATAGTAGTAGAAAAGAATAGGTACTTATGCCGTTTTAAAATTCAATTAACGATATATTGCTTATTGATTAAGTAATATTATACGTAAACGAATACCTAATTGTATTCGAATACCTAATCAGCTTTCCTGTTGATTTTCTCCAAACAGTATTGTGTCATTTCTCTCTAAACGTTCAGATAGTCGAACGTTAGGGTTCATTATTTTCAAGTTTCACTATTGTATGCACTTAGTGAAAACATCTTTGTTTGCGAATAAAACTAAATTAAATTTATAGTGAAACACAAATTAAAGCTTTTTATGGATGAATTTGATTTAATCGAAGATAATTTATTAGTAGCAAATATGATATAATAAAGCCCGTCCATTAATAATGTATTTTATACACTATTAGTAATTGCACATAGCGTTAATTAGTAAATTGGATTTACATTATTATAAAATTTGATGCAAATTAATTATCTATTGATAGATTTAACTGTGCTCTTTGTTTTATATGGAGTTTCGGGTTTATTGTTTTATTGGTTTATAACGATTGTTTTGTGATGTAACGAATACAGATTTTACAGACCGATCATTAATGTTCGTCCAAAAGACCATTTTCCACATGTGTTGATGTAAATATTTGCATCTACTATTTGTCATGCACATAACGAGGTTGAAAAGTTTTCTATTGACAGATTTACAAGAGTGGAAAATTTGAAACTTTTTTTATCTATTAATTTATATCTCTACGAGATTAACCTTCTCTCTCGATCGACAATCTATTTGCTTGCTTAATACGCAAATAGATATTTGCAATCTATGGAATTTTCAAAATAATTATTTCTGGTTGATTTGTCATTTAAATACTCATCTCTGTTATCCTGTTCCATTAACCAGAACAAAATAGGCAATCTTCATAGACTTATAAATAACACCTACAAGTAAGAACAACCGTGACAAGATGAGCAGATTACTTGCTAAGAATTTAGACGAGTCAAAGAAATATTGAATAAAACAGATCCTCGCGTGATAAATAAAGGAGATAACGAAAAAATAAAACCCGTTGATGATGGATTTCATTTAATTTGTTATCATTGGTATATCATTTAATTTGTTTTTAAAAAATGCTTGTGTTTTCAGAAAGTGAGGTTAAGAGTTAAAATATTCTGAGATTAGTCCAGAAACATCAGCCTAGGATGCTTTCTAATAAACTAACCTAACCTAAATAGGTTAGAGTAGGCAGCAATCGAGTAGTTCGAGAATCCCAAATTAAAGCTTTGGTCGTTAGGTTGTGGCTCAGATGAGGTGAACCAAGGCTGGCTCATTAAAAATCGTCTGAAAATGCGTTTGAACGACCGGACCTGCTGCCTTGTGATAGTACTTTATATAATGATAGTGTAACGTTCTTTTTAAAATAATAACAAAAGTGCTGTTTAAATCGTCTATTAATAATTAATATTTATTTACAAACACTAATGAATACACTATAAATTAACGCTATGATTGTAAACCACTAAAACTATTATGAATTTCTAATACAACATTTATCTTTACATTTACTATTTATTTCGTGATACCCATTTAACTACTCGCTGTTGACTGACTCTCTTTTATCCGCGAAGTCGATTTTATACCCTCATATAATCGTACCAGAAGCCGCTGGAACCTACTATGTATTTCTGGAAGGCGCTAGATAAACCGAGTCTGGTTTACGTGCTTGGTGCGATGCGTCATTCTCTCGAATGCTATAGAATATTCCATTTGTTGTGTGAAGAAGAGGTTCTTTCTTTTTCTCTCTTGTTACAATAGGTTGTTTTCGATTACGTTATCCTAGGTTAAGAAAGGTAATGTAAAGTTAGATAAGGATGTGTTTATAAGGTCAAGTCGATTCGCGTACGCTTAGATTACATTTCCGTAAGGTAGGTCGAGGTCTGTCGAAAAAATTGTGAATCGTCTGGAAGACGATGTGGATGGCTAGAACTGACACTCCTGAGTTACACTAGCTTTTAGCTAGTGTGCTTAAGCTAGGTTTATCTAGGAATAAGTGAGGCTGGAAAAAAGATTTCGAATCGGCGGAGATACTTCGAAAAGCCCAACTGAAGGTTCCGAATCGGTTGAAACTGTACTGGAACTATCATAATTGGTCGGCAATGTTTTCGAAAGGTTGTTTTATTACGCGTATTTAAAAGCACTAAATTATTTTCGAATTTAAAATTTTTTTTACATTAATTTGTAATAAAAAGATTCTCAGCTAACTTTAAGCTAGAAAAATGTATTTCTTGGGCACTGATTTAGCACTAATTTCTTAAATATATTAAAAGTCATTCCGCTCACTTTGCTATGCTAGCTTAAAGGATATCTAGCAAAGGGCGCTGGAGACATTCTCTTCTTTATCGTTTGTCGAATCGAAATGATATTTGAACCATCCGTTCCGGCTCTGTCCCCTTCAGTCATCGAGTTGTCTCTCACAGTTCCCGAATTTAATTATCCATCTTTAATCAGGATAGGCCAGAGTTGCATCTTAATCCGTTTCGGCTTAAGATCAGAGAGACGTTTCGATATTTTAAATGATTCTCACGACAATAAAAGTGAAACACTGAATAAAAGTAACTGAAATAATAGCTTTTCATTTTTTTTAAATGTACATAGTTTTTGTTAACAATAATCACACACAAAAACTAAACGATGTCCAAGGTTAACTGAACAAGGCTTTATATGTATTATAGATTTGTCAATGTCACACAGTAGTGGCACATTGTTTTACTCATCAAAGCGTTACAACATCAAAGTTGTATTAAAAACAAGATTTCTGTGTTGTTAATTATTGATGCATACTACTGTGAAGAACAAGCAAGAATAAAATAATTATATCACTAATCGATGCAATAGTAGAATTTTCAAACGAGAAACTAATAGTGCAAATAGCAACAACCATTATAATAAATTAAATCAAGAAATGTAATCGAGGAAAGTGTCGCAACTATAAAAAAGTAAGTAACACTAATGAGTAATAAAAATGAACTTCAAGGCAAATACTAGAAGCGGTTAAGGTCTGTATTATAATTAAAATGTAAAACCAATATCGCTACTTATATTAATTACAATTCACCTTAAAAGGCCAACACCCTAACCAACCAACGTAACATGCATTTACTGGTTTAAAGTATCCTGAACTGTTAGCATTTAGGTTTGAAATGCAATTTATTACAAATTGAATTAATTTATTCTAATGTCAGACTTATTATAAATACATAACGGTGTTTATTTTATTCTGTGCCAAACATCTAGTAGTATTTATAGTGTAATGTAATACAGAAAAAAACGATGGTTTGATTGTTAGCAACTGTTCTATTTGACATGTGTTGTGTAACTAAGCAATGCGGTTAAAATTACTACCAAAATGATGTTTAAAGTTGGCTCCACTATCTACTTGAAAATGTTTAGCTTGTATTTATTACAATTCGAAATATTTAAAGAAACATGTCAAAATAATTCTATAATATTTCTTCCTAATACCGAGTACTATATAATGCATCCCTCAAGATGTGCTGCATTTTAGCAATATTAAAATTTTAAACCATCAACCTATCACTGGTATTGGGTTCAATTCAAGGTATTCTCTTAACCAAAATTTGAAAAGGACATGGAGAGTATTTTTATGGGATACAAATTATAAAATAAAATGGAAATGTTCTTGGGCGCCACTGGATTCAATACCGGGTGCTGCATTTACACGCGGCAACATTGGAAAGCGCATGTTATTTATGGCACATTCAAATTTTGGCTTCCCTAGATACTTTAAGAATGTTAATTACATTACTTATATATTACAATTATTGTTAAAAATGTAATACGAAATTTTCCAAAATCGGCCAATACATTTTTAATATTAACTTTTAAATGGGACAATGGAATTACGTAAACGAACTCTTCTTTGACTACTTTTGGATATGTACGACGCCTGTTTTCACTCTCTATACTGCGGTGAAGCGCAAATTACGAATTATTATTTTCAAATCTGAATCATTTGAAGATTATTAAAAACTAATGGAACACTAGAATTTAACGAAATCAGTATGGAAGCTATTAGCATAGCAGTTCCTTTTGTTATCAAATGCGAACTGATTCTGATCCAACAACAACAATTAAACAACAATACAAAGCTACCAGTGGCGTAGCCACGGTGGGGGGGATATAGGGGATATATCCCCCCCCCACGGGTCAAAAACTTAAAGAAAGTAGATGAAATATTTGACAAACTGATCAAAAAACCATGGCACCTAGATTTTGTTTTGTAATGTTTTTTGTTGAATGGGTGAATATTTGCTATTTTATTTTAGTGTGTCTCCGCAAATATGTAATGAACTGTAATTTATATTATACATAGAAAATATTCGTAAGGTAGCACTAATTTTGCACTATTAGGCACGTTCGAATTTCAGAGGAAAAGTATTTACAATTTTTTAGCAAAAATATTCGAATGCTGAAAATGTCTTTTTACCCGATTTATGTATAAAAGTTTAATTTATTTGTTAATTACTCACTTTCCAATATTCAATCGTTGGTATTATTAAACCAAAAAGTTTCTTATTATCACTAGAAGGTACGAAATAGTGAAGATTTATACAAAGTTAAATTATTGAAATTTTCTTCATTATCTATAAATCTAGTGTCAGTGCCGGTCTTAGCCCTCTTGGCGCCCTTGGACAGAGTCCTTCAGAGCGCCCTTATTAACTTTAAAAAGTTACTGTTATTTAATGATTTTACTAATTTCGGCGTCCCAAACAGCCTAGCGCCCTTGCACCCCCCAAAGGCCGGCACTGTCTACTGTCTCCTATCCTGCTTTTTTTATATTTCCAAAAATCCTGTTCTTATATACATCCGAAAATATGCTAACCCTAATGACGTCGAGCGTTCAATAGGGTAGTTGGTTACAGTTAACCGATTGTGTTCTTTTACGTACCATTAGCGACACTTTGGTGCACAATTGCTAGTGTGCCAATGAACGCTGTATTTCTTCTGGTACGTATAAATCTAATAGATTTAATGGATTACTTCTTCACTCCTCGTGCTTAAAGATACATGGAACAAATCATTAAAATTATACAACATGAAGATTATCCTATTTTGCATTTGGGTATTATTTTAAGTTTTATTTAAATCCGTCACTACCCTGGTGTCTCTCCCCTGGTTCTTTAGGGCAAGTTCTATGTGAATCTGTCACTTCCCTGGTGTTTCTCTCCTGGTTCTTTTTAATTTGTTATTACGAAGTGAGCTCTATTATAATACTGTAGGTAGTTTTATTTTGGTTACATTATTAGGCACCTTGACTATTTTGGTTTGATTTAGCGTCACCCCTCTGATCAAATTGTCTCTACCCTGGTTCTTGTGCAACCCCCCGGGTTGCAATCTTTTCCTGGTCACCATGAAACTCCCAAAATGAGTAATAATTACTGGCCCACTTAAAATAAGTGTGAAAATAGGAATTATTTTTTGGGTAATAAAACACACAAACTTATATTGATATTTTTTGTTGGTCACAAAAATGGGTAGTCAATACACAAATAGCAGATATTCACCCGAATAAAGACTAGTATTCTAAAAATATCGTTTTTTATTCAGTATTCTTTAATATTTGCACTTTTGTTCTATATGATCTATAAAAAAATAGTTATTATAGATATACATTGAGAACCAAGCCTGCGGATTTTGTTTTATTATTGTATATCCCCCCCCCCAAGGCCAAATCTGGCTACGCCACTGAAAGCTACAATGTGAATAACAAATTACATGGGCTTTTGCTAAAATTGATTGTTTAGTTGAATAAGCATTAACGGTTATTCGAAAAATAATATACACATGTACACACAATTTTAATAGGAAAACAATATTAGGGTTATTTAGAATTACATTCAATATAGGTGTGGTAGTAAAAAAGCTTGTTACTAAAAAAAACACTTGCTACTGCTTGAGCGTTTTAACATTTATGTTTATAAACATGTTTATAAACATTTTTTGTTACACTCGTAATATTCAGTAACGTATTAAAGAGGTTTATAGTATATCTTTGACAACATAAAATTTATATCACTTTTGGTTTATTTAAAACAATGTGAATACCATATGTCTAATTAAAAAATCCGATATGGAGATTATCTTGTGCTTTAAAAAGATCGTTCGTAAAATAAATTTTTTCCCAGGTAAGTAAATTTATTACTTTTCTGCCATTCTGTTCATTAGTTTAAGGCAAACCCATATCTTGCAAATTTTAGAAAAAAAACTACATTTAAACATTCTTATAAAGAAGAATCATTTAAATAAGTACAATCCACTGTTAAAATAATTGAGGCAAGCGCGCGCTAACGCTTTTTCTAACTCAGTCAGTTAAAGCGGGCCGATAATAAATTAAAGTCGCTGCCGCCCCAGGTTTTTTATACGTTTAATAGTTATTTCGAAAAATTTCGTATTAAACAATTTGATATAAGATACTATAGAAAATGAAAGAAAAGTTGTTGGTGGTAAGTTAAGTGGTAAGAGTTAACATACAAGGTAAAAACCACGTCTAATCCCGATTGTGTTTAAAAAAACAACAACGCAGAAAAATTGTTTCGTTCAAGATAATCACGAGGCTGTAAACAACAGAGGTGATGAAAATAAGTTAAACGCTTTTCTTAAAATACAAGAAAACCCCAAAAGTAGTGGCCTAGAAATTGCAAAAGAAATAGAAGCTTTCATCAGGAAATATCAAGATTCTGCGAAATTATGATAGAGAGGTCTAACAAACAGGAATTTTATTCGAAATATATGTTTTACTCTATGCTCTAAGTTAACTAATAATTGAATCAGGAGTTTCACAACATTTCACAAATTTAATAATCAATTATTGTAAAAAGTGTTAATGCAAAAAGATCAGTTTTGCTTAATCGTTCCGCACATCTTTAGTCGTGTGCAATATTGCGAATCAGAATTAAAATTTGAAAATGAAATTTATTAAAATTAGGCAAAAAATGTACAATGGACAAATCTTAATTTTAACAAAAATTTAAAAAGTTACCTACCAAGTGGAATCGATGGGCGGCAGCGATTTTGCTTTATGATCACCCCGCTCTGACTAATTGAAATACGTAAAAACATTTGCGCGCGCCTACCACATTTATTTTAAAAGTAGGTTATACTTATTTAAATGATTTTTCTTTATAAGAAGGTCAGAATGTAATTTCTTGTTTACAATTTTTGGTCCTATCAGTACTCTTTAAACTGATGAACAGAATGATACAGAGAAGTAGTAACATTATTTACTTGGAGAGATTTAACAAACGATTTTTTAAAGGCAGGTTAATTTCTATATTTAATTTTTAAATGAGACATGCAGTATACGTTTACTCACTTTATTAATGTTTACTACCGAGCGCTTGTACCGAGATTAAATTTCTGCTTAAGTTGTGTCTTATCTTAATGCTTAAAACTGCGTAGATTTAGATATGTTTACTTGAAACCGGTTGAAATAATTAACACATTTCTTATTTATGATTTTTAATTTCCATTTTTAATAACAATAATCTATACGTAAGAATGGTCTTATTCTTATACCTTTTATTGTAGGTATATTTCCGAAGATGTTAGTCACGAAAGGTTTATAAAAAAAGGAAAATGAATGGTTGTCAACAATTTATTTTTGTTAAGTCAAAACTTGTAATTACCGCTCAATTGTGATTTAAAATTCTAATTAAATGCAAATACATAAAATTTTCAAACACTTAGCTACACTATATAGCAATTTGTATCCACTCATTATGCGCACTATTTTTTCAATAAAATTTCTAATTTTTTATTATTCATAGTTTTCTTTGCACGCAAATATGAAAAAAGAGGAACTCGTTTCCCTGCATTTACCATTAATTAATTATAACTGTATAGAATAATTATTTACGGCACGATTACCAGGTATGAATGAATTAGTAACAAAACAATGACCATAGTAAGTACTGTTACTTAACAAATCGTGATTAACTTTACCTACTACTCTTGTTTAAAATTGTTTTTCAAAAATGTTACTTAATTCATTAATATTTAGCGACCTGTTAACTAACATTCCTTTTTTTATGATGTATGGTCCTTCTACCACTGATACAGTTTTAATTCCGTTAATGGTTGGAATTACTACATCATGTACGACCTTCACATTTAACTTGGTAATTAAGGAAATATTCTAGTTTTTTCTATTATATTTACTTTTTATAGTCTAATAAAAATTTCGATAAAAATTTATAATTAAGTGTGCGTATCTGATTCTGATAAACACGAGGGTTAATAAGTCTAAATAGTTCTTTTTCGCTGTAAAAATATGTAAACATTTTGAGTAGTTTACAAAGTACTACCAGACGCTGTATTACGTATTAGTTGTTCTTGATATTGTTGTCTATTATGCAACCTCTATTATCTATCCATCTCGTTTAGATAATTAATACGTGGTTGCATCATGGGTACTATTGTTCACTTTTATTCGTTTTAATTCTAAAAATATTTTTATGTGAAACAATTAGATTGTTTTATTTATCTGCTCATTCAAATTCTGCATAGTCTTGTATGTCGAATTTTGTATCAACTTTACAATAGTGTTCCGCATTTTCTAAGTTTTAATACAATAGGAGTATTTTCCTATTAAAAATCAATATTTTAATTTTCCAACCATGCTATAGAACATTTCTTATATGCACCTAAGCAAATTTATTGCATAAGCTATAACAAAAATGTAAAATTTAATAACAATCACGTGAATCTGACTATTTCTTAACGATATTAGATTCCCAAAACACACAATATGATTTAAATTCAAATTAAATTGGATGATTACTTTCTAAGTTTATTTAAACTACAATGGAATGCCCCTTCAAACACCTAGCCAAAGATGAATACGAAAATGTGTAAATAACTCTTAGGAAGGTTTAAACACTTGCATTCCTACATTGGTATGCACCAGCTCAAGTTGCAGGATCTTAGTCGCGTCGTAAACAAATTGGTATGCGTCTGAAGTATGTACATGTAGTTCCAAGCTTCAGAGCGCGACCTAGCACCTGCGTTAGAGTTAGAAATTCAGCAATCTTGCCATACGCTTAGTTGGACCCTAGAATTGCTGATGCAACTTGTGATGCCTTTGCAAAGCCCATCTTTATCGTCATGTTTTTTTTATTGTGACACATTGGTGGAGGTGCCAGGCATCGATCTTAACACTTCCCGCAAGCCAAATGAATTAATTTCCAATTAAGTCAAAAGTGAAGCAAAAATTAATCTTTTTCTTTATATTGTGCAAAATTGTTTTTTACAGTAACAGTTGTCATAGGAAAAGTGTTCAATTTTGCTAAAAACTATTTATGCATTTTGGTATTCAGCGTCTTAAGTTAGTTTTAAGATACATTAAATAAACGCTTTAACAATATCATTCGTGATAATATTGCACTACAGTTTTACTAAAGGTTATTAAAAATTGGGATGAGTAGATGTCGACTACATTTCTGGATTTCGCGTGACGTAAGCATTGAAACTTTTAAATCCTTAAATCTAAACTAGATAAGATCTAACATGTTTAAATTGAATGTTCTAGATATCGTCCTTATGTAATTTCAAAACTCTCAAAGTACAGTACTTTGAAACTCCAATATTTTGAAAATCTCTAAAAAGAGGGTCTAAATTACGAATTTTTGAATATATAGACTTTGAATGACTTCTTGAATCTATGAAACTAAACTACTACTAGTAAAAAAGTAAGATAAATAATATGTAGATATAAATATGAATGAATATCAGTTAGATATGAATGTAATATGTAAATCGTAAACTTGTTTTTTAATTTGAACAAATTAAAAACTCCAACGAAAATCAAGATAGAAATTCTTCGATAATGATTGTATATTAGTAGTAGATTAAAATATTTATCGAAAACAATATTTGTTACTTTTACGCACAACTTGCTATTTATAAAGAAATCATAATTTCTTAATCGACCTGTCTAATCAAAATATTAAATCAGTTTAAACAAATCAAAAATGGAAAGTGCATAAGCAACATACAATAGATATTATTATTTATATAATCAATTATTTCGAGTAATCGGAAAAATAATAAACCAGTAAATATAATAGATAACATAATCAGAAGTATCCGAAAGAATGCGATAGGAAGGGTTTAGTTGGGTTTAAAGAAGTTTGTAAGTATAGCTACTTAAAAAGAATAAAGATATAATTTATAAATAGGATATATTGATTATTTCGTCAAGTTAAGTTCTAGAATACTAATTACCGATTAAGAGATAAGCTTGGAGCTTTAGAGGCTTTGATTAGTTAAATGCTTGTTTCAAAGTCTTATCTCCATTGAATTGCAGTCTTCGAAAGATATCTCAGTCAATATTGAATCCTTACCACCCAATAGATCAATGAATATTTTATACATATGAGAATAGAAAAAAATCAAAAGTTTTGAATATCACTGAATAAAAAACACAGTAAGTAAAATATAGACAGTAGAATATATTATATAGAGCTATAGATTTTGATGAAGTTACATCATAACTGAAGGATAACATCAACCTATGAAAGAGTTAATTTAAATAAATAACCAGGCCTAATTTTTAATAAAATTATAACTGTATATTATTTAAAATATGGATTTTTTGAGACAATAAATTAGTTACCCAATATCTGTTTATTGGAGAAATCGTTTCCATTAGTTTAATTAAATTGAATAAAACATTAACAAAACCAACCTTTTTAACAGCACAATGCACAGCTCTTTTAACAAATCTTCTGACAGCTGATTAATGTTAAAGACAATTAAAAAGATTAATGTAGGACCGTATTTCCTCAAAACAACAGTAAATTACGCAATCTATATTAAAGATATATTTGTTAACAATTTACCAAAGAAATACGCCGCAAGAAGTCAACTACGACAGCTGGAATTGTGTAATCGTAAAATTTAAATACTGTAAAATTGTTTATTCACAATCATATTCCAATATGTACATTTCTGTCATTGTGAACACCTTGGAAAGTAAGCTATTGTTATAGCAACAGTCAAGTTGTTAAAAATTTCCTTTATTTCCACTCTCTATGTAAATGACACTTTACAGGCATTTATGTTAACTAAGTAAATGAGTAGTCACAATTACAGCCCTGTAAAACTTTACGGACTCCTAAAAGAGACCTGTAAAATTTTTCAATGCTCATCAACAAAATGCTACGGAAACTACTTTTTTGCTTAACCACAACACCATGACAACGCCTAGCTATAAATTTTTCTACCGCCTTTGATTACACATATAAGAAAACGCTGGTAAAGGTTAAAATAAAACTTTGTACGCGACACGCTTTGCAATTAATCTTTACTGGGCTCACTGGATTATGGAGGCTCGCTCCTTCGTCGCTCGCCTCACAAACTTTCCAGCTTACTCGTAAAGATTAATTTACAAAGCTAGGCACGTAAATAAGTATTACATGTCTGTAAAACTGACTAGTAAAGTATTGGCCAAAGTTTTTATAAATGTATGTAACGCTAAACATATCTTTTTTATTTAATATTAGTTTTATTTTTCCGTATTTTATATTTAATAATTACGATTGAATTAATTAATTTCCAGTTTTAAAAACTGGGATACATTGCCATCTCGCGACGAACACTGAAACCTTACTTAAAATTTCTTATAGTCGATAGATAAAATTGCTGGTTGCTTGTTGGTGTTATGACAGTTTACAGAAAATTTATTTAAAAATTTATAATTATTTTTTATTTTGATCATTTAGGTCTAATGATTGCCAATAAAATAGTGTCATGTGTTATGCTTCTTATTTAAGATTCTATGGCACCGATTACTATGAACATTTGGCCGACCCTACTAGAATTTAGCCGCATCTGGGGAATTCCATCCCAGTATGGATTTAACTATATCGTGCCAAACATCTCATTGATACGGGACCTACAGTTCTACTTCCTGTCCGAAAAGAAGGCATGTTTTTAATTTTTCTTGCGCTATGAAAAATTACGGATTTTCTTGTTCTTTTTTTATATCTTTTGCAACCATCATTTAATGTACTTCCTCAAATTTATATCGCTCTCTCCGAAGTAAGTAAAAGTAAAAAGTTTCTGTTCTGTATGTGGATTGGTTTGAAAACGGACCGGGGGAAGTAAAACGTTAGCGAGGGGAAGGCGTGGTCTCGACGTGATGATCCTAGAGGCAGCCAAGGTCGAGTGGGAAGCTCGGATGTTGCTGATGGTACTTCCAGGTCCTCTTGTAGACGGTGATGGAATGGTGAATGTGTCGGTTTAATTGCTAAGTACAACAATCGAAACATTGGTTCCTTTATAAAGTCTCATACGATCGTGCACGCCCACTGAGACGCTAGGAACCTTACAGGGCTTGGCATCTGGAAATGTCAAACAGTGGACAACCTGCAGAATCCTCTTAGCAGTATCCGATCGTAACCTGGAGTTCAGCAGAAGAAAGAAAACGACAAAACGGTTGTTCTTAGAACCTCACCGTCGCGTTTTGGACGACACTCGAAGGGAGACTTCTGGTGCACCTGAAACAAACGACTCAGAGAAAACAGAAAATGGAGTAAAAACAGAACAGTTAAAAAAGATAAATAGCATAATGTTATCACAATATTATCATTTCTTAGCCAAATGTTAATATCAAAAGTATAATGTGTATCTTAAAATGTGGTAGTGAGATTGATTTTATGCAATTGTTCTTCGCTTTAAAATTTGTAAAGTCAGGGTCGTCAAGTCGATTTTCCTTTCTCTCAGGTCGTCTCTCTGCCTGGTCCGAGGCTACTAACATATGATTCTCCCCAAATTCAACCCCACAAGCCCATAAACCTACGACACGGACAGTGTTGAAGACACCTTTCCCGTATGACCAAAATGCTTCCATTTATGGAACCTTTCGAGAAATTTCCCTGTCAGATTTAAGCACAGCGAAATGATGACTGTTGACTTCAAGAACATAGTGTGTGGTGTATTAGGAGAGGTAATGGATCCGTGTATGTGTGCTTTTCGTGTGTTTTAAATAAGGATGATGTAACAATAATAGGAGCGTCGTCAAGGTCGCCGGGCAGTGGGTTTATTAGTGCAGAGTTAGTTAAAAATATAAAGGGGGGAAATCTTATTTCTCTTTTGAAGGCCCGATTCACGTAGCGACCTATTAGGAATTCGAAGCACCCATCTACCGGATGTATCCCGATGAGGTCGCACACTTCCGTTGGAAGGTGGACCCGGTCCAGGCCTTTTCTTCCTGCTACAGACTCAGGATCACGTCAGGTAATGCAGCGGAGGAGACATTATACGTGTTACCGATCACAGGCCGAATAACAATGTTATGCTTAACCTTAAGGTATGGTATTATATGGCAGCCTGGAATGCCTACGCGTATCCTGGCGAGAAGATGCGCGGACTTTTTTATCTTTTATCTTCCTTTTTCTCTAGGACAGTGTTAATAAGAAAGACGCCTGAATGTAGACGATTAATGGGGATAGTCGGAGCTGGGTGTCCCCAAAGCTTCAAGCTTTGTAAAATCAAAGCGTAGCTTGTGGTTTATCTAGGTTAGATTTGACTTTTTGCCTTCGGACCAGCTTTCCAATCTATGAAGCACTATGGATTCACTGAATAGTAAGGATGAAGGTATGAAGTCTTGGGGAACGCCCGTTTGCATTTCGCACACTAGACAGATCCTGATGTATTCGCACGCGATGTTGACGGTGTGTAAGAAAGCTAATATGGATGTCCGGAAAAGCTGCAGCACGACTCGTGTCTAAGAAAAATTGTAAAAAGATGTCTAAAGTTAACCGGCCAAGACGAAAACTGTATTGATTTTCCGGTATTAAATTAAGGCCTGTATTTATTTGATCACTAACTTCAGAGTGGTCCTCGTCATTGTGATTTGTTATAATCCTTAGAAATACTTGCTTCATGATTTTTACTTAAGCTGATAAATACAAACTATTATTACTTCTGTTAAGCGCACTGACATAGATGCTTATTTATAATCTTCAACAATACCAAAAAGCTAAAACGATGAAAAATAAACCACAATGAAAGTAAATCGGTTTTATATCATTTAAAACCATAAGCTGAATGCTCTTACTTTTAAAGATACCTTCCTTACTGGAAACATAAGCTTACTATACCTTAGGTCTCGTTATTTCTTGAGTGCTTGTCAAGTTAATTGTTTAAGATCTAGGATTAAGCTGTCTGACGCGTAGTGTATTATATACGAGTGCTATTTCAAAGACCTCCTGTAGCTAAACTTACGCTTGTTCCTTTAAAATGAATTCTTGTTATATGAATGAATACTTTTGTGGCAGATAAACACGGAATTTTAAAACTTTGAGATTTTCCCATTAAACAACCATTGACATCGTTTTAACATTACTAATAAAAGTATATTTTTCATAGGTGCAATACCAGGAATATAATACAGAAAATATTCCCTGCAGTCCCTTTTTGCAGATAGGAAATTGATTCAGGAAACTTCCCTACTATAGTGTTTTTCTGTTATAATTTAGTTGAGCTAAAATTTAAATTTCAAAATAATTTCCGGTTGTTAAGCAGTTAAACCATGTTATGCTGTAGGTTGTTATAACCAAGCATGAATTGTTTTAATTTCCTAAACCTTCACATAACTTGCGCTTACCATATATCCTACTTAAAATAGTAACACAATGAAAGTGTTGCTAGAAAATTTTGTTATTATGCACGATTACTACTGATTAATAATGAAGATGGTAATTAATAGATCTATGAAATGAAAACTTTGGACTTGAAATACATGTTTACAAAGTGGACCGTTCATGCATGTGGGCCTCAGAACTGGAATTTATTAAAAACCTGAATTTAATTGCTTTCTTTAACTGATTATAAAAAATGTGTGTATTTTGATTGGAATTATAACGGTAAGAATCACCCAATCCATAGTACATTCGTTTAAATAAATAAAATTGTTTTCCTTCAAATCATCAAATAATATTTCCATGTAGGTACTATTAATAGCTTAAGAGAATGGCAAATAGAAAAGTAATGCAATATAAGAAGGTATTCGAAAACGTTCAGATAAAAACTTTTCGAATTATTATCATCATGAAAAATATCAACATTAGGTAGGGAAGTGTAAAACATTTTTTATTTCTTATTTTCTGTGTTGTTAAGTCATACCACATAATTCAGTAATTGCCGGTTGTGGTTCAGTTTTTGACCATAAGTATTTATCATAATGATATACAAGTTATACACATAAAAGTTTACACATAACCTGTGTAAACTAAAATAAGAGAATCAAATTTACTAGCTCCAGCAAAAGACCACATTTTAAAACCACGTCCTGAAATATATAAAAGAAAATTATTATTAAAAAAGCGCCCTTTAATTTTATTTGGTAAAGTCTTACCTGCTCATATAATCCAGTGGGTTAACCTCAGTCAAGGTTGACTTTTTTCATAAATTTATTAGACACTTCACAAACAAAATTCACATCATGTCAAACTGTTAGTTAATAAGCATTGCCGGATATCCAATTCTCAAAGGGGTGCATGAAGAAAAATGACAAAAAGTAGAGAAATTCCCAAAAACATTAATTTTCAAAAAGATACATTAGGCCTATGTATAGTCGGGCTTGCAGGAATTGGTTTTTATAGCTCTGAGATTCAAGTACCGGCAGTAATACCTTTTGTTAAAATATCTTTAGACTCAAGTACCGACAGTAACAACTATTGTTAAATTATCAGAAAGAGTATTCAACAATAGTTGTATGGGCTTGCATTCAGGGCCGTCTTCTTTTCATTTTTGTTTTTCTTTTTTGAGTTAACATAATTTAAGTATGACGGAATAGAAACAATTGAAGATAGATAGAACCGATTTATATCTCGACGATTATTTATAACGATTTTTATATTTATAACTTTCTTTTTTATGTCTTAATAAATGGAGTTTTTAAAAATTTAAACTTATACCTTAAAATGTCCTAAATACTTACCTGATAACATTTGACATTTGAGTTCAAAGTATCCTTTTATTTAAGGTTTTAAGCAGTAAGCTGAGTAATCCTATAACAGTTCTTTGTTGGAATAATCACTATTGTTGTGAAATACCGGTCATAAAAACCAATTTCTGTGAGCCAAACAAGTAAACTTGTTTTCGAAAACTATCTTCGTCATTATTCTATCTTTCGCATCACATCAAACAATACTCTCACATGAAATAAATAAAGTTTCACAGTTTTATTAAAATACAACCTGACAATATTGTTTCGACAGCTATGCTGTCATTATCAAAGGTAATATAATTATAAACAAACACGTCGCTAAGGTAGATACAAAAATAGGTAACTAGATAAAATAATAAATAATAATCAGAATTAAATATCTAAACTTCCAGTAACGGAGAATTACTGAGCTCAAGTTGTTCATTCATTAAAGGTACCCTGAGTTTGTGTTTGTATATATCAAAGGCTTCTAAAATGTCTAATTTGCGTTTGTTATTACAAAAATGTAGGAATTTAATATTATTTTAAGGAATCATTGTGTGATTTTGTTCTAAAAGGTGTTTGGCGTAATTAGATTTTTCAGGATGTTTGTTTTTGTAATGACGTACATGTTCTTTATATCTTATGTCAAAATTCCGAAGTGTTTGCCCAATATATACCGAACTACAAAAAGAACAATTTAAACGGTAAATGCCCGATTTCATGTGTTCTGTCTTTAGCATTAAATAAAAATGAAAAAGTGTTAGTGTTGGTTTTAAATGTTATTTTATAATTGTTGGTTTTTCTTATTATATGTGCAATTTTTTATGATATTTTGCCAACCTTAGCGACGTGTTTGTTTATAATTATATTACCTTTGATAATGACAGCATAGCTGTCGAAACAATATTGTCAGGTTGTATTTTAATAAAACTGTGAAACTTTTACTAATCTTTATTTATTTCATGATTATGGAGGCGTGCTCACTCTCCTAACAAAGTAAACTGATAATATAATATATATGAAATGGTGCTTTATAAGTGTACAAGAAATGAATACATAGTTCTAAGTGCTACACGCACACAGGGGAAAAACTATTTAACAGAAAATTATAATATACACATATACAGTAATGTTTTATATACAATAAAAGATTGCTAAAACGTTATTGTTGTTATAAATAGTTGCTACAATATAAGTGACTCACGATACAGGTGTGTGTTCTTTCAATCTGAAGAGGAACGCCACCAACCAAGTTGAACGTAGTGTGATCCAAAGGGACAACCAGCATCCAAGTAACTGTGCATGAGCAAGAAGCTCAGCGTAGTGGTCTTTTAGTAACCCAAATATACAACAAAGAGTGTATGGATGAAGTAGAAGTAAAGAATAACAAGAAGAAAGGTATGTAACAAACAAGATCAATTACCAATATTGCTCATAGTGTCACAAACGGAAATATTTACACTTAAATATTTTATTCAAAACTCAACTTCTCTTCCGTTGGTACAATATGTAGCGTGCAAGGCCACATTCAGTTGCCCACGCTAGTTCAGCAGCTGCGGGTTCGCCACCGACAACTTGGTGCCACCTGCAAGGTCTTCTCAGAAGCGCGCTCGCTTCGCCCACCATTACGTCCGTTGGCATGCAATATCTACGCCTACTTACTCCGTATATGCGAGGCAGCCTACGCGATGTGCATGCAGGCGCACATTCCTTCAAGAGAATTCTCCAACACTTCCGCACAGCTGCAGATTCGTGCCAGGCACCAGCAGCGCGCATGCAATCTACCCACAAGCCTGCTTACTGAGAACTTCCGCCTACTGATACTAATTACTTCCTCGTTCGGCAGTATATAACCAGCTTGCTTGAGCTATTCAAACCAGTCAGTGACCATGGCTCCAACACAACAAGCAAGCTGGTGAGTACTCTTTTAATTATATAAATGCTTAGTGCCTAGTTTGAGTGGGCAGCGCTTAATCGCCCACTCTATGCAAATTATGGGGAGTTGTGTCCAGGCTTCCCGGCTTAGTTACCAGGAGGTTATCTCCTATGCTTAGTCTGTAGACCTAGTGCTAAACAGGGTTGGTTCCAACCTCCCCTGGATTGTATTAGTTATTGTATTAGTTTAGGAGGACATATTCGTCCTCACAATATGTCAACATGTAAACCTTTTGTACTCTATTTATTGTCTTAGTATATAGTTGTTTTTACAACTTGTGTTTGATTTCTTTCTACCTCTGACTACGTTCCCCAGTCACGAAAACCCCACGTGACAATAGCAAAGTTCGAATAAGTACCTTTGATGGAAGGCGACCTTGTGATATAGTTATACGGCTTCCAAATACGGCTTACGGTGATTAAATATCGAATGCTGTCAAAAAGAATTACAGTTTAAGAGATTGAACGTAAAGAAAAGCTAAACAATGCGAACCTTCAAGAACGCGTTACTAACCTCCTAAAGAACTAGTGGTAAATCTATTGCGGTAACATTATAAATTGAAATCACCAACCAAAATTAATTATAAATCTGCACAAATGCAATTCCCGTCCTGTAACTCAGAGGGAAAATCAATTTAACGGCGATGCCACTAAAACATTCTTTTGAAGAAGTTAATTCACGAACGTACGAAGTGTAAGTCTAATTATCAACAGAAAATTTTTTCCGAACCAAAATTCGAACCTTTCTCGATGCGGTTGATTATTTCTATACCAGTATAAATGGTGCTATAAGCAGGACCCGGTCCTCGGTGATGTATTGTAATCTTATTTCTTCTAATCTATCCAAAAAAGTAATTGGATTGGAATTACCATTAAAACAGAGGCTCGATTCTGCCATACGATAACTGATCGCATGTTGTAGCGGTGTTACAGCTGAAGGTAAGATTCTAACTGTTGGTGCGGTTGCAGCTAGCGAATGGGGGTGGCTTACAGTTGGTATAACGGATGGACGAGGTTGAATTCTCTTCAAAAATGTAAGATATTGGACGAAGTACGGCATTGTACCAAGGCCCTTGAGTTGGAGTGGTTGACGTTAAATGTGTCGAACACTGTTGGTGATAGTGGTATATACACTCGTACCGGCTACAATACAGATTAAATTTAATATATTATTAAATTATTAAATAAAATAAATATATACACAAATATTAATTAAATAAACCCTGAAGTAAGTAACTTCGTTACAAGTTTTTACGAGATTTTGGGAATATTAAATCCGTTTTCAACAGATAAACGTCTAGTTCCATCGTGCGAAGCCGTAAATAGCTTTCATTATCGTTTAGTGATTGAGCCATTGGCGCCTTACGAATTTCTTTTGTGGAAATACTTGGAATTCTACAAACCCCAGGGCCATCGACTCCTTCTCAGCTAGTTATCACTTTGTGGGTGCATTTCACATGTTACCAAAATAATCGCAAGATATTCTTTTGCTTAAAAGGAAAAGGGCGATACAAATTGTAGAAATCAGCAACATAAACTTTTGAAAAAGAAGAAAACAATTGTCAAAATGTAAAATTCTATTAAATAGGCCGGGAAAAACTTTATCTCCTATTTTATTTTAAATTTATTTTAAATTTTTGCTTGCTTTGAATTTTCGTTTGTTTTTGATAAAGAAATAATTTTATTTATTGTATCGCTTTTCCTGGTGCTAGTATTATGTGAAAATATTTTATTCCTATTATTAATAGTAATGAAAGATAAGCATTTTTTCAGTACATTTTTTATATTATGACTCTTTTTTCATAAAATCTTGAAATTTAATATTAAATAATAGGTCCGTGAAGCTAGCACAACCATTACAGCACAATCAAATAAAACCTTCGTAAATATTTAGTACTCATTAATTACTAATTAATTACTAAAAAGAAAAATTTATTACTGCTGCCTTTTTAAAAAAAAAACGGGTTGTTCCAGCCTCACAGTGAAGCTAGCACAACCGCACCAAAAATAAACAACGATTGCAAAAAACTAACGTACCTATTAATTACTAATTAATTACTCAAAAATCAAATTTATTACTGTTGCGGTTTAAAAAAAACATGGGGTTGTTCCAGCATCACAGTGAAGCTAGCACAACCACACTAAAAATACAGCACAACTAAATAAAAACAATGTCAATATTTATTACTCATTGATTACTAACTAATGGCACAAAATACATATTTACTACTGCTCCAAAAAAAAGATATTAATCTTAAAACATCTACCAAAGTATCTAACGTGGAATTTTCCATTTTGAATAAAATTGAACGAGACTACAATTTATTACTCCAGCACAACCGACAGATTATCGTTTATATCAACAAGTATCATTAGTTAGAACCAGATTCTAGCATATTTCGACATAATTACCCTGTCCAAATTCGTTAAAACACATACAATACACCTTAATAAGGAAATTTCCAAGCTGAATGAAGTAGGATGAGACAACAATTTATTACTCCAGCACAACCGACAAATTATCGTTTATATCAACAAATATCATTAGTCAGAACCAGATTCTACCATATTTCGACATAATTACCGTGTCTAAATTCGTTAAAACACAAACAATACACCTTAATAAGGGAATTTCCAATCTGAATGAAGTAGGACCAGACAACAATTTATTACTCCAGCACAACCGACAAATAATCGTTTATATCAACAAATATCATTAGTAAGAACCAGATTCTACCATATTTCGACATAATTACCGTGTCTAAATTCGTTAAAATACATGCAATACACCTTAATAAGGGTGTTTCCAATCTGAATGAAGTAGGACGAGACAACAATTTATTACTCCAGCACAACCGACAAATTATTGTTTATATCAACAAATATCATTAGTCAGAACCAGATTCTACCATATGTCGATATAATTACCGTGTCTAAATTCGTTAAAACACATGCAATACACCTTAATAAGGAAACTTCCAATCTGAATGAAGTAGGATGAGACTACAATTTATTACTCCAGCACAACCGACAAATTATCGTTTATATCAACAAATATCATTAGTCAGAACCAGATTCTACCATATTTCGATATAATTACCGTGTATAAATTCGTTAAAACACATGCAATACACCTTAATAAGGAAACTTCCAATCTGAATGAAGTAGGATGAGACTACAATTTATTACTCCAGCACAACCGACAAATAATCGTTTATATCAACAAATATCATTAGCCAGAACCAGATTCTACCATATGTCGATATAATTACCGTGTCTAAATTCGTTAAAACACATGCAATACACCTTAATAAGGAAACTTCCAATCTGAATGAAGTAGGATGAGACTACAATTTATTACTCCAGCACAACCGACAAATTATCGTTTATATCAACAAATATCATTAGTCAGAACCGGGTTCTACCATATTTAGACATAATTACCGTGTCTAAATTCGTTAAAGCACATACAATAATCCTTAATAAGGGAATTTCCAATCCGAATGAAGTAGGACGAGACAACAATTTATTACTCCAGCACAATCGACAAATAATCGTTTATATCAACAAATTTGATTAGTCAGAACCAGATTTTAGCATATTTCAACATAATTGGTAATTCCCGTATTAAGGTATATTCTATGTGTTTTAACGAATTTGGACACGGCAATTATGTCGAGATATGCTAGAATCTGGTTCCGACTAATCAAATTTGTTGATATAAACGATAATTTGTCGGTTGTGCTGGAGTAATAAATTGTTGTCTCGTCCTACTTCATTCAGATTGGAAACACCCTTATTAAGGTGTATTGCATGTATTTTAACGAATTTAGACACGGTAATTATGTCGAAATATGGTAGAATCTGCTTCTGACTAATGATATTTGTTGATATAAACGATTATTTGTCGGTTGTGCTGGAGTAATAAATTGTTGTCTCGTCCTACTTCATTCAGATTGGAAATTCCCTTATTAAGGTGTATTGTATGTGTTTTAACGAATTTAGACACGGTAATTATGTCGAAATATGGTAGAATCTGGTTCTGACTAATGATATTTGTTGATATAAACGATTATTTGTCGGTTGTGCTGGAGTAATAAATTGTAGTCTCATCCTACTTCATTCAGATTGGAAACACCCTTATTAAGGTGTATTGCATGTATTTTAACGAATTTAGACACGGTAATTATGTCGAAATATGGTAGAATCTGCTTCTGACTAATGATATTTGTTGATATAAACGATTATTTGTCGGTTGTGCTGGAGTAATAAATTGTTGTCTCGTCCTACTTCATTCAGATTGGAAATTCCCTTATTAAGGTGTATTGTATGTGTTTTAACGAATTTAGACACGGTAATTATGTCGAAATATGGTAGAATCTGGTTCTGACTAATGATATTTGTTGATATAAACGATTATTTGTCGGTTGTGCTGGAGTAATAAATTGTAGTCTCATCCTACTTCATTCAGATTGGAAGTTTCCTTATTAAGGTGTATTGCATGTGTTTTAACGAATTTAGACACGGTAATTATGTCGAAATATGGTAGAATCTGGTTCTGACTAATGATATTTGTTGATATATACGATTATTTGTCGGTTGTGCTGGAGTAATAAGTTGTAGTCTCATGCTACTTGATTCAGATTGGAAATTTCCTTATTAAGGTGTATGCATGTGTTTTAACGAATTTGGACAGGGTAATTATGTCGAAATATGCTAGAATCTGGTTCTAACTAATGATACTTGTTGATATAAACGATAATCTGTCGGTTGTGCTGGAGTAATAAATTGTAGTCTCGTTCAATTTTATTCAAAATGGAAAATTCCACGTTTGATACTTTGGTAGATGTTTTAAGATTAATATCTTTTTTTTTGGAGCAGTAGTAAATATGTATTTTGGGCCATTAGTTAGTAATCAATGAGTAATAAATATTGACATTGTTTTTATTTAGTTGTGCTGTATTTTTAGTGTGGTTGTGCTAGCTTCACTGTGATGCTGGAACAACCCCATGTTTTTTTTAAACCGCAACAGTAATAAATTTGATTTTTGAGTAATTAATTAGTAATTAATAGGTACGTTAGTTTTTTGCAATCGTTGTTTATTTTTGGTGCGGTTGTGCTAGCTTCACTGTGAGGCTGGAACAACTCGTTTTTTTTTTAAAAAGGCAGCAGTAATAAATTTTTCTTTTTAGTAATTAATTAGTAATTAATGAGTACTAAATATTTACGAAGGTTTTATTTGATTGTGCTGTAATGGTTGTGCTAGCTTCACGGACCTTTAAATAATATATGTAGTGTTTGTGATATGTTAATAAATGGTTTACTGTGGTACTATGTGCCCAATGTATTTGAAAAGCATATTACGACGACTAGTAGTAAATAGTATTACAATTAAACTTTGGAAATAGTTTAGCTGTTTATTAATAGTCATAAAGTGCTATTAATAAATCAGTCAACTATTCTAAAACTTCTTGCGTGTTTTAAAATTAAAATCTCATTCTGAAAATTATATAAAATTATTAATCAATAATAACCATTGCTTTATAAACTGCACATAATAAGAAAAATACTATGTATATCAAGAATAGTAGCTTCAAAGAATAAGGAAAACAGTAGACAGAACCTTGTTGAATGAAATTTTAAAAAATATGCAAGTAATGATACATCCATACAATTCTTCAATATAAAATATGAAACAATTTCTAAACAGCCTAAATATACATTATACATGGCAGTTACTAAGTTTGAGACACAAAATAGTCATGCCAACCTGGCATATCAATATATATTTTCAACGTACGGTAATGTGGAGGTAATAAAAATGATATATACCCATTTTAAACATCTCTAAAAATAAAGTTTGCCTTAAAAAATAAAAACACGCTGTAAAGTTTTCTGGATTTATTCATATAAACAAATGGCGGAAAACTGCCTGAATTTGCTAGTAAATAAAAAAAGTTTAAATGTAAAAACCTTAAACAGAAAAACACTTTTTTAGAAATTCACCAAAATAATAATTGACTTATCACTTCGTCGTTATTTTTAAGTAAAATTTATTGAACGGTGCACTACCGTTCGGATATGTAGTGTTTACACAAAACGCTGTATATTCATTTTATTCACAGTTTATTTTGACATTAAGAAAACTATGAAATTGAATAATTCGGATCACCTTCTAAATTTGTCTATAACCAAAATAAATTTGTCATTATCCAAATAAAATCTTCTCATAATTAAATATTATTCCACAAATACATTCACAGCACTGATTGTTATATTAATTAGATGTAATTATTATTAAACAAATAGTTAAGTTTAAAGATCTTTGATGCTTATTTAACACTTTGAAATTTCAACAAAATATAACGTAACATTTTTGACGTTTGTTTTGTTTCTATTTTTCAAACTCACAACCTAACCTTAAAATTTTAAATTTTTGCTCTCAACATGTATGCACTGTTTAAAAGTTCTAAAATAACAGATTGTTACTAAAATGGTCGCTTTTTTTATACCACTTTTCAATCAAAAGATGGCTATAGTGATCTTTTTGGTTACAGACAAAAGAGTTTTTAAAACTAAATACAACATAACCACATAATTGTTTATAACTATTAATTATTCTTTCAATAAATTGATAGCCATAGCAATAAATAGATAGCCGAAAAAATTTCATTTCCAATGATATATGACACTTGTACTGTCATAAAAGAACAAGGTTACTAGAAAAAGTCTACCAAAACATCTTTCCTACACAACTATCAGATGTCTAAAATTAACTTAATTACTTAAAATTACCTATTTACATTTCCCTACCTTGACAAAATCCAACCTTACATCCTACTTAACATTATTTACCTACTTTTAGATATTACTGACATGAAAATAGCTAAATTACATTATTTCAGATTGCTATGGCAAAACGTACAAACATGTATTTTATTTCAAAGATATCTTCTACAAAAAACACTCCCAACATTCAATATTGTTTTAAAATTGTGCTTAAGAAACTGCTTGACAAAACCGCATTAAAGCAACTTACCCACGAACTGTATAATCTATCTAAAGAAGAAGAGTTAACGATATCACCATCTCGTTAACTTGAAATATAATTCTTTTTATGTTAATATAGCAGGTAAGGTAGCAAATACTTGCATACATCATCACTACTATGCACCTTGTCTATTTTAGGTCAAAACTTGCTTTAATTTGACCTGAACTTTATTTTAATTGTCTGATTAGGTCACGATTTCACATAGTTAGCTGAATAATGAAAAATTATCAACATTCTAAGAAAAATCAACTTTATAATTTATCTTTTTACTGCCTAGTGTTTTCTAGAGTGCATGTTTATTAAATTAAAACCTTTTCTAAGAAGTTTAGTTCTTAGTATGTATTAAATGGTATTGTTTTATGATTCGAACAGGTTAGCGATTAGGTAGTATCAAGTGAAATAATGCTTCATTTTTACAATTAGTTAGGAATTCTGGTTTTAGTTAGTTATCGCAAAGTAATCTAGCTTTGTTTTCGAACAGTCAATAGATTTTGATACAAAATGCTTTATGTGATATAGTTATCAAATAGGTTCAAACAGAAAAGTACCTACTGTTACTAAAACATTTTACTTAATAATTGTATTTTAATCCGCTGTTGTAACTATCTATATTAATATATTTGTTTCTTTTATTTCAGGTAAGCTGAGTTCGTCAACTTTTAGATAACTAAGGTAGAAATAATTAAACTGAATAAAAGGTAAGATATCGAAGATGGAGACATAACTTGGCTCTTAATAGTTATTTTTTTCCTAGTTAGCTCTTAACATTTTCGCTGCGTTTTAAACTGAAGGGTATTCGCACTCTTTTTCATTTTTCAAGTCTGAAACTATTTTACCATGCAAATACATGTTTTGTTTAATTAATGAAGTAGTTTTGTGAAATGCAAAAATGAAGTGTAAGTTGTGTTATATAACAAAATATAATAGAGCATATGCAATAATTATCAAAATATTTGTTCGCATAGTCAGTTATTCTGCGTACATAATTGGCCGTATTGCATCAAAGTAATACAATATTATTCAAAGTTTATGCAGAATACGGTATCTGTTTAGTCTCATAAACATAATTTCAATCAATTTGATTGATTTTAGTTATTATGTGCACTTACTGATTATAATTTAATAATTATTAAATTATTCTTCAATTTCGTGAAGCTCTCTGTTTAGATTCTAATGACAATTATTACTAATGACGTGTCAGAAATTTAATTTGCATTCAATACCATTGTCATTATTACAGTATTCGATACTGTGTATTAAAAATATAATGTGCGTTAATCATGACTTGCTGTTGTGACTAAGTACTATTTAAGAATATACATAATCTATTATGTATATTCTATTATAATTTTACTCCTATGATGCAAATCATAATAATGGTAGTAAATCCTAGAAAGCTGTCGTCAAGATGTGAGCGATTTTTTTTAATCCTTATAATCTTAATTAATTTTAGCTCTTTATGACTATCTGATGGAGTAAGCTCATGTAGTTTCAATACATAAATTGCGTTGGTCTGGTGAGAATTTATATAAATACGTCTTATAATAGAGATGACGATACTTGTGATAGACGACATCAAAAGAACAGAAAAGTCTTGTACGACTTTGTTCTAGAACGTAGCACTTTTTCAGAAAAATATAATAAAGTTGAAGACTTTACCATCATTTTTCCGCGTTAATAATAATAGTTGTTTAATTAATAGCTTTGTCAGCAGATGCATCTCATCTAGCACGACAAAAAAAACCTTAAAAACATTTTTTGTATGATCAATTTTTTACGCGTAAATTCATATTCTTTTTTACATTTAAAAATTCTTTTTACTCAATTAAAAAATTTGGCAACCCTGCAAAATTTGTCTCGACATTCTCTTTATGCCGTATAATAGTGAGGAAGTAGTTTGTTGAACTTGAAATAATTTGTTAATAAACCACGCTTTTGTTTATGCTGCTATTACTATACCTTAGAATTTAATGAACAATCTTGGTCAACGCCTGATACACAGCTGTATAAATAATATCGTTTTAGGGTGAGATTAAATAAACAGTTTGTTAAAAATCTCTTTAAATCATAGCCGTATATTTTAGCTGATTAAATTAATTAAAGAAATAATAATTTTATAGAACTAACTGAATGAATTGTATTAACTGATGTTTTTAAAGGAGAAGAATTAAGGAATTGAAGTATCGCAGCATATTTCTACATTCTTCGAATATACACATATTCGTAAATAATTAAATCTATTTGATTAACCATGTGGTGATGTCAGAGGATGCAAACATATAAATGTATGTCACTTTTGTCACCAATTAAACAGGTACCTAATGGAACAAACTAAAGAATTCTGAGAAAAATTTTATTTAAGATCCATTTCTTTTATGGAAAAAAATACTTTTTGTAGGTAATGAACAGTTAGATTTTACTATTTTCTTAACATTCCAAGCAACCTGTTTATGCAGGTAAAAGCCCAGAATTACTCAATTATTCTTTTGTAATCAAAATTTTGCAAACTTTTACTTAAGTATTACATTTGATTTACTATAAATTTCACGCATTCCGGAAATACCTGTTAATTACAACTAAAAATTTGCTTTTACTATTCTTTAAATGGCTTCATTACACTGTGACACCTAAAACATAAATTTTTAATTATAATGCATTATTAGGGTGTGTGTAATATGTATTCATCAATAACAAACAAAATCTTAGAAAAATAAAATTCCTACCGCTGACGGTTTTATCATTAGAGATACCAAGAGTGATGCTTGTAATCTGATCTTAACTTATATTTACTCAGGTGTTGATCACGCCCTAACCTAGGTTCTTCATTTAATCTTTTTAAAAACTTTTTGCAATAAAAAGCAATAAAACTTTCTTAATTTTGTTTTATAGCAAAACAAGGGTGCGCATGCAAGAAGTATACTAGATAATCAACGTAGATGATCGGTTTCTTTAGACTAAACGATTTGTATTCTAAAACAAGGTTAAGGCTTTCAGCTGTAAAATGCGATGTGTTTGCAAACGCGCGTTAGCGACTACCTAGGATTGCAATAGACGCGCACACATGCTATGCTCATCAGCCTTGACCATGTGTATGCAAGCTTTGCAGTTTACCAAACTGTAATTGTTTGAATTATTCAAAACAAAACAAAATATAATCTATAGTAATTTATTCTTATTATAAAAAATAAAACGAAACACGGCAGGAACGTTAAAGAGCTTAATTTTGCTTGAAAGCCAAACATTTGCTTCATCGTTAATAAAATGTGCTTGAAAGCTTGAAACATAGCTGCTCGTTTTGGTTAGACTAAGTAAACGATTGGTATTGAGACTCAAGATCCGTATAAGCTGTGAAATGCAGTTATTTATAAGCATTGTTGCCAGATATGGCAAATAGTTTTTTTCTAAATCACCAAAGTTTATTAAATAGAACAAAATTTATTAAAAATTTTTGATTTTTTTCGATGCCAACTATCACCCCTTAATTTTTTGTATTATAACACCTTACACACTGTATAAACAAATAAAAAATTCTTTGAAGGCCTTCGGAGGTAATAATAGAAAGGTCAGACTTAGTTCACTGATATTAAATCTTTACAATCTTTTTCAACCAAATTCTTTCAAGATTAAACACGTTAACCTGGAATTGTATGACATTAGATTTTCATTTTTTATGAACTTTAAGTCGTTTAGACCTGCATTCCATTATTCTAAGGTAAAAACCAGAACAATTCAACTTTCAAACTATCCGATTACAATTTACTTAAAGGAACGATCTCAAAAACGCTGTACTAGGAGTGTGGAACAAGACCCCAAACAAAAAGTCTTTAATAATCCAATTTAAATTAGAGTCTTACATAAACAAAGATTGATTAACAACTTTCTTAAAGTAAAAAGTAGATAAATAACTAGAGAAATATCTTAATTTCACCGACTAAAATAATTAAATACATAGTTAAAAAGAAACTAAAATTATTATAAATAATCTCTGGTCAAATGTAAAATTATTCTTTTAAGATTTTTATACAATTTGCGCTTATCTTACAGACAGGTGCAAATAAAAGAGTTTTTATTTTCGCTAAAGAAATCTTACCAATAATGCGGTAATTGAACTGACAACAATTGTTAATCACCACAAATGGATTCAACTTCAACTATATTGTTACATTTAACGATGAAACAACACAAGAACAACATTTTTATAATTCACACAGTAGACGCTTGTGATGATTCAAAACGAATTAGGATTCGGCGAAAGTCGCCGGGATTAAAATGGATTTTGCGGGGATTGCATTTTATTGCTTTTTTATCTATCATCAAGCATATATTTATCTTATTTTATATAGCGATGTAAATCCTGATATCACAAATTTTACTAAGAAGAAATGTATAATAATATGTTAATAGCTTCTATGAATTAAAAGACAGCGCATAAAATATTTAAATATTTATTTCTCGAAATATTTCCTAAATAATATAGTCTTATATAAAGGTTTTGTTAAAAATAATACGTTGAGCATACAGAAATTTTAAAGCATTTTATAGTTGTGGTTCTAACATGAAACTAAGCGTCTTCATTTTCATTCAGTTGCTACTGTTTCATGTTCTTTTTATAATTTTAATACTTATATTAATACAGATATTTAGTCCTGGGATAGAGGGATGGAATTCAAATTATTTTTGTTGTATTTAAGCAAATTTTAAATTCTACTTCAAATATTTAATAGTAGTAATAAACTTCGAACAGTTTAGAGTTTAGAAATAATTACTACCTCAAGTATTTAGATAATTTTATTTAATGGTTGATTGTTCTTTCTGCGTAATTATCTTGTCCTATTTGCATCAAACGGTGTAGTTTTAGAATCATTAACTAGGTATTGGTAATATATCACATTAATAATCTTAATATCCAACAAGGAGACTTACAAATTGTGATTATCTAGTCTTAACTGCAACACATTTTATTATTAACTTTGTTGTCAATTTGTGCATGAGATTGCTGTTAAGGACACACGACATCGACATGAGTTTGATAAAATAGTTAAAAGTAACATTTATAATAAGATGACCTTACTTTCATTATACAACAGAACGTTGTTCATATTACCCTTTCTTGTTGAATTAAAAGGGCAGAAATTGTTTTTTCTTTCACTTCGTTCTGCATGATTGTCTAAAGGACAATTCACATTAGCATGAACTCGTTATAAATGTCATTACTAATATAAGTCTCGGACTCTATTGTCTTATTATTTTATTATCGAACTACTATGTCTTTTCCCGTTTAATAAGTTTTCCTTGTAAATTAAAATCAAATTTTTCCAAGACGAAGGCCGCAACACTTTTTCTAAATTGTCTAGGAGACTGTTCAAATTCCGACACAGGAAGGACTTTAAAACTGTGTTGGCGAATTTGATAGCGATGAACTTTTAATTTAAAATTATTTTCAAGACATTTACTCCTCCAACAAAGTTGTTTTTGACCTTTTGGACCATCTGGCTAGACTGAAATCTCATGCATTTGTATACGCATAGTTGAGCAAGAAATTCATCAACAATTGTTAAAACTTACTCCTTGATGCTCTAATGCTTGAAATAATAAGCCAACTGTTTAGTTACGTACCATGCATCGCACATCTTATTTATTTGAAATAGAGCAGGGCTCAATCTAGTTTTTGTATCTTTTCATGATTAATTTGACCTCAAACAACTCAGTGATCTATTTATTGTTAATGCTATTTTTTTATTAGTACTATGTTGTCAGTTGTTTTTATTATCAATCTGTGCTAAACTTAGATGTTATTGCTTCAATTGCACTGCTAAATATATACAAATTGACAAGTTCATTATAATCATATTAGACAGGAAAATATTTATCTGTAGATTAAATTTTTTTATAACTTAATTAATTAATATACTTAAATCACAGTCGCCTAGAACGCTTAAGTGGGTTGCTTTTAATTGCTTTCTCGTGCATAAAAGAAAACTGAAATTTTTCTTGATTGCCCCCGTATCGTGCGAGTAGAGTCGAGTGGAATGGAGTGCAATGATCATCTTCAGCCTGATCACTTTAGTGACTCTTGATAACAACGATGGCGGGCCAAATCGAACTTAAAAAGCCGTACTCACTACTCAAATCGAGCCATAATTTCCGAAAGTACTGAGTAAAAGAACCACCAAGGGATGGAAATCTTCGTCACCACTGGATTTCCAATAGCATGCAGTGGTTATTCCTCTCTCATATTCGAAGCCGCAAACAAAATCTCATCGAAATCGGCAAATAAATAACGAAAATAAGAATATAACTAGGTTACAACATCTATAATAAGTACAAAATCGACGTACAAAAAAATGCATGCAGCTACAACCGCACTACAGCGGTTCTTAGTTTAGGAGCAGTCTTTTAGTGGAAGAGCAAAACGTCATATATAGCAATGGATCTAAGAGGTTCAGACAGCGAACGGCGAAGCCTATCTGATGCAAAGAATTCGGGCTCGATTTATTCAGAGAGAACATCACTCTCCTCAATCCTTTCCTTACTACTCCCATCTTGATTACCGATGGATGTTTCGGAATGGCCTGGTGTCGTTATCAAACATCCAACCAAAGCTCTCACCAAATATTTCACAAGAATGCGAAATAAGTGATAAATAACAAATACGTCAGAGTAAATAATTAATAATAAAATAAAAATAACGAAGAAGAAAACAATGATTTATGGACCATCTAATGCACTGCATTAGGTGCGATATTATTCAAACTGTCGGCTATCACACTGAAATCAATATGAATTAGTATACTTCGACTCTAGTTTACGAAACCAGTAGTAGAAACCAGTTTAGAACATTTGCTGGTACCGGATAGCATAATATCAATTTTCTTTAATGGAACCATTAGGTTTTAATTAAACAAATCGATAGCAAGTGTGATTTTAAAAAAAACTATTTAAATATCATTTTTCTAAAATGCATAATAACGGAACTACAACTAACTAACAGGTTCTGTCACGTTTAACGTTCTACACTCAATCATTCAGACAAGCTTCCGGATACCTCAATGAAATTAATAGCAATTAGTATGTTACTATCTCTAGTATACAAAACTAGTATTAGAACCCATTTTAGACCATTTACCGGATATGACGTCATCAACATTTTCTTTAATGAAACCTAAAGCGTTGCGGTTTTCGCGAGTTTGCGCCAATAGATAGCTAGTGTGATTTTGTGTGAAGTCTAAAACACATAATAACGAATCTAGAACCAACTAACGGGTTCTGTCCTGTTTAACTATCTACACTCATCATTAAGATAAGCTTCCGGTTACCTCAATGAAATTACTTAGCATATTTCTTGTCTTTTCGTTTACGAAATCAGTATTAGAACCTATTTTAGGACATTTGTTGGTACCGGATGACATCGATATTCTTTTAATGGAACCATTACTTTTAAGTATGCAAATCGATACAAAGTGTGATCATGAATAAAAAAGTATTTAGGTGTCGTAGGTCTAAAATGCATAATAGCGAAGCTAGAACCAACTAACGGGTTCTGCCCAGTTAACGTTCTACACCCATCATTAAGACAAGCTTCCGGTTACCTCAATGAAATTAGTACTTAGCATATTTTTTGTCTTTTAATCAGTATTAGAACCTATTTTAGGACATTTGTTGGTACAGGATGACATCGATATTCTTTTAATGGAACCATTAATTTTAAGTATGCAAATCGATACAAAGTGTGATCATGAATAAAAAAGTATTTAGGTATCGTAGGTCTAAAATGCATAATAACGAAGCTAGAACCAACTAGCGGGTTCTGTCCAGTTAACGTTCTACACTCATCATTAAGACAAGCTTCCGGTTACCTCAATGAAATTAGTACTTAGCATATTTTTGTCTTTTCGTTTACGAAATCAGTATTAGAACCTATTTTAGGACATTTGTTGGTACCGCATGCCATCGATATTCTTTTAATGGAACCATTACTTTTAAGTATGCAAATCGATACAAAGTGTGATCTTGAATAAAAAAGTATTTAGGTGTCATAGGTCTAAAATGCATAATAACGAAGCTAGAACCAACTAACGGGTTCTGTCCAGTTAACATTCTACACTCAATCATTCAGACAAGCTACCGGTTACCTCAATGAAATTAGTACTTAGTATATTTTTTGTCGTTTCGTTTACGAAATCAGTATTAGAACCTATTTTAGGACATTTGTTGGTACCGGATGACATCGATATTCTTTTAATGGAACCATTACCTTTAAGTATGCAAATCGATACAAAGTGTGATCTTGAATAAAAAAGTATTTAGGTGTCATAGGTCTAAAATGCATAATAACGAAGCTAGAACCAACTAACGGGTTCTGTCCAGTTAACATTCTACACTCAATCATTCAGACAAGCTACCGGTTACCTCAATGAAATTAGTACTTAGCATATTTTTTGTCGTTTCGTTTACGAAATCAGTATTAGAACCTATTTTAGGACATTTGTTGGTACCGGATGACATCGATATTCTTTTAATGGAACCATTACCTTTAAGTATGCAAATCGGTACAAAGTGTGATCTTGAATAAAAAAGTATTTAGGTGTCGTAGGTCTAAAATGCATAATAGCGAAGCTAGAACCAACTAACGGGTTCTACCCAGTTAACGTTCTACACTCAATCATTCAGACAAGCTACCGATTATTCCATTGAAATTATGAATACTTAGTATATTTTGTCTTTTAGTTGACGAAACCGGCACGAGAACCCATTTTAGAACATTTGTTGGTATCGGATGACGTGATCGATATTTCTTTAATGGAACAATTGTTTTAAGTATGCAAATCAATAGCAAGTGTGATTTGTAAAACAGGTTCTCGCCCGCCATCTTGTAGCTTTGGAAAATTTTGAATTTTTATGCCACTTTTTGGCGAATCGAGAACAAATTGTTTCTTGAAAGACAAAGCAGTATGTGCCTGATTGAGTAACAATTGGGTTCCGCTGATAGTATATTTTTCTGTTGCGTTTTTGTTAATACATAAATTATTTTTCCACGCTTACCTCACCCATTTTCTGTAGACAAACTTTGAGACACTTTCATCAAATGTGAGTAATGATAGGCAGTAAAGCCCTTTTTTTTGTTTTAATTCAGTCAAAACCTATCTAATGTGATTTACAGTTACCCTTTCTTGCAGATTAAATTAACAACACTTGTAATTCTTATGTTATTATTGTAATGTAATGTCAAGGACATCTGAAGAAAATGAGTGACTCAATTTTGTTTTCTGTAAACAAATTAAAACTGTTAGATCAATTAGTCAGGAGTCATTTAAGTCATAAAGTTTGTGCCAATTTATGTTTGCTAACATCAACATTTGCTATTTCTTGGAACGTATATTAACCTTAACAGCATCACACTTATAAGGTACTGATTCATGTTTTTAACCCCCTCATTCTGGGTTTCGTGCAGCTGTGAAGCTGGATCTGATTGAGAATAATTTACTCAACTTTAGTTCTATCCATGACATTTTAAAGCCTACTTTGTAATTTAAATTTGTAATAAGTTGCACTTTTGTTCCTGTTCCAACGCAATGGGTGAATCAGAACAGGGATGAAAAGATGTAAAACAATTTTCTGTAGTAAGCTTTCTGCTGCTTTCATTACTTACATCAAGAGATCTCAGAATGATATTGGATGAATGTTTCTCTCTTATCTTACTTCAGTCACCATTAGCCCCTAAATCATAAATAGTCACCTTACCATTACCAGCAGATTCCCATGTCTGTTATTTTACTGTCTATTTACCTCCCATAATAACAACATGGTAGGAATTCACATTGTGAATGGGGAGGGGGGAGACAGAAATATTCTGGGTTATGAAGAATAAAAGTTTTGGAAAGGCTGATTTAAGAGCATGCTCAAATTCAGTCAAAGGTTTAATTTTCGCACGCAAATAGCAACGGTAAAATTAATAATCAACGTATTCATAACACAATTTAAATATAAGCACCGTATGTCAATATCAACTATAAAAAGTAATTGAGACTATATTTTTAAAATGTTATCGTTTCACAAGGTTATGCAGTTATCGATTATTCCATTTCACAATTTATAAGATTAGTTAATCTGTGATCACTAATGGTGGCAGTTGCAGCTGTAACGCGAGTAGTACAATTAAGAATACTTATAGATATGTAGATTGTTTTACCTTACTTAAGTGGTAAATTAAAAATATAGTTGTTTTAAATACTATTTCATCGAATTAAACTTTAATTAATATGTACTATTTATACTATACAATAGAATGTACATAAGTGAAAACTTATTAAAGGTATTATCAGGCAGTGTTGCTAAATTCTGACTGAAGATTTCTTTGAATAGGTAAGCTTATCTGTGTTTTCATTTTCTTTTAATTAAAATATTTTAAAATTCAATAGAAATTGCTTTATTCAGAGTAATTTGCACAAGGAGAATAATTAATTTTAATTAATATTAGTATTAATGGTAGTTAATTAAACTGACATACAATAATCTTTATCTGATGAATGCTTAATTAGATAATAATTTATAGAGAATGAATAAAGGATACATGAATTTAAATTACAAACAAATAGAATTATTAAAATTATAAAAATAATGAAATTTCCTGTCCAATCTTCACCAGTACGCAAACGTGGAAATTGATTAATTGGTTAGCCGCGTTGCCTTATCTATTTTAGTAAGAATATTTTCACAAAATTAAATCTTAAAACATCCACAACAAGAAATAATAAAAGAATTTAAATTCCAAATTCAAAACAAAAGACTTTTCATATACTTTCTCTTATCTGAATATTGTCTTTATATTCGGATTTGGACCCTTCTGAATGTTTATTTTTAACTTCAAGCATTTCGTTGTAAAATTGTAAATTACGTGCGCAACCTAGAACTAACATAAAAATCTAAAAATACCTACATGAAGAGTCAAATAGTGTAACAAACAAAAGCCGGAAATTCACAATAAGTATGGCACAATGAAAACAATGGTATTAGTTTACGACTTTAACATTTGTCGGTTTTAGAGCATCACTCAACGACGTAATTATTTGTTGGTACAGAGGTTAATTGAAGTAATTGTATTTATTCGCTTTTTCATGTAATTTAGTGTATAGAATTCTACACGGAAACATCAAAACAGTTAAAAACTAATCTAATAACTTTTTCAGTAATGTTTTGTAGAAATTCTATAGCTTTAAGTTTTTTGTACATTCCTATTCTTTTAATAGCTATCAGCTAATGTTTTTTCTGTATGTCCTCTATTATGGATGGATCTATCTATCTATCATGAATCGATGGATTATGATGGGATCGATGGATTATGATGGGATCGGTGTTATTCTTTCCTGGGAAGAACGCGAGATTTTGATTAGACTCCACTCCGAGCCTTTAAAAGTGATTTTCATGAATTTCAGTTATCAATTACTGCCTAGTTTTATTGTACTTGATATAAAAGTATTTTTTTACATAAAGTAAAATTTTTGAATTTCGTTTGAATTTCGCAGCAAGCGCCTGCCATTCATTATGCAAAGCTTAGTTCTATTTAGACAACCAAATAAATAAAAAAAAAAATTAAATTTCTCAAAATTCCTTGTTTATTTTTGCCCTGAGATATTTTCTATTAACGTAAATTTCAATTACTTTCCAACTGGACCTCCATAATTATACTTAAAAAGTATAAGGAATACTATAAATAAATAGATATTAAATATAGCTTTATTACTATGCAGTAAGTCAGTAATAAATATATCAAAAAGGATAAAAGTTGATTTTAAAAACAAATAATGCAAAACATTCAGACTTCAAATTAATAAATAAATAAGAAACCAACTTATAGATCGATTAAAAACTTCTCAGTATGGGCGACAAAAGTTAATTTAAATCAATTAAATCCTATCACAAAATATTCTTAAATTACTAACATTTTTTTATCAAAACTAAACTAAATAATAACTAAATTAGCGAAATGAATTCCGCTTCTCTGCTTAGACAGTAATGTAGGTTCTACCTTTACCTTTATTTACTTGTCGAAACTGCCCAACACGGCATCCATATCATGCTCTCCATATAACGAATCATGCCAAAGCAGTTGCTTTCTTGTCGCAAACATCTTGTATATTGACAAAAATATTATTGGGTTATTTTTTGTAAGATACCCTGTATACTAAAATAAATTCGACTGTCAACGTTTATTTGCAACGGCATTTAGGTTTGATATTTCAACTACAAAATATCGATTTTTCAATAGTCCCTAGTTGGACATAAATGTTTTCTGACGTTCTAATTCGTTAACAAGCAATACAATTATAGACGCTTTTTGTAGCGGGAAACGACTCCCCCTGTGACCCGTTGGTATTCTATATCACGGTTACTCTTGTAAAATTCTCTTGACAAGAGAACACGTAATTTTTGTGGTTGATAAAGTTTTTAGTTTTAATAGTGAAATTCTCTTTTGACGGGCTAATTATAGTTTAATTAGTGCTTAAAATGGTTTTGCGATTTATTAAAAGTACGAAATCATAGTTTAAAAATTTTGAAGATAACGAAATCAGAGTTTTCTTTGTCACGTTTCGTCGTCCATCTTTAGAATCCCTTTAGAATTTGAAACGGGAAAGTCAATATAGATTTTAGTTCTAGAAATTCGACACGGACTTTAAAACACTTATTGTTGATTCTGACTTGCAATCAACTTGACGTTTCAAGTTTTGTGTTCATTGGAGGATGATAATTTAACTTTGTGTTAATGTCCATAGCTGAAACTGCGAACATTACCTTTGTTTGTTTGATGTTAATGGCGAATATGGTTTTGCAGTCCTTAGTATCTTGAATCCCCACAAGTGAATCACTAGAAGCCTTCTCTAAAAGGTCCTCAATAATCTGGCGGGCGACCATCTCCATCGAGTGATTTGAGGTAACTTTGAAAACTAAATTAGGTTTATAGAAATAACCAGGTGGGTTCTTTATATCCTTTTTTTGTGGAAGCGTTATTTAGCTGATTTTATCAAAATTTAAGATTGGACTGTTATAATTGTGTGATAGAAATGTTAAAGTTTCAATTTAAAGAAAACTCTTGATATGATAATAATTAAATTTTTATGAGATTCTGAATTCAATTTTTAATTAAGTAAAATTAGTCAACTTCAGGCCTAATAACGATTATAGTACGAATTTTCAAAGTATACTTTTAATTTAGTTGTAATATTATTATAATTTATGTTAAGATATTATTTACATAACAACTGAAGGCCTTCCAGTTCCTTTTTTTTACTATCTAATGATTTTTTATTTGAAATAAATAAATAGTTTATTATTATTTGTGTTATTTCTTGTTTACTTTTTATTATGTGCTATTTTTGTATAATAAAAAAGTACTGGAAATCGATCCTTGCATAATTGAGACTGATTAATTTTAATATCTAGAGCTGCGTATTGTGGAGCATTAACATCACTCTTTTATTAATTTAAATCAATTATACTAATGCCTCTATATCCGTAGCTCTATGAATTTAATTATCTCTAAGCTAAGCCGAGGCATAGATACGTTGTTTAACGTAAATGCGTTTGTTTTATTAAATCAGAAATTCGATAAAGAAAGCAACGGGAAACATACGAAATATAAACACCGTAGGAAATTTTCTTTTTTACAAATATCGTTAAATCATGTTACAAAACAGGATTTACTATGAAGTTGAAGTTGATTCATAAAGTGATGAGACTTATAATTTGACTCTAAAGTAATTGAACTTATAGGTGTAAAATACTATAAAATTCATTTCTCTTGGTAGAATATTTTACATCTATATATAAACAACAGAATTTGCTATAATTAATTTTTCCATCTAAGCTCTAATATAAGTTTTTAATAAAAGAACACTAGTAAATAAAAGTTATCATATGTCATGTAAACACCGAGCTACTAAAGGTACTGACATTTATGGGTTTTAAAATTATTACATAGCTGAATAAAGTTGCATGCATATAATTCAAATCTAGTGGAATATTACGATTTTAGAAACAATCGTAGTACAAAAAGTCAGCAGTCTATAAACACTGTGGCGCCATGATATCAAAGCCATTTTTGTTTTGACATTATATCCATATAATAATTTTTACGTTTAGATCTTGTCTGGGCCGAATTTGGTAGATCATTGTGAAATCGCCGAAATCCGATGTTTTAAGGAAGAAAAACACCAAATTCCTTTTTTTGGTAGTTTAAAGATTTTTGTAGTTTATGCTTTCTATTTTTCTTAAACATTTTAATACTTATTTTGAATATTAAATAATTGAGTATCTAATAATTATTTAAATGCTTTATATGCTTTTTTCTAAATAAATTAAGGGCATTATGAGAATGGAAACATTAATGAGAATTTAAATTTAATTTCTATAAAACTTTTTAGTGTTTTGTACTTAACGAATAATGAACCATGCCATATCCCTGACATGGTAAAATTTACTTGTTTGCTGCTCAAGACAGGATGACTTTACTTATCTGCTGGTTTAAACATAATGACGACTAGACTACTTTTTAACATCTAAAATTACTCCTACTAAAATGATTATCTAACCTATTATTTACACAAACACACACACTATATAAGATAAGTTATATTACATACATATTTAACAATTCATAATGGATACACACTTATATCCATTTACTAAATTAGCTACAATTATGACTATATTATTCACCACATTATTCTAAATGCATAACTTCTTACAAAACTTTAGTTAAATTGGTACCTATTTAACTTTAATAATAAATCTATCTGTTGATAGATTTATGAAAATAAATTAAAGATTAATAAATAAGATTCGTAAGTAAATATATACAACGTATTGGTAAATAGGATTTCTTAACAAATTTAGATAAATAATAATTAAATCCCTAATTAACTTTGAATTGATCTAGTAAAATTAATTTAAAATAGTCTCGTGAACGTTTTACATTCATTCAAACTGATTTTAAAAAATTGACATTCAATAAATGTTATTGGTGTATGACAATAATATGCCCAATTCCTAAAATCGATACATTTTTTACCATCGCAATAAGATTATAAGAAAAAATGAATAAAGCCCTTGTGGCGGTAGAATACATTTTTCCAAATAAATAAAAATTGTAATATTAAAATTTATTTTTAACTAGACTCAACTTTCCTGAGCACAAGAATTTTGAATTTCTGAGAAAAAATGACGTTCCACCCTATTACGTACACTTAACCAGTCGGAATAGAACATTATTCTACATCCTTTGGCATGCCGAAGATATTCTTCAAATTTGAAACAAAAAATCCGGGCTGAAGCGGATCGGGCCGGTGTGCTTACCCAAGCAGCACTTTTAGTCATCACTACGTACCAGCAACTACCAGTGGAACTATTAAGTCTTTGCCAATAGTCACAAGTACGTAATTGCTATAGTTAAATTACGTGTCTGGAACCAAAATGGTAGGCAATCTTTGGGTAGCAGATACGTGGCGGCGTAGTAATTGCTACTTTCGTGAAACTTATTTTCTCTTCTTTTCTTCTCTTTGACACATCGTGTAGCGTGGTTACTCTCTGTTACTCTTGCAACTTAACAAATATTCTATCATTTTCTACACTAATGCTGCGATCGTGTCACAAAATGGATTACTATTTTATTTTCAATAGATACTTGAAAATACAAAAAGCGATGAATTGTTTGATTATTTTGTCATTCCAGTAAACCAAAATTATAAACCATTGCAACTTTTCTAATGAATGTGATGATCATAGGTCGAAGGATAACAATATATTTTTTAATAAAAAATGTATTTAATAAAATATGACAAAAATACTTATAAGTTGATACACATGATAAAAACCATTTTTATATTGTTCCTTTTATGTTCTTTTGTGTGTTTAAATAAAATATACTCAATTACTGTCATTAATTAACTTTATTAATATTGAGTGAGCAGGGAGCATTACATACACAATGCATACACTGTACGAGATGTGTGTCCCCCAAGCCGACTCAAGTGGTACTGACGGACTGGCCAGGATTTCAGTACTACTTTAAAGTTTTAAAAACTTTAAACTTGCTTCGAGCAAGTTACTGCTAAAATCATAATATAACTTTGAAGTTGCAATGGGTTTAAAGTAATTATACTAAGTGGCAATACCGTTCCACATACTTTAAAAGTTACTTAGAAGTAATGGAACTACATAGTTCCAATAAATAGTATAAACAACTACACAATTACTAAAACATTCCGAATTAAAGTAATTAAACCTATAAAGTCATAAAGTTAGTTGTAGTTACGTAACAACTACTCAATCAAAGTTCCGATCTCAGTTACTGCTACTTAGATGCTGCTTGGGTATCCTCTCACAAATTTGAATCAGTATTGTAGAATGATCTTTTGTTAACACTAGCTTCGGCCTTAAATGTATGCTGTGTACATTATGCGTGTTACATCTTGCATTTGTTACTGTTTTAAATCTTTTAGCTTCGATTTTAATTGCCGGCTTCCAATTTCAAAATCTGCTCATGTTCTCGTTTATGTTCATTTGTGCTCCATTATTCTGAAGATTATTGAGATTATTTTTATGAGAATATGAGCGACATGATAAGAAAATCATAGTTCTTATAATTCTTGCTTTCGTTTACAAATTTGGTCTAGAGGATTTATGGAATCTAGGAAAAATTCTAAAAAAGTTTTAACTTATTAAACGTGCTTCTAGTCTAATGATTGCAATTAATAGAGGAAAGAAAAACACAACGTAGTAGATATCGTGTTTATTACTTACTATTTAGTATTTACTTAGGTTCAGTGATCTCCGGTTGCAGCAAATTATGGCATTCTGTATATTATATTCCGTGACGAGCATAAAATAACAATAACGTTTACTGGGATTCAGCGTTTTAAATTTATATACATTAAGCGTGTACACACGAATTAAAACGTGGAAAGTAGAAAATGTATTAAAAAAATGTAATGCCGTTTTAAAAATAATTTGCAAATGTTGTTTTATGGAGCATCACGAAACGTGTAATTTAGTGTTGATTTTTTTCAGATAAAACTGGTGGTTTTATAATTAATTGTTTAAAGCTGCATAATAATACACATACTTTTCATTAATTAGAAAAATAAATGGGCTTGGTAATAGCATAGTAAGTAAAGTTGTGTTTGTATTAATCATCTATAAAGAAGGTACTATATCTATATGTATTAATCAAGAAGTAGGTAGATAATTAAAATTTGCTCTTATCAAATGTGGTGCTGTATTCCCGATTGCCACTGGATTTGTCCCGTGGTATTTATCTAGAGTTATTATAGAAAATAAAGTCTATTGTATAGTATTTGAACGAAATCGTTGTTGAACGTTGTTAAGTCATAAGAACTTACTTTTTTTGTAAATTACTTAGAGAAGAGACTACGTCGATTCCTAGACGTTACGATAATAATCATATGATTTTTTAAATGCTTTATTCGCTAAATTAGAACAATTATAATACATGTGAACAAACACTTTTTATTACAAAAACAGTAAAAAGATGTATTACCTTTGTAACTAACGCCAAGTTCCGTATAAACCCACACTTCTAGATATTTTTGAAAAATAGTTTCTTTATTTTACAAATTATTGGGCGAGATTAACTTTATTTTTATACTTTATTTTCTGAACTGTATAAGAAACACGAAACATAAAATTTAATTTTCCGAAGTTCTTAAATCCCCTTCTTGGCTGGATTTGTTACTCCTTGGTACACCTCATACACTCCCTCCTGGCTTGAACTTGAAGAGTATATCTATAATTGAAAGGGTAACGGTAACAGAGAGAAGTCACAACTTCATTTTTACCCAATGACCACAACGGGACATACGAGGGTGGTTTGATGAATAGTTTACATTATATAACGTTATAGGCAAAATCTTTTCATGGATTTCTTTCGTTGTGTTTAATTGCAAACAAAAATGAATTACACCATGAATTTCAATTTTACACATTTTGCACCGTCAGTGTCTAATGGTACGTTCAGTAGTCTGATCTAGAGCAGTGTGTCTCAACTGAATTCATGCTGCCGATCAATAAAAGTTTTAAGTTTATATTGCGGACCAGACGAAAAGTTGCATACCAGATGGGAGGAAGTGCAGGTTTTTTTAATAGTAATTCCTGGACCTGTTATCAAAAAAGTCCAGACAGTAGTATAAAACGACAGAGTATTCTCAGTAAACCGGGGGAGGGTCCGGGAGGGAGTGTTATTTTCCCGGAAGGAGGAGAGAAAATTTGTCAAAAATTGCCCTTTGAAATAATGTGTTTTTGTACTTTTAAATCTTTTAATTTCGATACTGACGATGAAATGAAACCATATTTTATGTAATCTGGATTGTAATGACGTACGGGACGAGTGCCTACGTCTCTGTACGATAGGCAACTGCTTGATTTTCTATGTTGCTTGCATTATTATTGCTATTAAAAAAGGTAATAATTAATTTAAAGGTTGTAAAAATATATAATAAATATAAAGAAATCCGCGGACCACTAAAATTTTTCTGCGGACTACCGGTTGAGAAACAGTGATCTAGAGTACTCTGTAGAGTCATTAGCTGACGTGGCTACAATAAACCGTACACACAAGTGCAATACAGCAGGCTGTTCATATAAAGCCTGCTCATTACGAACTTTTGTGCAGTTTCCTTCGGTGACTGCCGTGGCATTATCTACATCTACGACCCCATCGTAAATTAGTCATATTACAACTTCTATTCAATTTCTGAAATAATTGAGCAGTCAAGACAAACACTCTTTATTAAAACGGCTCTCGTGCAAATAGCTTATGATTTCTAATTCAGTTATATATTTCTTGTTTTAAGGTATTGAATTAGAAATGCCTACTGCTGTATCTCCATTATCTATGGACCTGTTGTTACCATTATCTTGGATTGTCTCTAACGTCATTTGTCAAAGATTAAGTCGTCCAAGATTTAAAACTAACTTTGAAAGTTTCACATTTCACATTGACATTTACGCCTCGGAAAACCTTACATCGTTACCGAAATAAATGTATTGACTAAAATCAAATACAATGTGTGGTTAGGACACACCGTTTAAAATACAGTATTGTGAATAAATTGAGTTAACTAATAACTATGCCTTTTTAAACAAAAACGATAAAGACTAAATTTTAAATAAAATAATAAATTTTTCGGTTGGTGTTTTAAGTCTCGGAGTACTCACGTAATCGGTACCAATGCACACTCACCAGCACTCTATTGGAGCAAACATTGGTTTTGGACTGGTGCGGAAGGGTAATCTGTGTTATGTTGTTATCCACCCTCTACTAGCTCATCAGCTTAGTGCCGGAGCAATTAACGTAGTCCCTCGTTAGGGTCTCTTCACCCCTACTTTAGCATGCGGACTAAGTACTGCTCGGCCGAGTACATCACAAGAGTGGGTTCGACTAGGCCTTGGATTTTCCTATTCCAATACACCAATTAAACGCTTTCGGCAGCGCCCCATTCGACTATATACAGCGTGTAGGTAAAGTTGTAATAGTTATGAGAGGCTATATATTGGCGTCAACATCCCTTAATGATGCTCAACCAAGATAGCGTTACTGGCTCAGCCGTGTGAGACTCGGATACCTCACCTCACGTAAGGGATGGGGAAAACCTAATGCCTGCCCTGCAACTCTTTGAACTGAGGGGGCTCCGGGTCGACCGATAAAGACCAGAGTAGCTCATCCACATCTTGGCTGCACCAGGGAACTACCTGACGGCACGGTCTCCATAGGCTAGTGATCAGGGAGCCATTGACGGGATAGATCTAACTAGCTTCTCCGTACTAGAGTCCAGTCTTGATCTGCGACCACTCATACCGAAACTAAGAGACGGAGGCCCGAGACTGGTCCAGTCCTGAAAATCATAGCCGCCTACGTAATTCATTAAGTTGTGGAAAATCAGAAAAGGCAGCTAAAGGAGGTTTGAATGAACCAACCAAGGTAACGACAACTTTGAAGAAATCAAAAAGCTTCAAAAAGTGACAAGTAATTTTGGAGAAATCCACAAATATAAACATTCACAGAACTGGTGAAAAGGTAAAAACTACTGAAGAAGCCGTCATCATCTTCTGAAAGTGAAGGTTGCAAGTGAGAGCTCTATTTCTCTTATATCTATCGATCATTACAACATTGCGGACGAAAAATGTCTATACTATTACAACTGAAGCAAACTGACTGCAGTGGGGGAAGTGGCGCAGATGCATCTGTCATAGCCGCTGGACCATACCATTGGTGTGCTGGGATAAAAAACTAATGAATGAAAAACTTACCTTTGTAAATTTTGTGTTTTATTACATTAGTGTTTGAAAATACGTTACTAAATCCTTTTCTTATACTTAATTAAAAAGTTATCATACGTATAGTATGTTACCATTTAAAAGAGAAACTATTTTAGTTACCTTATCCAACTCCTGTCAATATTGTTTTCCGACTTTTACAATGCTCATATTACAACTTTTACAAATTGTCTTCTAATATCCATTATTTTGACGGCGCTACTTCTCTTCCGTTTGATTGGGTCTTAATGGATTTTTAAACAAATAATGGAAGCAATTCAGTACCAGCCTCGTCACGAATTAGCAGTTCATTATTAAACAACCTTCAACCTTTTTAGGAAAGCTTTTCTAATATTTAATAAATCTTTGTCATCTTGTTTGGTGTTTATTTTTTGGCTATAGGTAATAATATTATTTACTAAAACGAACATTTTTCTATCCCGATAAATTTTATTCGAAAAATCTTAAATTTCCAATATTTTAATAATATGTTAGCTTTGTGAACTACTTTTGGAGTACCAAGTAATCATCGGTAGGTATATGAGAATCAATGAAATATTAAGACAATGAAGTAATGGAAATTAAATTAGGTCAAGTTTCTCTTAATGTAGTTCTCGCATTTGTTTTGTTTGCTTTTAATTGACAATTCACATTACTTCGAGCATAGTATCTAATATAAATATAATTGCGGTGCTTCGGTCAAAGACAACTTTTGACATAACACATGATCAATTTAGAATGTTACATGTGTGAGTAGTGCTTTAGTTTGTTTGTTAAGCTCGAGAGATATTTGTACTAGCAATTGCACATAAACAGCTAAAACTAATGAACTCGAGACACTGACTGCAATTTATTATTTTGCAGATTTCTTAATCGATAATATTGGTGTAATTATAAGCAAGCTTTTAACTGTGCTTTATTAAACATTCTGAGAAATAAATAAATTCTTATCTAGGGATGATTTTCAATAACAAGGTTAAAATGAGGAACAACGGTATCAGTATGCAGAAGACCGCTTCGTGCCTGTAAAACAATATTGCTTGCTGAGTATTTAAAAGAAGCTGTGCTGACTGGTTGAAAAAACTGCATTCAAATCGGTCCATAAACAGCGAAGAAACAGTGAAAATAACGTCACCAGTGCTATATTTGCCAGTAGTAAGTATAGCAACGTCACGATCACAACAAGCTTGATTGACTGAGAGATAGGGTGATAAAATGTCGGAACGGAATGTCGCGGTAGATGAATCTACTCGAACAAAAAAACCTCTTGCGAATGAACTAGAAATAACGGAATGGTGAGAGAACATGGCCGAAGAAAATAGACGACATTATTACCCCAAGTCCGTCATGTGATCAAGAGTATAGTTGAAAAAAAGTTGTATCCTGTTTCACTGCACCCATAAATAACGAAGACAGTGACGCTAACACCATATTAGCGATATCTTGACCAATAGATTTTATATTAATGAATCCATTGAGTTTTTCGCGACAAATACAATGCTTCGCAGAAGAATCGGCTTCAAATGCATCCAAAGGAACTGTACTTCTTTCAAAAATTTTGAATGAAGGTTTGTTTTCAACAAAAAGATTATTTTGGTATGGTTCGTTATATGGAGTAGATAAATAATAAGGATACCATTGTGGGGCTCGAATAGATAGCAATTCCAGATGCACTAAATTACCGTAGGGCCTCTCTTCAAACTCTTAAAAACCCTTCTTCTTCGAGTATCTTTTCCTATCGAAGGTTGGTTATCATAATGGCATTCTTAATCTTTGACACTGCTGCTTTAAATAGCTCTATTGATGAACAATCACACCATTAACGCAGGTTTCTTAACTATGAGGTTCGTCGTCTTCCTACGTTCCTTTTTCCTGATATTTTTCCCTATATGATAAGTTGCACTAGACCGTACTTTTCTCCGCGCATAACGTGTCCTAGGTATTGGAGTTTCCGTTTTTAATAGTTTTAACTAATTCTCGTTCTTTCTTCATGTGTCGTAAGACTTCTTCATTTGTTTTTCTCTCAATCCACAATATCTTCAACATGCGTCTATATACCCACAGTTCGAAGGCTTGGATTTTGTCAATATCACGTTTCTTAAGCGTCCATGCCCCCATTCCGTATAACAAAATTGAAAACACGTAACATCTCACAAATCGAGTCCTAACTTCTATATTTAAGTATTGCATAGCAGGTTCTTCATTTTCGTAAAGGCTGTTCTGGCCATCTCTATCCTTGATCTTATCTCTTGCGTTTGATTGTTTTCATTTATTATGGTACGAGTATCTACTTGTACTTGTTGACTCTTTCACTATTAATGTTATTTATTGCTAGATTAGCTGCAATATTTAGTGTTTTGGATACTATCATAAATTTTGTTTTCTTAGTATTATTTTTAATTCATATCTTTGGCTAACTATGCTCAAACCTTCCGTAATTCTTTGTAAATCTAAGACATCGTTAGTCATTATTAGGGTATTGTCGGCATATCTGATATTGTTTACGGGACGACCGCTTATTGTTATGCCTGCCGTTTCTTCACATAGAGTTTCCTCAAATATGCTTTCGTAATATAGACTAAATAACAAGGGCGACAACACACACCCCTGTCTTAGTCCGTTTTGTATATCAATGTCTTCCGTTCTTTCGTTCTCAACCCTAACAGCCGCATTTTCATTCCAGTATAATTTTTGTATAAATCGAATATCATATTCGTCAATGGCCTTGGTTCAATGCCTGTGGAATGCCTTTTCATACTCGACTAGACATTGAATACTTCCCTATTCACATCCAGGCACCTCTGCAGCAGAACATTTCTTCCAAACAGCGCGTATCTCGTCCCCAGCTATTTTATGAATCGAAATTGTGTATCGCTAATCTCGTTTTCAATCTTTTTGTATATTCGCGTGTGTATAATTTTTATTAAGATTTTAAGGGCGTGACTCATTAGGATTATCGATTTCTAATCGGGGTATATTCTTTCGCATTATGTTTTTTCGGTAGCATTACAAATGTTGATTTCGGCCATTCCTGTGGTATTTCGCCGGTTGTATATATCCTATTGTATAGCTATATTAAAGGTTGTAAATTCTCTTCTTCAATTAACTTTATAATTTCACTAAAGACCTCGTCTGGGTCATTGCTTTTCCGTTTTTCATATTCTTAATTGCGTATGTTACTTCTTCTTTCGTTGTTTTTATTGGATTTGCTTCAATATTTTCCTGATTTATTTCTGTTCTGTAATCTGCAAAAAGCTCTGCAGTGTATTCTTTCCACCTTTTTATTTTCAATTTGGGATCCAGGATAATATTGCCATCTTTATCTGTTAATAGACCACATTGTTTCTTTTTGCCTATTCTTGTAATTTCTTTTATCTTGTTATGAATTCCGTATGTATTATGATTTGCCTGTAGTGCGTCTATTTCTGCACCATCTGTCCGGAATAGTCCACAACTCTTTTGCGCCTTTTATCTTCTTTCTAATTAGTCTTTGTATTTCTTTATATTTTACCATATTTTGGTTTCGACGTATTTCCATTAGCCGGAGGATTTCCATTGTCATCTATTCTTGTTTCTTGCTTATTTCTTTAACGTTTAATTTATTGTTTGCTGTTCGCATTATAGTCCTTCTCCTGACCAGGTTTTCGATGACCTGAAGGTATACGGGATTTGACTTCAGAATCTTATTTAGGGTTGTACAGAGGTCCGAAATCCGTGAGCTGGACATGTCGGAGTATGGTCGTTAACCCGCCATCTTGGATTCAATGCCAAAATGACAAATGGCTGGATCTCTGTAACGGTTGCTCCGAATTTGATGTAGTTTTCTTTGATCGATTTGAAATTTCATATGTAATTCAAAAGGTTCTATAACATTTTTTTATATCTCTAACAATAAGTGTGTTATAACTAAAATAATGAGATAACATTTCTTCTTTCTAATATTTTGGTGTCCAGCTTTTTTGTTTCTTAATTTATTTAAAAAATCCTTCAAATAAAGAAAGATTCTTGCATTCTAGAGATCTAGATGCCGATTACCGTTTCTAATTTTCTTTAAAAATAAAAAAGATATAACGATTTTAGTCGCGAGAAGTACTGTCAAATTCTATGTAGCTGGTAGTTAAACTTTGAATTTTTAATTATCGGTGCGCGTAGACGCTATACTGTTTTATAAATATTATTTTTTCGCAAGTTTCATTAATATCACACTTGCAAAATGGTGTACTTTAAATTTCCTTTTTTTTACAAGTACATATTTTATTAACATATGAATTTTTACAAGAGCAAGTAATCACAAATAATAAGCAAACTGTTAGTGGGTTTTAAAAGGTCATCGTCAGTATCTATCTCGAAAGCATATTTCGTGGGATCTAAAGATGCATAGTTAGTCTCTCTGTAACAATTTAGGTACAAGGGTAAGTAAGATCTTTGCTTATGGTCAATACATGAAAGGGAAATTGGAGACAAAGATTTAGCTACAAAATTTCTGGCGTGAAAATAGATCCAGGATCGTAGTTCATCAAAAAACTTGCAAGAAAATTCTTGTTAAAAATGTGTTAAACCTAGAAATTCCTCAGCATACGGTAAACACGATTCCAAAACTAATTTTTTAAAGATATTTTAAAGGACTAATTATTAATAATAATTGATATTTTTGAACCTAATTTGCTGGTGTAGTCACATTCAACCAGAATGTAAGCTGCAACGAGTACGTTACACCAATTCTGCCCATGAGTTTCTAAAAGTACACTGAGAAAAATATCACTAACTATATTATAGTAAACCGATTTTTTGTTGTTCTAACTTAATTTTAGCAGTGTTAACTAAAAATCTAGGTCAAAATAAACAAACGATTTGTAAAGTGAACTATTTGTTTATGGTCAATCGGTCTTTGGCAGATCTTACTGGGCTTCTAGTAAAATCAACCATTAGTATGGGTAAAGTCAGCTTAACAAGGATTTTACGTTAGCAGGGCTATTTCAGTCTATAACTCGGGCTAAAATAGCTTAAAAAATTGATTTAATCGACTATATAAACAGGTAAAATAAACCAAACCTTACGGTTACCATTCGAAATGGTAGTTTTCACTATGTAATAAAGTTGAATTTAGAATAATGATGTCATACATACGTACATAAAAACAAAAGTAGCTTTGTTATTTGATATCCATAACATATATCAGTCACGTACAATATGCATTTATGTTTTGATAAAACGTCTGTGTTGGGTGTATTTGTGAAGTTGCTTTTATACCATTCCTATTAAAAATGCTATATCGTTGCTTTTTAGCCTGCGAAAATTAAAAGACATTTTATATTGTGTCTTTCAAACGCGAGTTCATTTTATCGAGTGCTGTTACAAGTGAATATAAAGTTTATTGGCAGAAGGGTTTTAGGAGTACATAGACACCTTCAAAGGTAAGTCACTTTATTTGTTCATGATACCAATAATATTTAACTGTCTGACAATGACAAGAAAAAAAATTTTAAAATTCGACATCTGACAATGAGTCGGGTCTTTAAGCATAATTTAATTATGTATTTATGTACTTTAATAAACTTGTTCCACAGTCATTAACGCGTAAAATTTGTTACTTTTCTGGTTTTCAAGTCTCAGCGAATTCATAAATTTTTAAAGAGCAAACCCATCGAATTTCTAGGTTTGAAGATTGATTCTTCTGAATTATCTAGTATTTGTTTTTAAGCATAATTTTAACGTATTTCATTCTTTATAAGTTGAACTTCTCACTACTATCCATTTTTTTTTCTAGAGTCCTCTGACTTTGATACCGTATTGCTCGAAAACTACTGAAGCAAATTAAATATTTGAAAAACGAGCGAATAGTAAATTTATTTCTACATGTAACAGTAAAATATCATTTTTCTAACTGATATACTTTTATTTTTATCGGACGATACATTTCATTGAGAGTGAGTTAAATTTTTTTTTTCTCAGAAACTATATCTCATATATCTATGAGATTTTTGTAGGGGTTAGAAAGCAACCTTGCGGTTGTTATTCTATTAATTTTCGGACAAAAAGTGTTTTATTTAAGATATATATGAAAAAATAGCGAACTATGCGTTCTTGTTTATTAATGGAGATAGCGTCAAATTTTTTCCGCTAAATTAACACTTTTCATATGTAGACATTATTTTCTTTAAAGAAATGTTCCGAATTTTAACAATGAAAGTGCAATAACAAAAAACCCGTTTTTTGTCGAAATCGCTTATCATCAAAAATCGTTCTTTGTTTCCGCATTTTTATTATTAAAATTAGGAACATTTTTTTAAAAACAATAATGTCTACGCATAAAAAGTGTTGATTTAGCGAAACAATTTTGACGCTATCTCTATATTAATAAACAAGAACGCATTGTTCGCTTTTTTTTTCATATAATTCTTAAATAAAACGCTTTTTTGTCTGAAAAACAATAGTATAAGAACCGCAAGGTTTCTTTCTAACCCCTACAAAAATCTTATAGATATATGACATATACTTTCTGAGAAAAAAATTAGTGAACTTACTTCAATCAAATTATCCCTAAAAATGGGTACCTTTTATTGCGTATCGTCCGATAAAAAGTATACCAGTTAGAAATATAATATTCTACTGTTGTATGTAGAAATGAATTTACTACTTGCTCGTTTTTAAAATATTTAATTTGGTTCATTAGTTCCCGAGCAATATGCTTTCAAAGTCAGAGGACTCTAGAAAAAAATGGATAGTAGTTCATTGTTATTGAAATATAATTATGCCGTTTATTGTTACTAGAGAAATGCCTGACAGCAGTTATCTCCCGAGATTTGATACCGGTTGCAGGGGACCGCTCTGTTTTTATGTTTAACCTATAGCAGTGGAAATCTACATTCCAAGGGACTGCAGTCAATAAGGTTAGTACGCTTTAAAGTATAGTTAGTACTTTAAAATTTAATTATCTACAACGTAAAAACGTGATTTTTAATAATTTTTGGGCAATAACCTTTTAAATAAACATTTCTGGACCTGGTCTCTGCAAGGGAGGGCTCTCGAAATGTTGCCATAAGAAATGTAGTATTATAGACTGAACTTCAAGAACTAATAATTACTATTTATTACAGTAACAGAATTACATTGTTCTTTTCAGTCAGCTGCTACGACTGATCTTCAGAACGTAGATATTGGAGACTTGCCATCACCAGTTGGTCAGTTCACCAGCACTACTCAAAGTCAATCTGAGGCCGCCTATAGTTCTAATCCATCCTTCAGCCAGGATAGTATTTCTTTGGATCCTGTCACAGATACATACAGCATTCCTACACCATCTCCCAGGTCGAAGGGAATAATGAAAGTGTGAGTATGAATAGTTGTGATATTTCAGTAATTTAACACATTGCTTAGGGTAACGTATTTCACCGCTGCCTCCAGTTGGTTCAACTGTTTCATGATCACTGTATAACGATCTAAACCTCTTTAAACAGAAATACATATCTTAGAAAATTCCATACCAGTATTTTTTGACCACTAGGATAGTCTTATTTTGATTGACAGTAGGTAATTACACTGGAAAGTTCTTGACAATTTATTTTCATATTTGATTTTTTTGAATTTGAAGTTTGGTGTGAAATCTTCGTACCGAATCTCACACGCGCTTGAATTAGTAACCAGAAATTTTGTCTCGATCAGGAATGTTTAAAGAAAATTATTCTTCATCTGTGACTCGGGGCACTTTTCAAAATATTCCTGACCTCGACATTGTAAGAGACACCTGTAGGTGGTGAGATCGAAGAGATAAAGGTAAACCACGCCCCTAACGGTTTTTGTCGTTTTTCTCGAAAACTATTAGGTTTATCGAGATGAAGAAGATTAGGTAAAATAAAGCTTATTTAAATCCCTTTGCCAAAACCCATCGGGCGAGATTATCGATATTCTTGGTGCCAGTTGGCTGAAAAATTCGTTTTGGCAAGTTAATTCTTAGGAGAGTACACTGTACTAGTCAATTTTTTAATTCAACCTATTATGTAAAGGTGTTTCGTTTGTTTTGAAATCCTAATCTCCTTTATTTATAAGATCAGTAAAGTTTTCTGGAATGATTTTTGCTGTAAAACTGAAATATACAATTTAAAACGAAACTGTTGCCTTACTGTGGCGCCCGTACAATACGAGCAAATCAGGAATTAAATCGTGTATTTCAATTTCACATCAAAAATCATTCAAGAGAAAAATTTGCTCGATACCAAGGTCTTATAAATAAAGAAGATTCGGATTTCAAAATAGGCGAAACACCCTGTACGTATTGGGTTGGATACAAAAATTAACTGGTACAGTGTACTCTCCTAAGAATTAACTTGCTAATACGAATTTTTCAGCCGACTGACACCAAGAATATCGATAACCTCGCCTGATGGGTTTTGACGAAGAGATGCTAAGGTAAAAGATGACTGGACCACGATCGCGTCCGGATCTCAACAAATTTTTCTTAGCTACTTCATGACGAATATTAGACCAAAAAAGTTACGCCCGAATGTTCCTTGAGCAAATTTACTGGTGCAAATTGCTGATCCATGTATGACATACCTTCTTTCTTCGAATACACAAAACAAAGGCGAGGTACGAAAAAGCATTTTTGGTAGGGATTTAAATAAGCATTATGTTACCTAATCTCCATCTCAATAAACCTAATAGTTTTGAGAAAAACGACAAAAACCGTTAGGGGACCTGGTTTACCCTCATTATCTCTTCGAGCTCACCACCTACAGGTGTTGACTTTGAGGGGGTGATTTAACAATCCACAAGGAAGCCCTATGCAAAAATCCACGGACTTAACTTGACTTTCCGCTATTTTTTGTAATTTGACTGTACTATAGTGATTTGACTATTATTTTTTACTTCAATATTTTTGACATACTTATCATTTCTGAAATATAAATAATGTTCTCTTTTCATTGCAGGAAGTGTATGCTGTAACACTCCAACTAGCCCCACAGGGCAGAACCTTATTAGATCTTTACTTCGAGAAAGGTATCCTAGATCAGACAGCCAGAAAGAGGTTATGCCACCTTATAGTTGACGAGAGCTAAGCGAGGAACCAAGGAAAAAAGTCGCGTCTTTAGATTTACATTTTTATTGGAATTTTTAATTTGTACTTATAATTGTCACATGTTATCATAATTATAATTATTTGGATAATTATTTCCGGATGTTGACTATAATGAATACAATATAATTAATCGTTCTAATGTAAGTTTTTTATTTAAATATCGTTTTATTTTATTTGTCTTGCCTTCATTTTTGAACAATAACAGTTTTTTTTATTGAATTTGTTTCTTTTCGACTTTTTTTGTGTAAGTATGATATTGGTGATTTGGACTCACTATTATTGCTAGTTGGCCATATTTGCTCTTCAGAATTACTAGATTTCCATCAGTTTCTGAAAATATTTTCAGCTATCTCTGTGAGAAAACCTTATATAGCAGATGAAGGTAATACACATTGAAATGAGGCATAAAAATTGAAAACATTCATATTTTCAATGTGCATTTTCCTCCCATATCATTACAGGGTTTCTCCTAGAATTAGCTTAAAATAAGACTTAAAATTAGGGAGTGGGGGAAATTTGGAGATTATGAAGAGAAAATTAGGCAAACTACCAAAAATAGTGAGTTTAAATCACCAATGTCATCTGGTAGAAACAACCAGAAAATATAGTAATGTGAACTTGAATCGATGGGTAAAATCAACTAAGCAGAATAGTATTTTAGTTATATGCAATGGTCATGACTGCTATCATATGTAGCTGATTTCACCTTAGAAAGATGCTGAATTAACTTGACATATAGGTATTTTTACTATCCAATATTATTACATCAGCCAGAAAAGCCAAGCTAATGCAACTACATCGTGAGTTACTTTTACTAGTCTACTAGGTTGATTTAACTATATGAGCTTCATTTCTAACTGTTTCATTTCGTATATCTAACTATACTATTAAGACTATTTTAACTATATGCAAGGCTGAAACAACCTAACACGGTATGGTAAATTTAACTATTTACCGGTTGCTTCTACCATATGGGAGTGTGATTGATTTAACCTTATTGGGTAAATTTAACCAAACACATTTTACTAAAATCGTATAGTTCGTGTTACCCATAAGTATTGTTGTCACTTTTTGTACCATATTTTCGGGTTGCTGCAACTCATTTTTGGTTAATTTAACCTGAATATTTTTTTCAGTGTATATCTACTGGAATGTATCTAAGCTTCTCTCCTCCTCTATGCGGAATCATATGTCCGATTTGTCCAATTTCAGTTTTACGAATGTATAAAGTTGGAAAAATGTTATTTTTAAATATAAAAAAACTAAAGCAAACATCAAGATCAAAATGGTCAATTCACAATTTTTGCCGAAAATATTTTGAATGTTTGATTTACTCTTTGTAGAAGACCAAATTGAGTCAAATCTGTTTGCTACTTTTGACCGAATGAAGAAAATAACAGAAATTATGTCAACCCGAGAAGCGTTTTTACAAATTATTAGTTCTTTGTAACGGAAGATAATAGTTTTCCTACTGTACTCGAAACTCGAGCAGTCATTAGTTCTTCAGATACTGACGTATTCATTCTTCTTTTGTATTATTTTTCGAAATTTTTACACAAATCGGAAATATGGTTCCGAGCAGTAGGTGGAGATAAGCTTAGATACATTCAGAGTACATAGACTTTTTGAAATGCATTGGCAGAAATTGTGTGACATACTTCTGGCAGCCTAGTATGTGACACATTCTGACTGGATGTGACCACACCAGCAAATTAGGTTCAAAAATCTCAATTATTAAGGCAGGTCTTTTAAAATTTCTTTAAAAACTAGTGTTGGAATCGTGTTTAGCGTATGCTGAGGAATTTCCAGTTTTAGCTACAGAACCAGGATTTTCTTGCAAGTTTTTTGATGAACTAAGATCCTGGATCTATTTCACGCTAGAAATCTTGTAGCCAAAACTTTGTCTCCAATTTCCCTTTCATGTATTGATCATAATAAAAGATCTTAACACCTGTTACGTAAGTTTTGGGAAAAATTCTAGAAGAATATTATTTAAACTCAAGAAACCTTTATTAAGTGAACATAACATAACAATAACTAATGGATATTAAACTTTAACACTTGGCTCCTATATTGCTGCTAGGGGTCCTCTATCCTCAATAAGACGAAGCTTTTGTCTTATGTGTCGCATTAAGGTTTGGACGCTTTCTAAGTCCACTTCTCTAACTTTTTGGAGAATTCTTTGGCGCAATTGTTGTTGATTTCGGGCTTCCCAACCATTATCATATACTTTTGTTGCCAATAGAGCCCAAAAATTTTCAATTGGCCTTGCCTGAGGGACGTTTGGAGGATTATCATTTCTGAGGACATACGGCACATGGTGGGCTTCTAACCAGTCTAGTGTAGCTCTGGCGTAATGTGACGATGCAAGGTCAGGCCAAAATATGTAATCATCATTAGCATGGTGCTGATTAATAAAAACAATCAATTTGGATAAGCAGTTTCGAATATATACTTCAGCAGTCACTGCCTGACCTCTTACATTACCTACATAAACTCTGGATATCCCTGCCGCAGATATCGCGCACCAGACCAAAACTTTGTCAGCAAATTTGGCTTTCTGTTTGTATCTGATATCACTAAGGGTGTCTTCAATGTTATCTGTATAAAAACCTGCATTTCCTGGAATTTCTGCGTGGCTAAAAGTAAAATATTTTTCGTCGTCTAGGATAATTGTCCGGTTGTTGGCGAAGTGATGACGCCTCAAAGCTCTACAGCAACGAGGGATTCTGGCCAATTGTGCGTCAGTATACTTGGGACATTTCTTCCGTTTTCTGTATTTTAGGCCTTTTCTTGCGATGCATCGAGAAATTGTGGCATTCGAGACATGGAAACGGCGGGCAAGCTTACGGGTGGAAACTCCAATGGTGTTTTTGGAACGTTCGGCTACTCTATTAGCTTGAACTTCTGTTAACTTACGTCGACGGCCTGTTTCTGGCAGGTTTACACATGGAATACCCTCTTCACATTCCCGAATTGTTCGATATATCGTAGTTTTTGAAATATTCTGCCCGCGAAAAATGTTTACTATTTCTCGTTTTTGCACTTGTCCAACTAGGTTGTAGATGGACTTTCGAATATCTATTTTATACGCCATTTCACAAATGACAAACAAAATTGTGATATGTCATACAAATTGACAAAACACCTAGCAACATATTTCTCCATAGTTGCCTAGATGAATTAGTTTCACTATATCACAGAGCGCATTAAAACATTTTCCCAAAACTTATGTAACAGGTGTTATTACACTCTAAAAAATTCCCCTTGAAGTTGCCTCCATTTCTTGGGGTAAATTTACTTCAAAGTGTAATTTTCATAGGAAGTGGGAAATTTCAATATTATATATGCATGGCATATAATACCGAATTTGTTGAACATATGCATTCTATACGCAATTAAACAATGATTCAATAATAATTACATAGAATGTACCCTATTTTTAAATATTTATATTTATTGGACTTGACCTTATAGTGAAATTGTGCTCTAGAACAAGCACAAGCTTTTATAAAGTATACTTTGTTACCTCCATTTTTTGGGGTAAATTTACTTCCAATGTAATTTTCATAGGAAGTGGAAATTTCAATATTAGGTCAATATTAGGTAAAGTTATAACTTTACGCAGGTGTTTTAATGTTAAAATGAAATGTAAGATTGCATTGAGATCGTAATTTTAATCTGTAAATTTATTTAAAAAGGAAACATGACAATGCAAATTTAACCTAATATTGAAATTTCCCACTTCCTATGAAAATTACACTTTGAAGTAAATTTACCCCAAGAAATGGAGGCAACTTCAAGGGGAATTTTTTAGAGTGTACTTAACTTGTACCTAAATTGTTACAGAGAGACTAACTAAGCATCTTTAGATCCCACGAAATATCCTTTCGAGATAGATACTGACGATGACCTTTAAAACCCACTAACAGTTTGCTTATTATTTGTGATTACTTGCTCTTGTAAAAGTTCATAATATGTTAATAAAATATGTACTTGTAAAAAAAAGGAAATTTAAAGTACAGCATTTTGCAAGTGTGATATTAATGAAACTTGCGAAAAAATAATATTTATAAAACAGTATAGCGTCTATGCGCACCGATAATTAAAAATTCAAAATTTAACTACCAGCTACATAGAATTTGACAGTACTTCTCGCGACTAAAATCGATATATCGTTTTTATTTTTAAAGATAATTAGAAACGGTAAACGGTATCTAAATCTCTAGAATGCAGCAATCTTTCTTTATTTGAAACATTTTTTAAATAAATTACGAACAAAAAAGCTGGAAACCAAAATATCAGAAAGAAGAAATGTTATCTCATTATTGTAGTTATAACGCACTTATTGTTAGAGATACGAAAAAATGTTATAGAACCTTTTGAATTACAAATAAAATTTCGAATCGATCAAAGAAAACTATATCAAATTCGGAGCAACCCTTACGGAGATCCATCCATTTGTCATTTTGGCATTGAATCCAAGATGGCGGGTTAATGACCATACTCCGACAAGTCCAGCTCACGGATTTCGGACCTCTGTACAACCCTAAATAAGATTCTGAAGTCAAATCCAATATACCTCCAGGTCATCGAAAACCTGGTCAGGAGAAGGACTATTAGTACTTTCTCGATTCTTTCCCACTGCATATTTACATGCATCCTAAAAACCCAGTAAACCTTTTAATACTTCATTCTAATGTTTCCAATAACTAACCAAAAGTCCAAGACTAGTTACCAGAAATCTGTAGTTTTAGGTAAATTTAATAGCTATTGAAATAGAAGATTACAACTTTGGGCATTTTGTAAATCCATTGCAATTTATATACTGATTTATCCTTTCTTTTATATTTATACAGCAGTGCACAAATACTTTATATGACTTTTCTTTCTTCGCATTAAAGTAATGCACTGGTATCAATGAGAACACACATTTGCATATTCTTTTGTTTTTATTTTGTAATAAAATAAAACACGATACAATATTTCTAAACTTGCAATTAAAACTCGTCTTACAAAAATGATTACTTAACTTAGTATTTACAAAACGATTATGAAAACTGTACAAACTATACAAAAATAAATATATTACATAATCTTCCAAGTTTTAACTAGGAATAGTCTATTGTCGCGCAGTGTTGTAAATAAGGCAGAACCGATTCGATAGATCGCAGCTAATAATTATAGGCACTTCTTCTGCTGTTCATAATTTTTTAATTGGAGTATTAACCAGTAGATTACGTATTTTATGTACATGCTGTCCTGGATTTAATACATATAAATATAATAATTAAAAAGAAATATAATGTCACCACTACAATTCTTCATAAATTAAAACTTACAATTGCTTCCTTAGTGTGATCATAAATTAATTCATCTACTTGCAATCCTATAATTTATGTGATCAAAGTTTTCCGATATATACCGATCTTGGTTCATACATATAGTACATACATACACATTATACTCGACTCTATGTAATCAATATTGATTTATTTGCCACTGCTCTGATCGCAAAGACAATGTCAATTATGGTAATACCTAATAACTCCCTAATCGAACAAAACCGTGATGTGATCGTAAATAAGAAAAACAGTAGGAAATAAATACAAAGGGTGCCATAAATGTCAGTACTACATCACGTTAAATTTTAGAATATGTTAAAGGCAAGTTGAAAATTAATCGATCGTGCAACAGCAACTGACTAATAATATAAAGGCTGCTATGCTTTAATATACACCGCGTGCGTCTCCTAGGATTACGCCAGCCATTGTGATTAATTCCTACGATTAAAATTAAATATGAAATGGAATTTCAATCAGGATAGCATTGGAAATTAATAAATCGGAATTGTTTACCAAGAGTTTTATTAACATTAATTATTCTGATGCTAACAGAAAGTCTGACTTGTAAAATACATGTTGTTAGAATTTAATTTCTTATTTCTGTTGCGTCGTATCTAATCAATAATAAATATTGTTTTCTTCACAGTACGTAGTACATACTTTCTTATACAACACCATATTTAAATTTAAAGAGGGACACTGATAATAATTATTAGCGTATAAAGAAACTACACGAGATAGGAACACGCAACTTGAGTAGTGTTCAAAACATTCTCCTGTAGCATGAATGCAGTCTTGAAGGCAATAATCTAAAGGCGGGAGGGATTACGCCAAGCCGTTTTCTTTTATTATTAGGATTAGGGCTACAAGTGCAATTTATCTTATCTCAAGGAAATGGAAAGAGATCGAAACTTGGGTAACTTTATCAGTATATTCAGATATGATTCAACGACAGATTGCAGCTGAAGGTGGGGGTGAATAAGGCTATAAACTCCATTCTGAAATTGAAGCAAGAAGCTGGTATCCAATAAACATGTTTCACTATGTATGGTAACACCTGGTTGTATAAAAGGTATATAAAAATATTGAAAGTATATAAGAAGGTTCACAGGTTTACTAGGGTTTTATAAGATTATTGTAAGCTCTATCATATAATGAAGTGATATAAATAAACCCATCCCTATTTTATAAAACTACTAATAGAAACCATTACCATGGTGTATATTAACAAATTTATATAGGGTTTGCCATTGCTTCACTATAAAACTGATATATATGTATAGTGTTTATATACATACACAGTGGCATATTTAGGGGGGCTAACTGGCTGAAGCCTCACCCCCGGAATCTTTCTAATAGTGTTAATAGTGTAATCTATGCTATGTGAAAATCTAAGTATTTTTATTTGGAATTTTTGTAGAGTAGTCTCCCTCCGAAAAGAAAATACTAAATACGGCACTGTTAATTAATACATATACATATATGTATTAAACTTTTGGTGAGCAATTTGGAAACCAATATTTACTTTATAAACATACGGTAGTTTTCGTGCCTAAAAATTATTTAGCATAAAGGATGCCAATTTTTTGTTCATAAGCTTAATTATGTACTTGATGAATGATAAAATTTAAATATGCATAAGCATAACGGCTTATAAAAAGCTTATTAAAGAAAAGTTAATTTCAAATGTAATGAAAATTTCAAAACATTTCTCCTTCTTTCTTTTTTTGCAAAAGTCCAACAGTATATCTCCTTTTCCCACGCCAAAGTTGTTATGGATGTGAGCTTACGCCTCCGTTCTTTCATGTATACAAATTTACATTACGATATCAACAAACCGCACAAAAAAATGAAAGCCACTGATGAAATATACAATTGTTAAGGATGTGAGCTTACGCTCCCGTTCTTTCGTTAATACAATTTTAAACAACAATATCAAAAAACTACACAAATGATGAGGCACTTTTAATAACTTAATATTAATAAAAGTAAGCAGTGCATACACTATCATGTTTCCCAAACTTTTAGTAACGTTATATCACTTAAGCGTATATAGTGTTACTTAAAATTATGTAGGATTACTATTGGTGACATTATAGTTTCCAGTGTTTATAAGAGTATTCTTATTGCAATAAAAAAAATACATGTGCAATCTTCAAATCAATAAATTAAAATTTATTATTAGTACTGGATATTGTAAGGACCTTTTTAGTTTTTGAAGCTTACTTGTTTATGTTTGTGGTTAAAATTATCCTGAAATAAAATTTTGACCTATACTTATATTATATTCTTATATTCTTCCTATATGTTTTGTTTTGTTGTATTTTCTAGTTTTCGTCCATTACAGTCTATTATTGTTATTTTATTGAACGATCAAAATGTCAGTATTACAACTCAGTATTATTACAAATAAGTGTCCAAGAGACAAAACAATATAGATGTGATTGTTAGCTAGAACGAGTTGAAACGGTTATATATGTATATATATGAAGTTAATGATTAGAAGTAATAATGCGCGTATAGATATACAAGAAAGTGTTATAATAATGGGATATCGCGCAACAGAGAAGAAAGAAATCATAAGTTGCAGCCGTCTACACGTGTTTCACACTTATTAGTGATCATCAGGACGGCATAGCAGATGGAATAAATATAAAAGCAACTAACTCAGAAAGATGTAACAACACAAGGTTTCACTGATAGCAGCCAACCGCACATTTGCAGTATCGGCCTGAAGACACTGAGTTTTCAGTGCAACAACAAACGTCACTACGGAGGCAGCTAAAGCCACTACCGTGAGACAACCAATCCCAAAGTATAATATCAATGATTAGAAGTAATAATGCGCGTATAGATATACAAGAAAGTGTTATAATAATGGGATATCGCGCAACAGAGAAGAAAGAAATCATAAGTTGCAGCCGTCTACACGTGTTGCGCGATATCCCATTATTATAACACTTTCTTGTATATCTATACGCGCATTATTACTTCTAATCATTGATATTATACTTTGGGATTGGTTGTCTCACGGTAGTGGCTTTAGCTGCCTCCGTAGTGACGTTTGTTGTTGCACTGAAAACTCAGTGTCTTCAGGCCGATACTGCAAATGTGCGGTTGGCTGCTATCAGTGAAACCTTGTGTTGTTACATCTTTCTGAGTTAGTTGCTTTTATATTTATTCCATCTGCTATGCCGTCCTGATGATCACTAATAAGTGTGAAACACGTGTAGACGGCTGCAACTTATGATTTCTTTATTCTCTGTTGCGCGATATCCCATTATTATAACACTTTCTTGTATATGAAGTTATATAGTGGTTACGAAAATGTTTCTGTTACTATTGTTTATAAACTCAGTGGCATAGCGGTGCATAAGCATAAGCTATTTAAGAGGTTTATAAAGGAAACAGAAGTGTTGCCGTTACTGTATAAATTATATAAATTAAAGATAGTCTATATAACTACATATAGACAGTTTGTTGTTACTAGTGAGAGGAAACTATAGGAGAAAAAGTAATACTATATATAATGCTGCAATGATTATTATTACTTTGGTCTTTATTTACAGTTGCGATCATTTGCTAAGGAACTATTAAAGGAATAGTGATAGCCGGTTTTTCAGTTCTTGTTGTACATTGTACATGTACATGTACGCTGTAATTTGATCTGATTTTATGGACTGGGCAATTATTATATTATATTATTATTATTATATGTTGAAAAATGAAATGTTCTTGATTACAATATAATAAACTTATATTTACATTGTACAAAAAACTGAAAAATCGGCTGTTATGAATTTTCATCGTTCCTTGGCGAATAATCGCAACTGTACATGCCTCAACCGTTGGTTGTAGGCTACTGAAGCACGGAAGTTCAGCTCGCTACCTTAAAAAAGCAGCGCTTGACAACGAAACTTATTACTCAGGGCAAGACTCTTATTAGTACGAGTTCAGAGAAGAAACATGATGAGAACTGAAAGAAAGAATCGCGCAGTTCGAGACTGCTGCTAACCTTTTAATTTTGGTGGCTCAAGCTCAGTACTATTAAATACTCGGTGCTTTTAAATATTCAATCGTTAAATTATAACATCGAATGAATTAATTAATGAATATTAATATATTTAACCAAAATACATTAGAATAAATGTTTCCAAATTATAATATTCGTTTAAAAACGAAAGATCACATGTTACATAGCATGTACAACTAACATGGAATCATAACTCCATAAAATGATTTAATAAAAATAATGTAGGGACTCAAGGATACACCAAGCTTTCCTCTTCAATTTAAAATAAAATTCGTACAGGCTACTCGAGTTCAGAACCCAATGAGTAAAATTCTTTTAGCGAAAGCAAAAATATGACAGCACTTAATGAAGTTTTTTCAATTAATACAACATTTCATGAACCTTTTCGTTTTTCAGTGATTCATCTGTTTTAAATTTCATGCAATGAGTTTCGTCTGAGTTACAAAACTATTACAGCTGTTATGTGCTAGTAGAAATTGCCCCTTAGGTAATTTTCAGATTCAAAATGTAATTTGTCTGAGTAGTCTGAAATCACTCTTTTGTGTTTCTCCTAATCCATATTATCTGGAAAATGTCTGAAATGATTGTAATGTGTGAAATGTCGAAGTTGATGTTACCAAAACAAAGCTTTGAAGCAAATGTTACATTTAAATAAGAAAACTGGTTAATTTAATAATTAAAAGACACGGCAATTATTTTAAAAAGTTTATCAGACAACATATTTATTTATTATAAAAATGCGTTGGTTGTTCCGACAGTGCTCGGCTATCAGAGCGGCCGGTTTAAAACGCGCTTCCGTAAGCCGTGTAAATGACCATCCATTTCCTTCTTTCTTCGCGTCGGCAAAAAAATGTACATCTGGGACAATAATGCTAAAACTTGACCCGTGGCAGATTTATTATTATTTATTCACGAATAGTTTTTCCGCAATATCATTTATCAAATGTCGCTTTGTTTTTACTTGATATTTGTACATTGGGAGCCGTACAATCGATAGGAATCGAACAAAAAAGAAAAAATAATTTAGTTGGAATTTATTATTTGCAAAGTTACGGAGATTTTTTCGGATTCAAGAATTTCAGTTGCTTTTTAATTTAGTTTTAATTTAATCTAGTTAATTTAGTACGTTCAGATCTAGATCACAACTTTCCAATTTCAATTATAAAGGTTCAAGGTTTCAGCATCGAAACTAATTTCAATAATCAAATCTGCAACTAATTTATATTTTTGGAGTTTCAGACATTCTTAAATTTCATTTTTTTGAGAGTTTCGTCATAGACACTTTTGAAGATTCAGCGTTTAAAAACTTTTAAAGTTCATGAGCGTTCTAAACGCGTTTAAACGTGAAAGAAACAGGGTAAAATCTAATCTAAATATATATGTAAAACGCAGGCTGGTTGCTTTTTACAATCCGCCAGCGACTTCTACCGAAGCGATTTTCACGATTTTTTTTTAATGAAAACTTCTGATCCACGGATGTATCACCAACAATTTTGTTTTTTAATAATTATTTCTACGTGTAACAACAAGCGTTTGTTTTTGATTTAGCAATTGCAACGGCACCTGCTTTACCGCGCTGGTCGGATTCGGAACTAAGTCTACCGCACGAACTTGGCGGACCGCAGTATGCAACTCCCTGTATGGAAGCAAAAACTGAGTACGATATATTTTTCTATTAACATGTATTCAGTATTACGCCCAGGGACATAATAGTTACGCCCAACAGTAATGTTGTGTCAGCATGTTGCATGTCAGCTCATACATATCCTTTTATACGTTTTCTTACAGATTACTTAGCTTTAGCGGTGACACTGCAAATCAGAATACGAAACTCATTACTTAGGCAATTTACTTTGATATATTAATTAGATTTTTGTCAGTTAGGTGCATGTTTACATAATGTTATTAATTACATATACTTTCCAAATTTCATTAAAAAATATTTTTCAAGTTTGTGACGTTTGTTGTTTTTACTTCATACCCTTCAAAAAGATTCCCATAGGCCATTTGTCAGCTAGTATTATTTTTTGTATAAATCATAAAAATAAGAAAGAAAAATTATTATTATTATTAATCTGATAATGACGATTTAGATACGGCATATTTATGGAGAATGCTTCTGTAAAACTGAAAATTCAGATACTAAGGCACCTCCATGATATCGAGACTCTCCCGTTCTTTTATCTTTCAATATGTCATGCCAAAGACGACTAAAGTTTATTTTGAATTCATTACACAAAGAGAATAAATATACGAAAGATTCGCAAATATACAGTTTACCTACAAACTTTAAGACACAAGGCACTTAAAAAGCTATTTCTAGTGTTAGGAGAGCAACTTTCTCAATTAATTTTACAGCATGTTATGCTCAAATTAACCAATTAGTTTTAAAGGATTGCCTAGTGTATACGCCTACATTACACACTGCCCTTTTGCATGCAATATAGCTTAACTAGAGCCTGAGGATCCGAATCCGGAACCGTCGTAAAGGGTACACCAACGTTATAAATTTCAGAACAGATTTTGAGAAACCATATCGATGGTAGTAAACAGATAATAATAGTTAGAGGAACTGCTATAATTTCATATATATTAATATACATAAATATGTAAAAACTATCGCTAAGATATTTTCTATAACAAATAAAATCCATTTTTATCAAAAATCAAGAAATCGATGAACTTTTTTAATTAATGTTTAAAGTTAGAAATAAGTTTCTTTTTTCTTACTATGCTTTATGTACTTAAATGAACAAATGTTATCAAATAATTAATGAACTAGAATAACGTCAGAAAGTTTCTTAATATTTTTTGTCTGTTTAATATAAAAGAAATGTTCAAAAAATGTATTTAATTAAAAAAAAGGTCAGTTTTTAAAGCTATCGCACTTCAAACATAGACATAGCAATAAGCTACAAAACTTTTTAAAACTAACTTTTGATGTAAGTTGTATAAGATGTCCCATTTATTTATATATGTACTCTCTCATGGTCGTCTCTTTTTAATTTTTATTTCGATTTGAAATTTAACAGTTAAATAAAACTATAAATCATTTAAATAAACGCTTAAGGTGAACTAGAAATATGGAATAAATCCAACTAATTCTAGGTATAAACCAGTTGAGAACGTGCAAGCTGCATTGCCAGAAAGAATTTAAAAGCTAAACATTCTTTTTCAATGGTTGAGTAGTTTCTTTCACGCTTTTCATTTTGACTACCATTTTAAGCGTGTTCCTTAACAGGAATGAAATTAGTGTCTGTACATTGTTTCTGCATTTTTGATGCTTTATCCGAATCTAAAATTAAAATTATGACATTCTGAAAAACCGCACGGACGGCAGCACATGCGCACACACGGTTTTATGGATTTCAGTAACGAACATTTAAGTTTGTTGAAAATCAATTCGTGATAGGCATCAGTTTAACAGTAACAATTACAATCATTAGTTTTAAAATAGTGCTTTATTGAGCCCAACATGTTGCAACCCGAAGCGACCTCTTTAGAGGGAAGCATCATTAAGTAAGTTGCTTTACAAAAGGAGATTCCATTACACATTGTAGGTCTCTAAGGTGTGCCAACCTGATTAAATAGTAGTATTCATTTTGATTCACATAGTCATAATTTACCAAATAACCACGGAAACTCTTACGAATCACCAGTGAGCCTCTGACATGGATAAAAAAAGACAAACGTTTATCATTAGAAGGTATTGATAGTCCAGAAAATGGAAATTATAATCAAAACGGAGCATTTCCAGAATAAAGTCTGGGCAAACCAATTACATCTTTTATGTTTTGCCGAAAACAATCACCGACGATAATTCATTTCCTAACTTCTTCTATTAATGAAGAATTACTAAGATCAATTTGTTCATTCATTAAAGGTACTTGTGTTTGTGTTAATATATCGCGAAAGCTTGTAATCTGTGTAATAGGGTAATTCTTCAGAAATATTAAATTTACTGTCTCTGTTTAATTAATATGATATTACGAATACCTTTATACCTGTTAGTTCAGTACAGTGAAGATGTAATAGCAGTCTATTTAGCCAAGTATATATTAACAACTGACCTATTTTTTAACAATAAAAAGTAAACTTTATTATGTCATATATCATTCACGTGGCATGTCCCTAGTATGTATTCTCAAAGTAAAAAGCAGTTTTTCTAAGGCATCAGTTAATCATTATTGTTCTAATTAAGGAGAATTGTAAAACAAGTATATGGCTCTCATCCAGAGTCAATTAATATATAAAATATTAAGCATCGACTACTACACAATCAATTAAATGTTGTCCTTGATAGTTTGGCATTTGCGTGGATCTAACTAACAGAGGAGAAAATTATTAAATTTCACATACAGTATCAGTATTTCTACAATATCAGCATTACACATGTATTGCTTGCATATGTAATTTTAATGAAATCAACATGTAGTGTCTTGTTGAGTTGATCTATAAACTTTATAGAGCTAGTTTATGTTCTATGGTTTGATGTAAGAGTACATTTATTTCGCATCATTCACCTGGTTATCACAATTTCTTACTGGTGTTGAATTTAGAAATGAATTTTTCGTAAGTTGATACACTACTTGTGTTGTTTCATTATAGCTAGTATGAAGCCTCCAAAGAAAATAATCTAGGCGCTATGTTATATTAATGCTCTAATAGTCATTCGCGTGATATTTTCATTGCATCATTTGCGTGGATTTATAATTCCACGTAATACAATTTGTTTACGTAAATGACAACTCCTACATACATTCATGTTCTTACATTATGAGGTGCAAAGAAAATGTGGAAAAGAAGAGAAAAAATTAAAAATGATCCAGAAAAGAAACAAATGGAGAAGCTAAAGCATGATGACTGTCATATCACGTAAAATAAAAATTACTAATTTTTATTTGACTTGTTATCCATTACTAAGCCATTATTAAGCATTATCGTGTTGGAAATATCTTTTTATTATAATATTAAAATTCAGTTTTTTTATTAAATATAATCTTTTCTGTCATTTGCATGTTATTTTGATTATTTACGTGGATTTTAACACTGTAAAGGTCGAAAATGTCCAGATTAAGCTCTACTAATCAACAGTATGTGTTATATACAATCAATTAATCGTACTATTTCTTAGAAAAACAATTTCAACAATTTTCTTTTCCGAGAATTTTTCACATCCAAATTGTGGTTTTCGGGAGAAACACCCAATATCAGTTGATGTAACAAAAGTGTAGGAAAAATTAAGCAATTACTATATTATTCCGTATGCATTTGTTTATCGGGTCATCTGTAACTTGTTATGACGAATTCTTTCTAAAAGTTATTGATTTCTGTAACAAATATTTTTGAATTTTTAAAATTTCCAATGACAAAGGAATTGTTCGTATATATTTTTGTAATTTTTGACAGATTTTTTTGTAATTTGAGAAAAATGTTTATTGTAAATAAGAAGTTCCCTAGACAATTATTTCGTCCTATTCTAGAACTTATCAGTAGAGAAGGTTCCGTTGGAAATCATCCACTTCTCATTTCCGGTTCTACTTAGATATAGAACGTGAAATAACTTAAAAAGTAATAACGTAATAACGTAAAAAGTAACTTTAATGACATCTATCTATGTTATCCGTGAATTACGATGGTATGGGTTTGTACCCAGACTTGATGAAAAAGTTCTGTAAAATTTCCGAAAAAAAAATAATATCTTGGCGACACTGTCGGCAACACTTTTGAATCCAGATATTATTTAAATGAAGTGTTCCAAAATTCGCCAGGATAGTATAAGTCGTTCCAGAGATACTTAAATATTTCCATGCGTGTGTTCCACATTGTATAATACTACGTATATCTAAGTTTATAAGTTGTAGGGATGTTTTTTGAAGGCGAGACTTCGAGTTGGTGAAGCAACCAGTGCTGGACCAACTAATATGGATTCAACACGACAGGTAATAGATGAATCTTAGTTCCAATTTGGTTTTTGTGGGTCTTTATAATAGATCATGACTGTTAATATTGGTACTCCTCTGCATATAGCAACAGATTGGATCATAATCATGAATTTTATTTTATTGTATTGTTACTATTGGTGGAATCAAACAAAAAACAGTAGTATTGTTGAGTTCGAAATTTTTTGAAGAGTTAAAAATTTGAAATTCCATTTTCTTGGTGAAGGTAGATATATTGATACTACTTTGCCTAAGCCGTCAACTCAAACTCGTTTTAAAGTATCGGTAAAAGGCATTGCACAAAGATCGGTTTTAATCGGTTTCACCCAAAACCCGGTGTATTGGTTCTCTACCTCTTCAACAATGTTTAGAGACCCTTGAGTCCATGTGAACGACTGTTCTCACGTAACACGTCATTAAAAGTCAAATACATCAAAATAGGGATTTCGTAGAATTACTTGACACTTTGTCATTTGTATCGAAGCAATTCGATGGATCGTTTGAGCTCCAGAGGTAGTCAATGGTCAAGTACATGATCAAGAGAATATGAGCTTTACTAGAATTGCTTCAAACTTTGCCCAAATGAGAACTTGACCTCCTGAGCAATCAGTAATTTTTCATTACTCTTACGACTTAGACAGCTTAATACCATTTACTTTAAACGACATTTTATTCTACTTCTTTTATATTCTTATAAGATTGTTATGTACTTGTACCAACAAATATACTAATGTAATTTTTTTGTTTCAGCCTTGTCATTTGTAAAGCCGAGATAGGGCTAATCTGGAGCCTCTAGGCAAGGAAGGGCTGCAATGTGCAAACGGCGCTGCGGCCCATTCAGATACATTCCATCAAAGAGGAAGCCATTCGCATCTACTAACTCAGCAACGTCGAGCCTTAAATACACGCAGTCCGTCAGATCTAGAATATCTGCTGTCATCTTCCAGCAACTCATCGGTCAGCACTTCGACAACACCTTGGACCAAAAATTTGCCTGTCAATTTGAGCAGCACAACCCAAAGTTACAATACATACCCTGCAAGACGCCCACTAGTGGTGCAACAAGAAAGGCGAAATCCATTAAATTCGGTTATCCTATCGAGAAGGTACGCTCAGAGCCAACAGAATCTAGCTGTTGGTGCCCAGCAGCGATTCAAAACTTCTCAACCTTCACTACTCAGTTATCAAGGTTCGCAACCTATACAAAGTTATCAAGCTCCCCAACGGATACAAAACCATCCGAGTACCCAACCTACTCAAAGTTACCTAACTCCTCAATCTGCCCAAGCTCTATCTCCAAACTATCCAAGCTCTCAATTTACCGAAAACTATCTAAGCTCTCCACCCGTCCAAAACTATCCAAGCTCTCAACCCACCCAAAACTATCCAAGTTCTACACAAAACTTGCCAAATCCTCGACTTACCCAAAACTATCCCACGTCTCAACTCTCTTCAGACTATCCAAGTTCCCAAGCCACGAAAAGTTATTCAAGTTCCCAATCAACTCTTCAGTCTACCCAAAACTATCCAAGGCCACGGCCAAGCAGTCCAAACTTCCAAACTACCCCAAGCTATCAAAGCCTTCAACCAAGCATCTCTTCCAAACCAAGCGTTTCTTCACAACCTCAAATCCAAGTTCAAAGGCGAGTGTCGTCGTCTACGGAAGGTTATATTCAAGAGCACTACAGTCCTTCCTCAAGACGAAAATCGTTTATACCGACAAAACCTGTCGATGTAGATCAGTTGTCGTTCGGATCCATCGGGACGTTTTCGACACAAAGCACAGCAACAGCAACAAGATCGCTCAATCTTCCTACAGGTTTAGTTAACAACAGATCGCGCAGTACTTCGCCAAGTCCTTCTACGTCGTCATATCCTAAAAGGGTTCAGTTTTTAAATCAACCTAGCAATAAATTAGCTTTAGGTGCTTTAAATAAATCAATTTTGAATCGTCCGAAAAAGACAGGTAATAAATTAAATTTGACCAGTGTATTTAAGAAATTTAAAATATTTGGTAGCAAACCCGGGGAACAGCGAGAGGTACCAGTTGTACATGCTACATATTTTATGGACGATACTAATATACCCTCAAATTCGAAATTATTAGGGAAAAAGTATCCTTCTCCTTACTCTTATGATCATCCTATCGTTGGTAAATTAAGTTCCAATTTTGATAGCAGACCAGAACATTTTTCACAATACCAACAAAGTGATACCAAACCAATTAAACGATTCACACCTATTAGTACTACATTGAAGGATAGCAGCAGCTCTAATCCGTACGCAGATAACATCCCGTTACTGTCGCACACTGTTATAAAACCAGAGCAACACCTTCAAAACCCGAACGAATTGTTACCACAATCGACTGAAAAACGAAAAAGTTCCTATACATTATTAGCCAAAGATATTAATACTAATAACTGTGTTCAAACACGTGATCAAACAACCAAAGTTACTGATAATACTGGCAACAGGAAGACTACGCCTATAAATCGAGAAGCTACAAAGTTCTTTAATAGAGATAACAGAAAATTAAAATATTCTCCGCCTCCTGAGTCATCACCCCGGAGTTCTGATGAACTTGCAATAAAATCTGCAAGTTTAACAACTAATAATAACTCCTCGGTACGTTCTAATAGTTCGAAAAGCGTTTCAATCGGTAGTATAACGTCGCGTATTCCGTCATTCAACATGTTCGGGATGTTTGGTGGTGGACTGAAACTGAAAGAACGTTTAGTGGTGGGTGCTAGCATCGCCGCTGTACTTTTTACCCTTTTGTTGGTGGTGGATTTGCAAATGGATTTAGGTATGTCCGGTCACCATGTAGTGCCTTCTCATGGTCGCGTTCGGTACGTCCATGACCAAGACGGTCCAGGAGCGGCGTATAATAGCTTCAAGAAGAGGTTTTTGCAGAAAACTCATAGGTAAGTTGATTGCGCTTTTATGGCGTCGATTATTCATTAAGCTTGAAGGATGATTATGAGAGTTCTTCTAGTTTACCAGCTGAATTGCACTAAAAGAGGTTAATTGGATAATTTCCTTCATTCAAGTGTTAAGTTGTAAAAATGCATATTTTTCTTATATTACAATTAATAATGTTTCTAGACCAACACAAATGAATAAATTATGCAGAATTCAACAACGAAGATGCCAACTATTAGGCAACTTTAATAAGACATTAGATTTTATTATATTTTTATCAGAAAGGACGCATTTTTTCCATAATTTAGTTACAAATTGTTTATGCATGCTTTGACATTTAACCTAATTAATTGATTGAGTTTGGGATCGTTGAAAATTAAAAATCCAATAAGGAACTTAACGACGTTGCTTATCATTATCGTACATTTCCTCTTGGTGGTATTACAATCTTTTCAGCTTACAGCCTGAAAGCACCACTAACTAATGCAGGTGTAAAATGTGTTTCTTAATGAATGCATTTATCGCAATGTCTTCTGTTGTTGCTTTCAACAATAAGAAAGTTAAGAATTGCTTTCTTATGCAATTCTCATTTTGCTCGCTCCACATTTTATCGCTTCAGCAGTGTGCAACATTTTATTATATCTGAAGGAGCCAGTTTGCCCGTCTGGGTTTTAATAAAACCACTTCATTATGAAGTGATGATCTTCATTTAGATTATTCGAAGCAAATTAATAATGCAGAGATTTTATCATGCACAGACTCTTACGTAAATCTATTAGAAAGATATGAAATGACGTTCAGTGGATAAGGATTTTGCTGACTGTAGAATAAGATAAAATCGTTTTAGCAAAATTGTATTAATTTCTTAAAATCGTTACATCAATATTGTACGCACATACGATACGGCGTATTTGCATAATGTTTTTCTAATAATGGCACACGATTTGTTATTCGAATATATTTAAGTACCTACATAAATTTTACCCAAAAAAATTAATATGAGAAGGTAAATGACTGTACATTTTTAAAGCAATGATGAAAACCAATTTTTCAAAAAACTTTTTCTTATTTCATGTGTATAACCACAGTTACATAGTCCGTTCGTTGCCGACGCTCCGGACATTTAAAAAATGTTTGCCGCATTGTTTGGGCGTGTGATGTTGTGAAAAGATGTTCTCATTTACTGCATAGATGTCATCAAAAAGTCATTTCGCAATACTAACTATTTATATCTTAATTAATTGTCAATGTGCCAACGTATCTACCTGGCATTATCAACACATCTGCGAAAACATTATAAAAACATCTACATCCACCACAGGGCTGTCTTTACATTTAGGCTAACATAACACAGGGGCCTTGGGCTCAAGGGGACTTGATATGTTAGGCGCCCTCTCGAGGCACCCAAATTATAAGAAATTATTGCTTAATTTAATTAAATAAAAATTATGAATTAAATAATCCTATTATAACATAGTAAAGCATCTAAATAAAATTGAAAGAGAGAGTCAAGAATAAATGAAAAAGTTTTTTATTTTTGTGCTTTCTTTATTAAAATAAATCTAAATATGTAACATGAAATATCAAATTATAAACTGCATTAAGAAGGCTTACCACATACAGTGCTATTTATTTACCATGTAATATATGTAAATAGTATAAAATAGCGTGCTGTAGAATTGGTTGCATATGTGTGCATAATGCTTTGACTCGATTATTTTCAAATGCAACATAGGGAAATTCCACATACTGCAATTTACTTTAATAGCACTGTATATATAGAATATCTACAAATGTTTTTTTAAATTCTAAAATCCACCTGTTTTCAAACACCTCGCTTAAATAATTGTCTGTCTTGCATAATGGTTATGTTTAATAATTGGGACAACTCGCTTCTTAAGAAATTTAATAATTAATTTAAATAAATTGAGATTAAATGGCAAATAATTCATAAATTATGTAATTAATCGAGCAATTTTGGTAACTTTGTGTAAACATACGTAGCTTTTTACGTAGACTCGAGTTACAAAAAGAAATATGTATTATCCCTTAAAAATTTAAGTCATCCTTTAAAAATTTGTAAAATTACAATTTAAAATATAATGATTAAATTGTACATCACATTTTTGCAACCACTGATAGTAAATTAAACGTTGCAAAAAATGAAAAAGAATTTCTGTTTGACAACAAAGATAAAGATGCGTAGTTTAAGTAAAAGGGGCGAAAAACAGTAGTTGAGTATTGAAGAAAAAAATTAAGAAATAGAAGCAAGAAAATAGAGTGTGTAACACAAGATAAAAGAAAATAACATAGTGAGTGTTTATAATAAAGGTATTGAGAATGAGCTCGTTTGCATGACAATGATTACAATTATTCGTGTAGAGGATAAATACTAGTTTAATAGGTAAAAGTTTATCATGAGATACCTGGTAACTAATAATCAAGAAAGTTGTAAAAATTATATAAAGAAATGCATCAAATTAAAAAGTTCCTTCATAAATTTAATTAAACTTATAATAAAAAAGGCACAACATAAAATAAAATAACTTTGCTGAATATATGACCTAATTTATATCTTAGCCCTTGGCCCTTTATTGTCTTGACTCTGAGGTCTCTAAAACACTCAATCACGTCCTTAATACATAATATACTATTATGGGCCCTTTTCTGGATATTCCTTATCATTTTAAAATAAATATTGTTGTCGGAAAATAATTCTTGCTGTAACTCTGAAAAATCTACAACTGTAAAAGGGAAAAGAGCTAATTAGCATACAAGAAATAAAAATCGATTGGATATAGCAATCGGAATAGCAAGATATATATTTACATGAACGAGAATGGTCTGAAAAGTTTCCGACCTTAACGTGAAGATGGCAGCACTCGTCAATAAAAGCTAGGGAATGTAGTTGTGCATCTTTTGACAGGTACTCACCAAAATTTTAGCCATTTTGGACGCGCAGTTGTTATTTGACAATCGTTTGGGTGAGTCGATGTGAGTGTTTTTGTGAAAATGGAAAAAATCGAGTATCGAGCTGTCATTAAATATTTGTTTTTGAAAGGCAATACGCCTACGCAAATCAAAGATGAGTTGGACTCTGTGTATCGGGACTCTGCGCCATCATTTACCACAGTGAAATTTTGGGCAGCTGAATTTAAACGTGGCCGTACCAGCTTGGGAGACGATGAACGTTCGGGACGTCCAAAAACTGCAACCACTGACGATAACATCGCTAAAGTTCACCAAATGGTGCTAAACGACCGTCGAATTAAAGTGAGAGAGATAGCAGAGGCTATGAATATGTCCAAAGAACGTGTTTGTCACATATTGAATCAAGATTTAGGCATGAGAAAGCTGTCCGCGCGTTGGGTGCCGCGTTTGCTCACGTTAGACCAAAAACGTGTTCGAATGAACATTTCCAACGCTCTGTTGGCGCAGTTTAGGCGCAATAAATCAGAGTTTTGGCGCCGATTAATTACTGTAGATGGAACTTGGATACACCATTATACGCCCGAAACAAAAATACACTCAAAACAGTGGACTGCGAAGAGGGAATCGGCTCCAAAAAAGCAAAAACTGTTATGTCGGCTGGGAAAGTGATGGCGACTGTTTTTCGGGATAGTCCCATGACTATTAAGATATTATATATATATATATATATATATATATATATATATATATATATATATATATATATATATATATATATATATATATATATATATATATATATATATATATATATATATATATATATATATATATATATATATATATATATATATATATATATATATATATATATATATATATATATATATATATATATATATATATATATATATATATATATATATATATATATATATATATATATATATATTAAGATAACTCCATAGTTATCTTAATCGATTATCTTCAAACAGGAAAAACCATTACAGGAGCATACTACGCATCATTACTTGTCAAGCTGAAGGCAGAAATTGTGGAAAAACGGCCACATTTGCAAAAAAAGAAAATCCTGTTTCACCAAGACAATGCGCCGTCTCACACCTCCGCGGTTGCCATGGCGAAAATCCACGAATTACGGTTTGAACTGCTTGATCATCCACCTTACTCACCAGATCTAGCCCCAAGCGACTTCTTTTTGTTCCCTTATCTAAAAACTGCTCTCGGAGGACAGATATTTTCGTCAAATGAGGAGGCAATCACCTTCGTGAACAATTATTTTGCAGAGAAAAACGCCGAGTACTATTTGGACGGGTTAAAGAGATGGGAGCAATGCTGGGAGAAGTGTGTAGACTTACAAATAGACTATGTAGAAAAATAAAAATAAATTTAAAGAAAAAATGTCTTGTATCTTTGTTAGATCGGAAACTTTTCAGACCACCCTCGTAAGTACAAGGTTGAAGGCGTTCTACAGTTTAGTTACCCGTTCTTAAATCTGAAAGGCGATAAAGGTGTAGAGATTTATCTTGTGTCTTGGAAAGTTTATAAATTCACAGATTTGTTATATGTTTATCGTGTTTTATCAGCATTGCATTTTCTAATCCATTTTTCTTTGTAAGCATTGTAAAGTATTTGCAAATAATAATAGATGATTTATCTAAAATAGCTTTCACACAGAAACAACGTACAGCTTAGAATTTGAACAGCTAATACAATAGCACAAACCATCATATCAGTAAAATAAAAGTCTTGAATATGCAACTTTAAAACGTTGTAGTACGCACAGAAACTGAGGAAGACAGGATATTTGTTTTTAGTCAGTCCGCAACTAACAGTTGGTAACAGTTAGCGCGTAAACTCTCGCCCAAAGGTAAAATCTCGAGACTGTATAAAACTGTAACAATTTTAAATTTCATATCTTAAAATTGCAAAAGTTTCAAATTATTAAAGTTAATTGCTTCAAAATTTGAAAATATTACCGTCGGAATATACTTCTCTGTTTCGAAACACTTATACGCTTCAAACAAATAGTTCAAACAATAGTGAAGACATTGTCCTCTTCGTTGGTAAGGGACACAAGTTAGTTACTGTCTTTCGAATTACGCCCTTCACAGTTCGAATTGACGCCAATCGTGAAATGTCGTCTTTTCTTGGATGGTGTCTGTCCAACACAGTGGTAGCTGATTCTTCTCCTCAAGTAAGATCAACTCGCCAATCTTTTTATTTATCCCAGAACTACTGAGTGAGTTGCTGCATGAGTTGAAATTCTAAGAGACGATTCTCATTGATTCCGTTTAAGTATGAATTAGGAATTGTAGTAATAGTCGGGCAATAAGAAAATGTGAAGTATAGATACAGGTGAAAGTGGACGGGTATTTAATATTCCTTCTACTTGTATTAAAATGGTTAAAAAGAATTTGCATGAAATAATTCGATATTGACTTCACATCCGATTCTCAAAGTGATAATAACAGTCCAATCGATACCTTGCAATACTCCAGCTTTCACAATTTTTATTGTAATCTTACAAGGACTGGCTTCGATTAACTAACTCATTTGTCGCACCTAAAAGTTAGTACTGTTATCTGAAACCATCCATGACGGTTTACCTCTTCGTGAATGATGAAGGGTTTGCACAGAATTTTACTTATAAATTTCTTATCTGAACCTTACACTTTTATTTTTAATTTTATCCTTCATTCTTTCATTCTTTTCTCTTTACGCCCAAAAGTATTTGTTTTGACGATTCACCGGCACTGCTTTGTTTTACTGTAAAGCTAAAAGTAAGTCTATAGTAGGAGAGTCCGTTTATGTGCTTTATTGTTCCATTCGAGTGGTGACGAAATCGAACTAAAGTCGATAATCGTAATGATATAGACTAACAACGGATACCATTCCTGTGTAGACAGTTTTAGCGTTTCAAGTGAATGCTGAACATGAAGTGACACATTTTTATCCAGGCAATCAAACGCAACAGAAACGATGATTTTTTGTTAACTGCTAGCAAATTAAATAATGCCATTTTTGAGATAATTGGACAGTCGGCCGTACGTATACGAGGTTTTGATAATACAATGACTTTCGGGTTTGAATTGTCTCTTATAAAAAGACGAACTTAATGTTTCAGCGAAGGTAGTATGCTGCTATTCTTCTCGGTATTATCAATGGCCAAAATCCTGAGATCGTTGTTTGTGCGTTGAGTCTGGCAGTCTTTATATTTAACTTTAAGATTTAAGATCTAAGATTTTACCATAATTTATTCTATGTTGTAATGGCACCATTCATAATCAGGATTTTCATGTCAATGAAAGGTAAGATTTTTAGCGAGCCATTCAATAAGTTATTGTTTTATTTATACATTACCGATAAGGTATAAATTGATTACTAAATCTCAAACTGATTATTTATAGTAATGGTATAATAGCAATAAAAAAGCCACACACTAATAAAATCGGCGAATTTTTGTTTGTGGTATGTGTTAATTACTTTTATTTAAACTGGAACATCGTAATTTCATTATAAGTATTTTATTTTTGTTTTAATCAAAGTAATGACATGCAGCATACCTACATTTTTCAATTATTAATTATACTTTTTATTGATTCCATTGCGCTATTGTATCATGAATATGATTTGTGATGCATGAATTAAACAAAAGATGCTCTTTAATGTCGCACGAGCGATGAATACTGAAGAGAATTGTATAAAAATAGTTTTATACCTATATGTTATTTATATTTGCTTTTGGGAAATAAATTTATGCTCCCTTATTTACTCATTTGTAAATTAATCGTAGCTTCTTTGCTTAGTAATTTTTTGTATTCTTACAATGTTTGAAATGGTGGTGCAAAATCTTGAATTGAATATAGTTTAGATAAGAATTTTCGTAGTCTTGAAATAAGAGAGATTTAAAGATTGGCCAGAGATATCTTAGGATATTTTTTGATAATTTCTTGTAATAATTCAAGTTTTTAGATTAATACCGAAACGAGACCATTCACAATTAGTAATTTATTTTGCAGAAGAATTACCTGCTTGTGCTTATACGCCTACATGGATGATTTATTTTTAGCTCGAAAAGAAAATGATAAATAATTGTTTTAATTGTCTTAAGAACTATATTCCCAAACGAAAGGATTTAGCGTAGAAATCATTGAGAAATCTATTTTTAGAAAAGATAAAATTCAATAGCGTAATTTTTTTGAATTGTATTCTATTATACTGCAGTAAATAAAATATTTCAATATCATTGTCAAGGCCTATAGACAAATTTCACAAATCAAATGTAACAAAAATTAAATAATTAGTTACATTATTTAATTTTAATATAATATTTAATTTTGAAGTTTTAATACACTCAATACACATTTATTTAATATATCAAAATATAGAAACAATTCTAATCAGTAAATAATATTGATTGCTGTTGATTAATGTCTTATTACTCACATAAAGGTATTAATTAAAATCAAAAGTCATTAGTCATACATAATAGCGTTAAATCTTGTGGTCTGTGGTTGTGGTTTTTGAGAGAATAGGAGGAACAGTAGTTAATTATATAATTGTGTGTGTTATCGTGCTGGTATAGTTATTCACGCATTTGTAATAATGGATATAATAATACGTATATGAAAATACCACATGATATTCTATTTTTAATGTTTCCTGATGAAATGTACAATGTTTAGAATTGTTAATGTTTGTGGGTCAATCCATATGAAGTGGTCCAGCACTGGTCGCATTTCAGAAAACGATAATTTTTTGCATGTTGTCACCCCTAAGTATTGGTAGTTCAAAAGCATTGTTATTTTATTTTTATTCCTTTTGATTAAAATATGGCAGCCATATTTGTTTCGTGGTGCACGACGTTTTCTGCGTTTTTTTTTTATGTAAACGTAAAACTTGATATCTCAAGAACGGTTGAACCTACAGACCTACGGTAAAAACTATTGTACTGTTTAGATGTCGGACTACATTTTCTAGTTTGATCATAATTTTCGTAGGATGCTTATTTATGGGTGTAATTTAACCCCGAAGTTTAATAACGATTTTGCAAAATTTCCATTTTTTAGGGGGCCATATTTCCAGATAAACGTGAAGTCTTAGGGCTGATCTTTTTGTTAATGGTACACAGTTAGGAGTAGTTTATGTATAAAATTTTTCAAATCCAAAACTGTACTATTTTGGTATTTATGGACTTTTGAATTCCTCGTTTTTTCTATTTTTGGTCAACTTTGACCCTAAATATCTCCGATAGGCACGGATGGATTTTTCTTATATTGAGAATGAAGTGCTATATGATGGCAAACTATGGTAAAAATCTCAACTTTGATATTAGCCTGAGAACAGAGTTATACTCATTTGAAAACTGTAAATAACCATAAAACTCTGTCATTATTAAACCATGTATTTTCAATACATTACGATCTCCATTAGTATCGATGAGTAAATTTATTTTATTCTAGTGCTAACATTGTTTTGAGTGATAATTATTAGATTATTACTACAATATAATCATATGCCATTCGTAAAAGTTCTTGCAGTTATAACTAAAGCAATTAATAGAATACATATTTATATGTACTTTTTCCTTGTATTTTCTTCCCTGGTCGATTTTCCTATGAATCCATGTAAATTATATGACATTTTACATATACTAATTCACGAAATCTGAAAGGCCCAACTCATTATCAGCCCGGCTATTGTCAGCAGGGTTGATGAGCGTGTTTACATTTGCTGGAATTACAGTAAATAAAAGATCATTACATTGTGTTGATTGTCTAACGAAATATATATTATTACTTATTAGCATCATAATGTCTACAGAAATACTAATTAAAAAAAATTAGAAGTATTTTAAAACAGCAAAAACATACTCCTGGAATTAAGAAGAATTAAAATACCATAAAGATTTGCGTTTTAAATAAAACTGTTTAAAACCTTTTATTATTAGAATTGCAGTAACTTTATTGCTTGTTTTGGAGCTTTTCGAAAAAAATTCCCAAATAACCATAAATATGAAGGGAATGCAATAACTCAATATCTTAACGAAGAGAAAGCAAGAAAGGTGCATATGTCTGGAATACTAACTAAATTTATTTTTATGATTTTTAGTACGCCCATCTTTTACTTTATGTAATAAATTACGCACATGTAAACCGTGTATCATTACATTTCGTTCTACGGAGGCTTTCAGTTTAAACATTTTTTTTTAAACGGGCACGTAAACCTACAAAACTGTAGGTATTGGTCAGACCAAAATCCACATTGGATGGAGGAAGTTCACTCCCAACGATTACAAAAAGTAAATATTTGGTGTGGCATTATTGGTGGACACGTCATAGGGCCCTATTTTATAAACGAAAATTTGACCGCTGAACGATATTTATTACGTTTGCGAGATATGTATATTTATTCCAGCTTAGACGAGCTTAGACGATTATTCCCGAACAATAACAATACCAATTTACCGGCAGAACAAATATGGTTTCAACAAGATGGGGTTCCTCCGCATTTTTGACTTGCGGTACGGGCATATCTAGGTGAAATTTTTCCTGAAAAATGGATTGGACGTAGGGGGCAATTGGATGGCCTGCTAGGTCTCCCGATATGACCCCGCTTGACTTTTCTCTGTGTGGTCAAATAAAAAATCTAGTCTACGAAAATAAGCCTCAAAATATCGAAGAGTTGGAAGAAAGGATAAGGCAAGAAATTTCCAATATTCCTCCCAATACCCTTTTAAATTCACTACAAAATTTTGTTCAGCGAATTCATTACTGTCAGGAAGTAAATGGTGAGTAAACCCTTTGAGCACCTTATGAAATAGAATTCCAAAGAAGATATTTGTTTTCTCTTTTGTTTCTGGCTTAACTATTATTTTCATAAAATGTAAAATATCCAGGACATTAATTAAGAAAATACATTTTTTCGTATCATGCATTTTTATGGTGATATGGATATGAATCCATATCACCATATCCCCCACCTTGTGTAATTTTCATAATAAATAATCCATCATTTCCGGCTTTTTCTTTAATAAATTTGAAGGTAGTAAAAAATAATTTTCAAAGTTCGATATCTCGAAAACGGTTAAGTTTAGGTATATTGATGTGCTATACAATTTTGTTTAGAATTTCGAGATAATTTGAAATGTGGAATAATATATAGGGTGTTCCATTAAAAAAAGCAACTTTCTTTCGTCATGACTTTTTGACTAATCCTGTATACTTAATTTGTCTTTACTGTAATAGATCCTAAAAAACCCTAAAACGTTTGTATTTAACATTTTTCGCTAGCTGCCTTACTTTAGAAGATAATCGACCGTTTCCATACATCTCAGCGACTCTGTATATTGAAAATACATGGTTTTATAATGAGTTTTATGGTTATTTACAAAATTTATTTACAGTTTTTAACTGAGCATAACTCTGTTCTCAGGCTAATATCAAAGTTGAGATTTTTACCACAGTTTGCCATCATATAATACTTCATTTTCACGTAATATAAAAAAACCCATCCGTCCCCATCGGAGATATTTAGGGCCAAAGTTGACCAAAAATAGAAAAAACGAGAACTTCAAAAGCCCATACATACCAAAATAGTAAAGTTTTAGATTTGAAATATTTTATACATAAACTACCCTTAACTGTGTACCATTAAAAGAAAAATCAGCCCTAAGACTTCACCTTCATCTTGAGATATGACCATGATATGATATGAAAGTGGAAATTTTGCAAAAACGTTAAATTTCGGGGTTAAATTACACCAACAAATACGCATCCTACGAAAATTATGCCTCAAATAAAAAATGTAGCTCGACATGTAAACAGTACAATGGTTATTACCATAGGCCTTTAGGACCAAGCATTCTTGTGATATCAAGATTTACGTTTACATCAAAAAACGCAAAAAACGTCGTGCACCACGAAACAAATATGGCTGCCATATTTTACTCAAAAGGAATAAAAATAAAATAACAGTGGTTTCAAACTACCAATACTTAGGGGTGACAACACAAAAAAGATTACCCGTTTTTGAAATAGTCGAGCGACCAATTTATTATTTTCTGGACCACTTCAGATGGATTGACCCTTGTGCACTGTTATTCATTATTGTCAATATAGAAAAATACATTTTTTAAGTTACAAAAATGGATGGTACTAATTCCAGACTATTATTACTCATTTATAAATCAAAGTTTGTTTTTTTAAATAAGAAAAATAATACGTATCGAGACGACACTATTTTCTTGATGACTACGCGTAAACCTATATCTAAATTACAAAACAATAGTAAAAATAGAGTTATATTATAGTTAATTTGAATTTTCATCATTGATGAATTGCGTGCTACTTTTTATTGCTTTGCAAGAATAAAGATTTCTTTGAAAGATATAAAGAATTTTGTAAGCACAATGACATATACATATTACTAAGGTAATTTGTTTGTCTTATTTTTAAAAGGGAACATCTTTCTTTCGGTTTCGGGCATGAAATAATTGAATTATATAACAGTACAAACAAACTACACATCAACAAACTTTGGTGGTAACATAGTGGTGATGCATAAAAAATACAATACAAATAGAAACCACCTACATTTGTTTTAAAAATAAATGCTAGGGCTAATTACAATTGTTGTGAAGCTTCAAACTCTTCACAAGACTGAGTCTCTCGTGTGGGTCGCTTCAATAGCACACTAAATAAATATAGATCTAGGAATACAGGTGATGCACACAAAAGAAATATAAAACAATTTTTCTAAATTTGTAATGCCATGAATTTATATAAATATGAACACAAACAAAAATTAAACTATAAAAGAAAATAAACTTTCGACACCATAAACATTGAAAAATCAATTCCAAGACAGTATAATACTTTTTATTTGACTAGTAATATTTTTGGCACCAACAGAATCTTAAGCACTAAAAATTACTTAAACTATTTGTTAAATACTTCACTTTTTTTAAATATTTCACTATCTGACGCCAACTGTTTCGTTCTAAATCTGCAATCCTCTACTTCAGTATGGTTATGAAATAAAATTGATGGTAGGTCATACACCTCTCTTTCAATTATCCAAATAAATTGTTTTAATAAATCAAACTTAAAATCCAGCTGCGTGTTCAAATTGTGGTAATTCCTTATAATAGTTATGTTTTAAAATTTCCATCCAACATCCAAATTATAACGAAAGTTGATAAAATTATCAAATTCAAAAAATTCCATTTGTATTTAAAATTGTCCCATTCATTAATGTAATGCACTAGTTATTATTGTAATTATACGTTGTTATATTTAAAAAGACTTGAATCCACTGAACTTTTATCAAAAATAAACACTTTGACGTTTTAACAAAATATAACTTAACGTTTTTGACGTTTGGCTTTGTTTACGTTTTTTTCAATCTCACAACATAACTTTAAATTTTTTGCTCTCAACATGTTGCACTGTTTGGAAGTTCTAAAATAACAGATAGTTTGTTACTAAAATGGCCGCTCTTTTTTATATCCTTTTTGAAACAAAAGACAACTACAGTGATTTTCTAGTGACAAACAAAAGAATTTTTTTAAACTAAATACAACATAACCACATAATTGTTTATAATTATTAATTATTCTTTAAACAAATTCGATAAATAGATAGCTAGAAAAATTCCCTATCCATTGATATATGGCATTTATATTGACATAAAAAATAAGGCCAAACCACATTTCCTACACAACTATTAGATAACTAAAATTAACTTAATTACTTAAAATTACCTATTTACATCTTCCTATCTTGACAAAATTTAATCTTGTTTCCTAATGAATGACAATAAAATGAAGATACTAGCTAAATTACATTATTTCATTATTCCAATGATATCTTCTACAAAAAGCAACCTCAACATTGGAAATTTATGCTTAAGAAACTGCTAGAAAATCCTGCATTAAAATTATTTAGCCAAGAGCTGTAAAATGTATGAAGAAGATTTAACGATATTAAAATCTCGTTAACTTGAAACATAATTCTTTCGTATAAATAACTCAGGTAAGGTAGTTACTTGCATGCATCCCCATTACAACACACCTTATGTTTTAGTTTAACACTTACCTTATTATGGCCTTTACTTTCCTTTAATTGCCTATTTATGACATCGTCTTATACTATTAGCCGAACAATGAAATAAAATATAATATAAATACAAAGATTAGTTAAAGCTTCACAAGTTTTATTAATATCTTAACCTGACAATATTGTTTCGACAATTTATGTCATTATCAAAGGTAGATAAGATTGATAAACAAACACGTTGCTAAGGATAAATAAAATGATAATGACATAAATTGTCGAAACAATATTGTCAGGTTAAGATATTAATAAAACTTGTGAAACTTTAACTAATCTTTGTATTTATATTATATTTCATGATTATGGAGTTCCACAAAGTAAGGCTGGAGACAGTAAACGCTATCATTTCATCTTCGTTGGAAGAACAAGCCAAGCTATATAAGAAACTGATGATTAAACACGGAATCGCTAGCCAGAATGTTTGGTTCAATCAAGAATGTATTAAACGTCAAGTCATTCCCAAATATGTCAACATCACAACCAAGACTAGTAATTACATTACTGAAAAAATTATCAAAAATGCTAAAAGAAGATGGGTCAAAGAAGAAGCAAAGAAGTGGTTTAGAATTAGAGACAATTTGCACATTTTAGATTTTGATGTTAGAGAAACTGTCAGTCATATTAAATTTCAAAAATACAATACTCAGAAAAAGAAACTACAAAACCTTATCCAACAAAAACGCTCAATACAAAGTAATTATAATACCCTGAATACGATAAATTTCTATCCACGTTTTATAATAATAATAATAATAATAATAAACGTCTTTATTTCATACAAACAATATACAAACTATACAAAAGTAAAAAAAAAACGTAAAAGAAAAATATAGTTATATAAACCTATCAGATACACAATTCAATGACAGAGAAACACAATTTCTTAACAAAGGCTTCAAATTTTGTCCTTTTCCAAAATTCACTAACAAAATTAAAGAAATCTTAGCTGTTGAATGTGAAACTATACTCAGAAAAGATCACAACAATTATGCAAAATTCCAAATCATGAATCTGATAAAAGAAATATCTTTGAAAAAGGACAAAACACAAAATAAATCATCTAACCTGTCACTACTTCAATCTATCAGACATAAAATTACAGAAAACAATTTAATTTCTGTTAAAGCAGATAAGGGTAACACTTAGGGTAACGAATTAGAAAAACAACAAATCATACATAAAAACCCACAACCACCAAGACTATATGGACTGATTAAAACACGTAAACATATTAACAAGCAAATGAATCAATATAAAAAAAAGCTTTACTAAAAAGTTTACTAATTAATAAATTTATAAATTAAAAAAAAATTCTTTATGTAAATGAAAATTTTAATGTTTTGCTCTTAGAATATGAAGCTGCACCAACCTATCTACTGATTGGAGCATTTATATTTTATTTTATATGGATTGTTGTTCTTTATGGATTTATAGAATAAAAAATAAATAATATGAAATTCAATTTTACAATAATAGCAAATGAATCAAAATTAACCAAAAAAGTTTACTAATAAATAAAGTTATGAATTTGAAAAAATACTACATTACAACTTATATGTTACATATAAATGTTTACTACACTACACTACTATAATATGCAAATAATAATAATAATAATAACTACTACAACCCATAGCCTAAACCAAGGCCCCAGAAGCTATAAGTTTGTGCGAAAGGGAGGGGGCGATTATTATTATTATGTAGGCCCAATGTGCGGCTGCAGCCGACTTACAGATGGAACAGCGCAAATCCCACATTTGTGTCACAGCTAAGGAAAACTGCAGAAAACCTTAACCAGATCTGCCGGCGCCGGGAGTCGATCGCGGGCCGCTTGGGTGAAAGTCCGGCACGCCAGGCATTAAACTACCAAGTCTGTAAAAAAAATGCATAAATATTTTGCTCTTAAAATTAAAGATACAAAAATAGTAATAAATAAACCCATAAATTAAGAAAAAACTACTACACTTTTAAATATTACTCTACTACAATATATAAATGTTTGTTTTAAATTTTAAATATATTTTATATACAATTATAAATAGTTAATTAACCTTTATTTTAGGAAAAATTTCAGCAAACATTTGGAATTTCAAAAATTGGAAAAGAATTTCGCATAAATTCTCCTATGTGTAAAACAGCTCTTAGTATTGACACAATAAAAACTAATACAAATATCATTCAAATCTTCTGCATACCTTATTTTAAAACATACTTGAAAATAAAACTCTACCAAATAATATTGTATCAAATCTACTTGAACAATTTCTACAAATTAATGCAATTTAAGTGAAACACATTTAGTTGCAGTTGTGCTATATTAGCAAAGTTACAGATTTTCATTTACATACACTTCCAATCACTACAGAACTATCATCGTTATAGAAGACACTAATTGACTTTGAGTTTCAAATTAGTAAACTGATAGATGCATTGCAGTGATTGGTACAAATGCAGCCTTATCTGAAATCTATTAATGAAACGTTTACGACTTCTATGTGTTAATAGCGTTAACTTAATTAGCGATGCGACGCACGTAATGAATATCAATTTATTGAAATAAGATTCTGTGTATCCACTTCCTTGAATCGTGTACAAGATTAAAATGAGATCATAGTTGAAGAAGTGCGCTTGTGAATCTTAATTGAAAAAATAATATTTATATTTTTATGAACAGAAAATTTATATAAACAAGCTCAAACTTTAAACAGGAAAAGATTTATCTAATTAAATGTTATTATTGTTTTAAAAATATTTTTATAAAGCCTGTGGGATAATTGTAATGTCGGTTTACTCTAGTTTTAAATAAATACTTCCTTGTAATTTTGCACATGCATATTTTTTAATTAGTTAACCACAGTGGCGGGCCGTCCTTAAGTGCTCCTGAACAAAGATTCTCAAAAAGAATATCCATTATATTAATTATTATAAGTGATAAGCTAATTAATTATACAGGTCCACAAATGGCTATGTAATTACGTTGCTCTGGCAGTAAGTGTCAGACTATTTCGATAAGTGTCTCCTGTCATTGAATAAATACGCAGAAGCGAGATATATGATTTAAAATAGATGCAGTTCGCACAGCACGCTTAGTACTGCAAATGTTTTTCAAGTTGTCTGTCGCATGTGATTTTTATACTACATGTTTCGTGTGTTATTTTAAATGATAATAGTATAATAGGAAAGTTTCTTGCAAACACCCAGTACAAAATAGTGACAATATAGGTAGATGTAAGTTTATATTGATTATGTATAATCAATTATACCCACAAAAATATAAATCTTGTCATGGGGTGACTAATTTAAAAAATACAAGAAAAAGAAAATAAAATAAGAGCAATTAATTCATAAGTAAATTATATTAGTAGTATTGCACTAATAGATGGGAGTGGAAATCAATATTTAAATATATTTTTATGTGCTGGCGATTTTCTTCAATGTAACTTTTAAACAAATTTAAATGTTTGGTAGTTTTTGATGTGTCGAGAAATTGAAAAAAGGAGCTCTAAATGAAATTAGTTTTTAACAATGATTATAGCAACAAAATTGATTTTCATTAATTTATTAGTATACCCGAAATACATCGTATAACGTAATCCTAAAATGTTCAGTACGTACCACTTACAGCGAGCAGCTTGTGTAAACCGCTCCGAAACGCCTTGGCATCTCGACGGCTCGCTTAATTTGCTGTGATCGAGTATGTACGTACTGAATGCTTCAGAATCTGTAGACATTAGTAACATGAAATGCGTACATATATCCAAAATGGACGTTATATTTAATTGAAATGAAAAGTTTTGTAAATTAACTTCGAACACTTAATCTTAAAAGTGAAAGGTCATCCTTAGCCCGAATTGAATATTTAAAATTCTAGTCAAACACGCGGCAAAAATGGTAAAAGAATATTTATTAGAGGAACAATTGGGTTTGTAATCGAAAGAACGCTTTATTTTGTTTTTTGTGTTTTTTGACGTCCGTGGCCAGAAAATAAGACATCTGGTACATTTAAGTGAAAAAAAATCAAAAACAACATAAACACTTTGATAGACGCAGCACACCTAAGAATATTTGGCACCGCCCGCCACTGGTTAGCCACAGAAAACTCCTTAATATTTCAACAATCTTATACATGATAATCGTATCGTTTATTAAGTAATAACCTTTAAATAAACCCAGAACGAAAATCAATCCCCGTAATAATGGTGTAGCCGTTAAACATATTTATTATCGTAGATTTAGACTTGATAAATCATATTTCTTGGATGATTATACCATGTCCATTTAGTAATTTGATAGACGGCAGTACAATTCATCTTAATAATCTGAACAAAGCCGTCAATTATTTAGAAATAAACAGAACACACGTCGTTAAATATTAAACTGATACTATAATAATGCCGGCAAAAAATTGCTAAAGAAAATACATATATAAAGAAACGGAACTGACAAAACTGATACTTTACATCTTATTACCATTAAAAGTATTAATTAGAAATTGAGAAAATAATAGCAGTAACGCTAGGAAGTGATTTCACTGACCACTAATTAAAAACTTAAATTATAATTTTTATAATTATAAATTTAATTAATTTTTAATAGTATTGCTACAATTCTATTAATCGCCTAAATCTTGAGTTCTTCAAGTGCTAGTTAGTATCTTTATATTTATTTAAAAAAAATCACAAGATTGGTGACAATAAAAATAAAATTATGGATATCTCATTGTAAAAGGATTACGTGCCGCTTCTTCCGTTCTTTTGGTCTAGTGGCGTAAGAAAGTAAATTTCATCAGCTAGTCCTGATAATTGAAAATAAATTTATACTCTTCATGTAAATATCCATATTTGCATGGTCAATGCTCGCACTGGTATCATCTCCTGAATGACTCTTTGACTTAACCAAGTCTTAATTTAACTTGGATTATCAATTAATGCATTATATTAAAATTATGCGAAAAATAAACTTTTTCGAACAGAAAAATTGCATTTGAAATTTTGCGTTTTGTAAAAAAGTTATCGGCCAGCACTGAATTCTAAATGGGACGGCAGCGATTTAACGGATTATTATCACCTCGCTCCGGTTAACTGAGCTACGGAATCATGTCGGCACCTGAGCGTACCCCACTTATTGTAAAAGTAGGTTGAATTTAAATGATTTTTTTTGCCATTTTCAACTAATAAACAAAATGACAAAAATAAATAAAAACTTGATTTACTGGGGAGATTTTACAACGATTTTCTGAAAGCACACGTTTAATCCCAATACTCAATTTTCAAATGAAACCTAAGGTATGCCAAAAGCCAGTCTCGGTGGGTTAGTGGTTTGCATGTTTACTTTACAATCCAAGGGTCCCCGTGTTTTAGTCCAGTTTCTTATAGTGGAGAAAAGTTAAAAATGTCCTCTTTTCGGATAACGAACTAAAACTGTAGACCCCGTATCAATGCGATGTTTGGGACGAAACAATCCTACTGATAGTGCATATTGAACTGAGAATTTTATTTAAATATATTTTTTAAATAATTTTTGCTTATTGCCATGGAAAAACTATAAAAAACTAAACTTAAAACTAGTTGCCAAAACTAAGAACACAAGGTTGTATCAATAATGTTATACAAAACACAATAAAAATAAACGTATTGCCACCCATTTACCATTTACACTATTTTATTTGATCAAATCTCAAAAATTATTATCAGCAGACGAACATGTTTTGCACTACAGCTACATCTGACCACTTTTTAACCAACACTTTTAACATGCTTTATGTACGACCAGTGTAAACCTAAAATATATTATATTTTCACAATAAAACGTTTAAAACCGTAATAAAAAATGAAATGCAAATGTTCAGAGATTTTCACACATCTACATGCGCTTTTTACATACATTATTTCAAATTATAAAGTTAAAAATGAACGCTATGTAATATTTACATAACTTAAATAATATATAAACTAAATTGTAATTATTCCAAACTGTATGTTAAATATTTACAAAATATGAAGATTTAAATGTAAATTTCTTGTTCAAAATTAAACATATAACGAATATTTCTGATTTTTGATAATGGTAAATTATGGTGTCGTTTTGAAGCTTTCCTATCAATTTGTCGGCGTTATTTTGAAATAGTTAGTATGTTTATTGGTTATTATATACCTAGAGCACAGTATATATAACATACAGTAATGTGACTGTCGCAAATAATTTCCATCCACCACACCACATGCTGCCACGGATCGGCAGTATGCAGACAGCAGTTCTGTCTCAAACACGCGACAGAACGTATCAAAATTACCAGGGCCGTATAAACCCACGATCGTGCAGTAATAGTGGCAGTAAACAATGCGTAGTGTCAGTTGATAATCACCGGTAGGTGTTATTTTTTCCTATATACTATTATTTTTTAATAAATACGCTCGTAAAATCAATGCCGTATTTAAGAATTCACTTTTGTATATATTTACCAATTGCTTAAAATTGGATTACTAACACATAATAGAACAAATAAGCGATTATGAAATCCTACCTAATAAAATTTTTTATACTGATTTATTAAAAGAGTTCAACAATAAAGAATCTAGGTCAACGCCTTATCAACAGGTGTGAACTAGATCGTATTTTGGTACTCTCTACTGTTAAAAATTGTCAAAGCGTGCGTTAGGATTGTACTTTTTAGCATTTCGTTTGTCATTGTGTCTTTAATTTAATATGAATGAAAATAAATTTTTTTATTATTAATTATTATTATATAGTAAATTGATTTCAATCTCCCCTATTTTGTACGTATGTGATTTCGGTGACCTAGATTCTCCATTTGTTTGTTGAACAGGTATTCAAATTGTATACAGCTATGCATTTGTTCGTAATTATTTCTAAATAAAATGAAATGACTATTGCAGCGCAAGAATATGGTTAATGTCTTGAAAGAATAATGTAACTTTAGTTGGTAATTAACGATGTAACAAGAAACAACTCTTCTAACTTAGTTTAATAAATGTTTTAAATATCTAAATTGATTATCGTTTTATTTATTAGATTCTATAAGTAAAACAACTTTAATCAAATGGTTCACTACACATTATTCTATTTCATATTTTACTATACTATCATATAACAAGAAATTTTGTTTACATATTTGTTCGACACATTTTATTGAATGCGGCCCTGCGTTTTATTTACCTGCGATTCCGACCGATAAACGTCGCTCCACTACTTCGTTTATGGGCGTGATATTCGAAGGTGGATTAATAAAATGAATTGTGCCGCATGGAAGTAATTCTACTGCTTGTTATATATACTGTGCCTAGAGGATAATTTAAAATTTGATATTACATATTCAATCTATTATTTGATTTTTTTTATAAATATGGACAATAACAATAAATACTTGAAATACGTTTTGATTTATTTTTAAATTTTACTAGGGTATATTGAGATAAACTTTTTTCTAACAATAATCTAATGGATATAAAGTTATTGTGTAAATATGAAAAATTTAATTTAAATAGGTGCTTCAAAAAGGACAAAAAGAATTTCAGTTAATTTCAAATAGTTTTGTCAGTTTTAAAGAATTAATTAGCTAATGTTATATAAAATGTCGGAATTCGGCACCTTTTTTGTATGATGACAATATTATTTCTAAAACTGTTACACCTATTTTCATACAATTTTGACATTTTATAATACTCAGTACATATATATTGTGTCGGAGAAATATCACATCGGTTACTCAGTTTAGGTTGACGGCTCAATACTTCTGAAAAAGTTAGTAATATTTGTACACTACCTGTACTAGATTTAAGGTCGTAGACAAGAAATTTTCGAAAAAATAACTGCTGGAAGCATACTAAAATTTAGTAAAGTCGGATAAAGAAGAAATATCAAGGTTATAATAAAATTTCATTTCATTTTTTTTCTGGAATCTTTATCTCATTTAATAAAATTTATTTTTTTAGATTACCTTACGTAAATAAACATTTTTAAGATTACTTTTCTTTCATCTGATATACGTATTTGATTAAAATTTCAAGACTATTTTAAAATAAGATAATATTTTCTTTTAGATCTTATCTCTTAATATACATAAGTAAAAATTAAAAAGTGCAAGCATACTGTCGCTTTTCTAATAATTGCGTTATTTAGTATACACATAATTATTAAAATGTTAATTTGTTACATATTGTAGGAAGCAATTTTCTTTAAAATATTAAAATTTGTGAATTGCTAAATGATCGAAGTAAACAACATTAAGCATTTTAATTTCCCAAGATGAAATATTTGATGTTTTGATAATAAACCTCGCGGAAAATGAATATATTCTTTTTTTGAGCATGAGTGGGGATTTTTGAAAACAATTTAACATTTTCTTAATGTTGGTGTAATATGTATTACGACCCAGTTTCCTTTAGGTTATTAGTTTAAAATATAATTAAGTAGTCGTGTATACTTTATTTTCTATAATTTTATGGTTTGTTTTGTGTACACCACAAACAAACACCTTTCTATTTTTTCTTTTTTTCTCAAGTTAACATCAATTTAAAACAGAAAAACTATGTAATAGAACTTTGCCGCGTTTTGGCATCTAAATTTTCATTATGGCTTCCTAAATTTAAAAAACGGCTATAAGGGAGAAAATGTAGTATATCTAGAACTTTTCCGATTCTCTTTTATTCAGACTTCCAAATTTACTAATAAAATTCGATGTTTTCACGATTCTGTAATAAATTAGATTCTTATTAAGAAAGAAGTTGAGAGAAGATTACTGCTGGTATCGACGACTACTACATCTACGCTATTTGAAATTAATCGAATCTACATTTAAATAAGTTTACTTAAGCTTTCTGTTTACATATGTAACCTTGCCATAGCACAAATGTTTATCCAGTAAAGATAAGTTTACTTTAGTGGTGTATTAATTACTTGTGCTAAGGTAGAACAGCAAACATCTCGATTATTATAAAATACTGTATTATATTCTTCTTGTGCTTGTTTTGAATTTTAGCGAGGGGAACTGTTGCGTATAACGTTTGTTTTTTTAACTTTAGAAAATGTTAGGATTATAAGTAGTATATTATTTGGCGTATTAATAGGAAAATGATGTAATTTAAAATATCAATTACACAAAAACTGAATTAATCATGTAAGCCAGCAATAGCTTAATAAAATCGATATAGTGCTATTAAGTTAAAATGGAATATACTCTATTATTCTATATTGCATTTGAAAATAACTAAGTAAAAGCATTAGATTAAATTGGTTGGTTTTTGTAAGTACAAGAAATACACATTTGCAGCCTTTATTTGACAATAAATGTTATTTTCATTTACGTTTGCATTTTTTAATCAATCCAATTAGTTATCCCTTAGTTATTTAACTAAGATTATTTTAGTAACTTAATTACTGGTAGTTTAACTATTTATGTGAAAAGATTAATTTTTTAATTCTTAATATTAATAATTAATAACTGTAAAATTATGGATCGTCCTGTATATACGCACACGCTGTATATTAAATATTTTTATGATATTAGAAAATTAATATTGAAAAGCTATACATATTTGATAAACATGTCATATAAAAATTAAATTTAACATAAGATTTAGCTCTCTTCATTATATAAATAGGGTGTAAATGGTTTATTGTGAAAATATAATATGTATTTTTAAACTTGAGGTTGGAATTAAAGTGTATGGTGCTTGTTTGCTGGTCAACGTTTGGGTGGCGCAAAATTAAGTGAAACAGTGTATTTGGTGAATTGGTGGTGGTTTTCAAATTTTTATTGCATGTTTGCTTTATTGCTTTGCCTTTCAAGTTTTTAATAATGTTTCATAATATTATATCATACATATTATTTTGAACAAAAATGAAAGTTTTATGTTATATATTTTTGTAGTTTTTTCCCCCTAACAATAAACTAAAAAAATGATTTTTTTTCTTCTCGGACAGATTTTAGTCAGATAAATGTTCACTTAGTATTTATGGAATATATGGAAATTATATCAAATACATCATTAAAAGTATATACAATAAAATATATTTAAACAACATTCTAAGTTCAGTATTTATGTAACATCAGAAATAAAATATTTTTATATAAAACAAATCTGTCGTTTTCTATAGTTGAGATATATTGAGAATTAAATATTTCATTTATATATGATGCTGAAAAAGTATAATTAACCCAATATTTTAATAATTTTTATTCAAAAAGAAGTTTTTAAAACATTGACAAAAAATTGACTAAATATACGACTTACTTATTTAGTCCAATGCCAACTGTTTTATTAGTGAAAATTAATGTAATTTTTTATATATTAACTCCTCTTGCAAAAAATTGTTATTCTATATTTTTGCTTTTCTAGTATATTATAACCAACAACCATAACCATTATTTTGATAATTAGTGGTCTTCTATATTTTTACATTCTATACTGAGATGATATATTTTCATCAGATTGAAGATTTAACTATTTAATAACAAATAAAGAATTTTTCATGTCTACGATAGGTTTCGGAAGTATACGAATAATCAAATCATGTTTATTTACAGTATTTAAAACATAATTTATAGGAGTGCGATCTATCATGCATATATAACCTTACTTATATAAAAAGAAATTTTATTTAAAAAAGGTATATGAACAAAGTATGTAGTTTTATAATAAAACATGTTTTAGGTAACACAGGTTACAAGTTTAGGATAGCATTTAAACTTTTCTTGAATGTTTATCTTTATGTTAGATTTGAGCTTTGACGTTAGACAACGCAGATGGGATTTTTTCATTTCCCAGAGACCCAATTCAGTATTGGATAGATGTTTCACTGGAAATAGTTAAAACAAATCATTATCTTGAACTCTACTATGCCACAATTAACTTATCTACCTTTATTTCTGCTTGTATTCAGCTTTCTTGAAAAAGATATCGGCAGAATTGATGTTTATTGATTTTTATAAATCTTGATATTTATGTGATGTGTTTCCATTGTTTTGATTCAGTCACCTAAAGTACTGTATCCTGGACTAGAATAGTTGTAGTTTTGATCAGTTTATGGTTTGATTAAAACAGGACTTGCATTAGCCTCGTTTAGTTATGAACCGTAATGGTCAGATTTTTTTCTAATATTTAGTTTTTATGTTTGTAAACTCCATGTGAAGAGGTTGCCTTGAGTAACAATGTAAATATTTCATATACTGATATAGCTGGAAATTGTGTAATTAAAATGTAATGAAGTTTTAATGAGATTTGTGACAGCTGATTTTGTTAATTTTCTTTGTAAATATGAATTTTGGACCATAAGTGTCTGATGTTGCTTTATTCGTCTTCTTACCAGCTATCTTTTCATCTATTTATAATTAAAATTTTCGTTAATTATAATCACATGTTTTATTTTGTGATGTCATGAAAAAAAATGCAGTTCGTGAGTGTTGTTTTTTTAAATGTTTTGTCCAAACATATAATAGGGCCTTCGAAAAGAAACAGTTTCAGTCGATAAAAGCTAAAGGGTGAACCTATGCTCGGCTCTGAAATCAAAATATGTAAAATAAAGTTAGGTTAGATTGATTATATGTTTTTATAAACAAATAAATGTCAAACATTTAGAAGATGGATGCATACATTTATATTATATGACACAAAGAAGAATTTATTTAATTTTTAGTTACAATCACAGGGAGTTGTGATATAAATTATTTTATTTAAATTGAAGAAACAAATATTTTTCGTCATCGACCGAAAATTCGGTATTTTATGGACAACAGCTGAGTGTGGATCAGTGTTAGTGCGTTGTTACCAATTGTGTTTCAGCTGGAAATATTTTGAATAAGTGTAGGAACGCATATGGCTCTGATCAGAATGTGACTCGCTAACAAGTTGCACAAACTTTTTGTACTGTTGGAATCAGGTGCGGATCCACTGGGGGGGGGGAATGAGGGAAATTTCCTCCCCCAAAATTTTTAATCTTATATACTTTAGTATTATAGTTAAATAAATTTTGAATGTAAAAGTAGTTAATGTTCATTAAATATTGTGTAATATATAACATTTATAAATAAATATACATAGGATAAAAACAAACAGTTTGTTTAGTTATTATTTATTTAAAACAAGTATTTTTCCAAAAACTTCCCCCCCCCCAAAATAATTCTCTGGATCCGCCCCTGGTTCGAATATAATAGACAATTTTGAATCTAAGCTGTATGCCATTTTATAGATTATGGAAATGACTATTGTTTAGTATGTTATATATTTTAGTTTTACATAGTTTAATTCTAAGCAAAACATTTAAAGCTTTTGCCGTGATACACGGTACAAAATTTTGAAATTGATTTTTGCAATTTGACTTTTGTGTCACTTTTCGTGGGAATATAATTACTACAGTATTTTATCGGGTACTTTCTACAACTATTAACCTCTCAGAAAAACAACTGATCAAATTTGTAGATGTATTTACTTAATAGTTATGCGCACTTTTTGTCCGTGACTGACGTTCGTGACTGACGACCAATTTAAACAAATTAATAATATTATGTATAAATGTTAACTGTAATTAACATTGCCAAACTACTGAAGTATGAATATATATATATATATATATATATATATATATATATATATATATATATATATATATATATATATATATATATATATATATATATATATATATATATATATATATATATATATATATATATATATATATATATATATATATATATATATATATATATATATATATATATATATTTGTACGTGATATAGGGCGGTGTTATTCTTAAAGACAACCACAGGTAGGTGTTTGTGTGCTTGTCGGGACTGACTGCTTAACGTGTCCATCCGTCAGCAAGGCAACTGTATTGTGGCTTTGTATATCGACGAAAGAAATCTTTATCAATCTTTAGTTTCCCAATAATACTTTTGATGAAGTCTGGCATTATTTCAACAACATTAATTGATGAAAACGCAGCAGCATTACAGAAATCCTGAGCGTTGGAACCGTTATTATCTTAATATCATTTTTTTGTCTCGTAAATATGAAGACTTTTTATTTATTTAACTTTAGCTTCAGTAAAAACGGTACCGTTTAAGGAAATTTTTATTTTTATTTTTTGTCAAAAATTTTAATTATGAGTGAGCAAAGCCATATGGGATTAATTTAAAATTATAAGAGTAAGTTATCTTGGAATTTATTTTCTGAACAGAAATTTAAGTAACCAATTGGTATTGAGTCTTTGTTCTCAATTATAAAGAAAAATCCTTTTAAGAACATAGTTCTCATTTTTTAAGTGTTATATTTAAATAAATTTGATTTATGTTGGTTTGTTCAAATGAAACTTGTTATAACCCACAAGTCAGGTTATTAACAAAATAATAATCCATTTAAACAAATTAAAGAGAGGTTTTCTCAAAGCAATTGATGTGTTTGAGTTCATTTTATTTTCTTTATTTTTAAATAAATAAAATTTGTCTTTACAATTTTAAAAGTATTTATTTATTATTGATGTGGTATGCAAGTATCCATTCATATTTTAGTCCAGCGTTTGAATTTATTTCTCGTCCAGAATCAGAATTCCAGGTGTTGTTTGTAGTAAGTCTTTCTTTCCAGATATAGGGATTGATAAAGTTAATTTTCGTATTCTGTTAGTCTCATGCTAAACCAAATTAAAACTGAATTAGCCTATTGGGAAAGGAAAAGCTATTGAGGGTGTTAGTTTTTTGTATTATTAAAGCTAGCCGAAACAAATTAATTCTATTATTTTAGTTAACCTCATAGTTTATTGGTTTTCCTATCTTTCTTCTTATTTAAATATCACCTCAATACTTATATTGTTTTACTGAAAATGTTTTATAAAATCAACTTTTAAAGTATGAATAGACTAAAATTAGTTCAGATTATCGCATTATCTAATCTTTTCTTCGATATTAATTAACAAACTTAATTTCTTTAATTAAAAAAAAGTTCGTGTTTTATTATAGAAAGAAGTGTTGGATAGTCAAACCACACTAAACAATTGATTATTAGGTTAGTTGGTGATTGTTTGGACCATTAATTGGACAACAAACAACGAAATTGCAGCTTGCTCCGTTTCTTGAACCAACCTGTATATTCACGTAAATTGCAGTTGAGTAATTAAATTCTTGTTTTTGTTTTCTATTGTTTCTAGACTAACTACACACATTGATATATTATTTTAAAGTTTATGTAAAATAGAACCTACAGACTCAACTGTCTTAGAGATACTTTCTTAGAATCTGATCAGCAATAATAATACTATAATAAATAGTTTACTGGGAATTCTTATGAAACCGACGGTTTTATGTGCTTCAAAAGCTATAGAATTATAGTCAGGTATATTGTTATTATGGTACATTATAGCACGTTACGTGAACTTTGACGGTTGGTAAATAAATGCTTATGTTATACTTATTGTGTTAGTTTCTCAACAAACTTTTCCTATTATGCCTGGATGTTTCGCACATGTTTTAGGATGAACTTGTTCACATAATTTAGAATTGCACACTGTAGTTGAGTAAGAGAAAGTGGATATCACTTGTATTATATTTAAATATTGTCTTCTTGGAGAATCTTAATTAACACATTGTAATATTTATGAAGTATGAAATAACAATAGCTTCATAAACGTGTTGGAATAAACATAATTTAATAATATTTTTTGAATGAAGGAAAAAATGCGAGTAATTATACAACACGTTTGTTAATAAATATTCATTTGTTATGTTGTTAATTGCAATTAATATATCAAAATAGAATAGAAAACACCTAATAGATAACGATAGTATGACAATAAATATATTGAATGGTGAAAAATACAATTCTTTATGCATAAAAGATTTAATAATGCTATATGTACGCGATAGAAAGAAAATACAAATGCTTCTCGAATCTTAAGTGTATCTTAATCTTAATAGTATATAGTGGAAATAATCGATGTTAAAAAACATGGACTGAAAAAATAAAGTATTCTCCAAAAACGTCTTTGTTTGTAACTGAAATCTGACTTTATACATTTGCTTCGAAGACCATGGCGATTTAAGAAATCACTAGATTTACACGCCATTTGGTGATTGTGAGATTAGTAATTATAACAAATTAATGCATTTCTAAAAAATGACTATTTATTTAATTTCATTTACAGCATTGATGTTCTTGGAATATTTTAGATATAGTGATTCAGAAATTTTAATAGGAGTGTGTAATTATTCGATAATCCTTACAGTTATATGAAATGAGATTAGTAGTAAATAAAATATTATAAAAGTGAAAACTAGGAGCAATATATCCTGTTTTTGTAATCACGAAAGAAATTCAGAAAAAGCAAGTAAAGCAATTGTTTCGACAGCTAAACTGTCGAAATAAAACGATTGCCAGGAAGATTAAAATAAGTTTGTAAAACTTTTTACTAATCAGTTTTATTTATTTCATGTTTATTAGAAAGAGATTTTGAAATATTTTAATGAAAGCTTTCAATAAAGATATTCTTATTAAATTAGCTATTTATTCTTACAAATTACCACCAGGAATCCTGACTATGCATGCCTGAAATAGTTACCATTAATTTAATGTCGTTGCATCAAAATTGGTTGATTTTATATACAATGTAATCTAGTCCTCTCTGTAATAATTTAATCTACTATTAAATTAGAATTGTTTTTATGGTTCAAGTTTGAATCTTAGTCATTTTCCAAAACAGATTTAAATAATCAACAATAAACAATCAACAAATTGCCTATAATTTTTCATTTTATAATTTATGGTTGTAATACTTATAATATCGTAATACACCTTTCAGATGGAAACTGGTCATTCAAATTCGAAAAGGCAGTTTAAGAATATAAAATTATTTTTCTGTTTCAAGTTAAAAAAACCTTTTTAAAACAATTACAAAAAACATGTTTTTAAAAAGAAATAGTTTAAAACTTAGTTTGAAATGAATCTTGTTCAGATAGCTTGCGCGCCACTAGATAAAAAGAAGGTAAACTATATTGCAATCAAAAATTATTACTATGCTTGAAATTAATATTGCGGTTGTACCATCCACCTTTCTTCCAACATCTTAAAATGTATCTATAATTTGAAATTACCTTCAACTTGAAAATCATCTGAAATCTTTAAAATTATTAATAGCGTTCCCTAGTCAAACAGTTACACAAAAATTCTATTTAGAACAAAACCCATCAGTTTATTACTTAACAAGTTAACTAGACAGAAATAGAGAAAAATAGTAATTAAACATGACAAAGCATGATTCATTTAGTTTACTACATATATACATTGGTAACCTTTCAGTGGTAAACTAACTTATAATTATTTAATGATGAATGCAAACATATTTTGATGTTATGGTCTTTTTTTGTCTTGCTTAATAAGATTAATTAAATTATTAGAATCAAACTACATATCATATACCCATACTAGCAAAAGACTACAATCTCAGTTTGTTGGGGTTCAAAACTTTATGATTTTCTTATTAAAAACACTCATATGTTTTATTCGCATTAAATAAGTTGATAGAATTTTATATAGGTATTATTGGTACTTTTCAAAAATTAAATATTATTTTAAAATTACTTCTTGATTAGCTTTCAATTGATTTCAAATAGTTTATTTGAAAATTGTTATTATTATTTTAGCAAAAGTTCATTAAAGCTTTTAAGGCCGTTTTAACTTTTCTAAAGCTTACTACAAAACATATATATAAAATTACTTTTCACTTTCTTAGAGCATGCAAGGCAATAAAGGCACTATTTTTAACCTCACATTCCAACATCTAACCTCAAATTATACTCCTTTTCTTGGGGTTTTTTCAAGTAGAAATTTTCCAAATCAATGCTTTAGCAGGATAAGTCACTATTTGTATAAACTATTTCTCTTCTTATCTTCTTTAAATATATAGTTCCAACAAACAAAAAGAGTTGAATCTTTCGAAATGATTAATAAATTATTTTTATAGTAGAACTGGACCAAAATTGAGATGCTCATAAGGCGATAAATAATTAAATACGAGAAATGAACCAAGATTACCACTATAAAACCACTAAAATATCATCTTACTTTAGAAACGAAAAAATATCCTAACTAGGGTTACGTAACCATGTATTCGAACGGCAATTATAATTTTAATAATAATGATAAATAACAAGACAAGTTGATGATTCTCTTTCCAAAGAGGGGTGGCCTTACACAAATTAAAAACACAAGTGTGAATATAAGGCTGCAATACCAAGGAAAGCTAGTAAGGAAAGTTTTTGCAAATCAAAGAAAAAATAAAGTTAAGAAAAGAATGAAATAAATAAAGATTATTAAAAGTTTCACAGTGAAACTTTTAATAATCTTTATTTATTTCATGATTATGGAGTTCCACAAAATAAGGCTGGAAACAATAAACAAGATTAAGAAAAGAAGATAATGGGAGTTGTGAAAGGGATCGCAGTATTACCGTAAATGTATAAAGCAGCTGAAAGTTGAATATGACGTACAAATGGTTCAACGCATCTAGCTACCGGTCAAGTGAGCACTTGTTCGCGGCAGTCAAGAACGTCAAGACCTTATTAGCACTGTATAAGATATAATCCTGGCAATAAATGACTAGATAAATGAATAAATGATTAGATTCAGTTGAAAATGACACTGAAGTTCATGTTGCTGCCCATTAAAAATATGTCGCACTCTATCTACTAAATTAAACTTGAAACAAACTACATTCCTCAGAACAAAAGCTCCACGATCAGGCGTCATTAAAACAAAGCTTTTTTTGTTACTCTAAAATTCCAAATACTAATTTAAAAGTCCCACGATGGACTGTCACTGTAATTATAATAAACTCAAATCACTAAATACTTACTGTACTAAAATGCTCCGGGTGTTGAGATCTCTCGTTTTGCAAATTTAAATAAAGGTGTGGGTGTTAACCCCAAAAACTTCTGATTAATTAATAGAATCAGGAATAAACAAAAAAATAGTGGGCGCCACCAAATTGATGTTAACAAAATCTAGGAATCCCAATTTGGAAAGATTCCTCATTAAAAATTGACTTTAATTTAATCAAACACATATCAATCGATACTAATGAACTTTAATTGACAAAAACATCAGCAATTTGTTAAACCAAGTTATATCATACGATAATTAAATTTGAAATCGGTATATTAAAACATAAAAGGAAAACAACAAAGAAATACAAAGCACATCAAAATCAAAAAGTTATCATTCCTACAAGTTAATTAATTTCGAGATAAATAAATTTTACATAAAAACTTAATTAAAAAAATCAATATCAAATCAATGCTTAACAAATCCTTAATCGGTAATAGGGAATTATACTTAATTTTTCGATATAACGAGACGGCATTACTTTTCTTCGCTAAATTAACTAAACTTGCGAAATAATCCTTGTATTGGATCAATTTCCAAACAACGAAATCGGTACGATATAACACTAAACTCAAATTGAGGCATAAACGACAGTACGGAATATTTTATCGAATTCACTAATTTCCAAGTAAATACTTAATAATAGGGGCATACATTCATCATAACGACCCTTTTAAAATATCCTCGGGGCGCAAAGCGCCCGGAGGAGCCTCGAGGCACCAGCCTCGTTGATGGTTCTCTTCGACCGTCTTGCTGAAAATTCTAAACTGAACTAGGTGATCTCAATTTTATATCTAGACAAATAAATTTAAGGATGGAGTTTTTATAACTAACTATGGCAAAACAACGCGGCTTTCACAAACCAATCAAAAATTATTATTTCGGAACAAAGAATATTTGAAATAAAGGGACTTCACCCGTAATTGAGGTCTGCAGTATTTGCAGTAATTTGGTACACTGGGATCGAGAGTTTATTTATCCAAAAGCTACTAAAGAACACGTATAGGGAAATCATAAATTAAGGCCAAATGGATTCTGTTAATGTTTTTCTTCTACGAAACAAAGATTATAAACCTGGGAACATTTTAAAATGACCGTTCACACCAACGAAAACTTTGCTGATTCTATAATATTATTTATAAATATACAAAGATGACTTTTGATACATAAAGAAAGCATTATTTAACTTAACGCAATATTTGCAGTTTTGACGCAACCAAATTTTGGTTAAACTGCACAGAACCGTACTGGGGGTTTCTTTATTATTTAGACATATAAAATGATGTTTATTAGATTGAAAAAATATATAACGTTACAAAGTAGAAGCTTTGCTTAAAAATTTTATACATTGTTAAAAGAGTTCCGCGAAGGATTCGGTATAAAACAATGCATCAAGATCATTTCATGGATATATAGGGTGCTTAAAAGTTACAATACGGTTTACAATCTTTATAACATTGTTATAATTGTTTATTACAGTCCTTATTATATCACTTTTCATCATTTCAGGCGGCTTTTCTTAATTTGAAGTTTGCAGCTAGCTTTAAATCATGTGTCGAAATACATTGAAGAAAAAACAGTATGATATAAAAAACAGTATCCATATAGTATGATCCTTACTTTCTTAATTTTTTACCGATTACACTCTACCTTGCAGACGATAATGAGTGGATTGACAAGTGATAGAAATTACAGTTTATAACTGAAATTCAACTGTATAGTTAAAGCGGGAAATTTAAAAACTGAAATCATATCACTTAGAAGATATATACTGTTACTTGCATTTACTTATGGAACATATTTTTTAGTGATTATTCTGCCAGTACAGTATATGCAAAAATGAAAGAGATGCTTTAATAGGCATTATTTAAAATTCAATATTAAACTTATTATCATTTGAGTCGAGCTCAAAATTAGTATTCCTTTAGAGTGCTGTTATAGGGCACACTTTTATTGAACTTTTTAAATGAACGTTTAGAAAATACAATCTGGATAATTTAAGGGGCCTTTAATTTTTGACCAGTATAATTTTGACCTATACTTGTGAGAGAATTTTGCAAATAAAGTAGGTAATTATGTACATAACTAACCAATACATAGGTAGCCGAAATATTACCAACACACAACAGATATAAAACTATATTTTAATCACTAAAAATCCGGTTATATAAAAAGTTATATAGTGGTAACGAAAACGTTTCTGTTATTATTGTGGTTTATAAACTTTGTATTTGGACACCATTACTAAACAAAGATGTTCACAACTCTTATAAACTGCCGCGTTTAAGCTCTTTAATAGGTTTATAAAGGAAACAGAAATAAAGTTAAATAAACTTAGAGATTGCAATGTTGTCATTACACTTGTATAAATAAAAATAGTTATTGGAAATATTTTGCCCTTTTTTATAGTTGGTGAATTTGTGAAACCCCAAAGTTATAATACCATAGCCAAGTATAGTGCTGTGCACATAACCGGTTCAATTGTGGTATCGTATCTATTTAGAAATACTCAAAATGCACATTCCGTATGTTTTTAGATAAAATTGTGCATTGAAAGTGCCAAGTGGAACTGTCCATATCATATTACAAATCTAAGCGATAAACTGGTTCTAGCATAAATGCTATAAGAATGCATTGTCATTAGGAGCTTTGTCTATTGCAGATTTAAGTGACATACCTGCCTAATGGCTTACTCTCACGTATGGGCGCGAATTGAGATACGCCCACACAATTAAAGATCTCCAACAAACTTGGTACATTCACTACAAACGATTGCTGGATATGCAAGTATTATTTACATATCCACACACATTGGGCGTTATATCGGACTATGAGGGCGGACGGCGACTATGACTTTCTTTCATTAATGGACCAGTCTTAGGTTTCCATTTCTTTGTTTGGTGAAGGGATCAAGGCTGAACTCTAGTACGGAGAAATTAGTTAGGTTTATCCCGTCAGTGATCCCCTGACGACTGGTCTATGGGAAATCTACAGTCGCTAGGTAGTGTCCTAGTGTAGTCAAAACGAGTATCAACTACACTTTCTCAGTAAACTAGTCGGAGTCGGGTCGGATGAGGTTTTGTACTCTTGTCGAAGGCCCACTAAGCCTTTAGTTGGTAGGTCAGATTAGGCAAATCAGGTAAATTCTAGCTATATCCTAGGCCAAGCCCAGCCCCCACTAGAAATGGACTCGATCGGGTAGTGATTCGTCCACAAGGTGGACTAGTATTTATATGGACATTGACAGACGATTGCGTTAATAGCTCCTGCATTAGCCTGTGGGGGTAATAGTAACCTTGTTCCTATCAGTGGTAACTGGGATAACTCACATAAAAGTGTGATGCACTAATTGAGCGTATCTCGATTTTTCTCCCAAATGGGGGCCGTGGCATTTAAACTGAAAGGCAGATACGTCACGTACATTCGCATAGGTATTGGTATATTATGTATACTAACAATTATGTTTCACCAGTTGTTATATTTTAATTGCTAAAAATGCATAAAACTAAATAGACACATATTGTAGAGAAAAATATAAAATATATTTTCAGCTTGAATTGTGTATGTCTATGTATCACATTGATGTAGGTATAATTTCCAAAATCTCATTTTAGGATTCTTTAGCGCCGAGTTTATGCAATTAGGTGCCTTGAAATGGAAATTAAAGTAATAAAGAAGCACACAATTAACTTTTTAAATTAATTAAAAACTTAATCATAAATCCAAACTCCTTTCTAAAGTTTCTTTTCATTTTGTTTCAGTGCGAGTAGCAACAATGCATCGAAAGAAAGTTTTCCAGCCGAGACAGCAGGGCCTACAACTTCCTTTCGAAAAACCACTAGAAGAAACGATAAATCAATAAAAAATACAAAATCTTCGAAAAGAAAAGAAGAACTCGATGACTTCAGTGATCTTATGGATTATATGATGTTGGGTAGTGCAGAAAGGGAAAAACACAGAGTAGAGGTCGATAGAGAGCACGTTGTAATACAGAAGAGCATGGAAGGAGACTTGGTTCGAGTTGATAACCCCTCGATTGCAGAGCTCAAAAGGATCAAGATAAGGTCGGTATGCTTATTTTAATCTAGTTTTAATATGCATTTTAATACATTGTTTCACTGTTTAACACATGGTAATTATTTGCTGACTTAGCTGTTTTGGTTGTAGCACGTGGATAAAGGAGTTATTAAATAATTAAATTTATCAGACGCTGAAATAGCATTAACATTTTCTTTTTTTTCTGTTTCATTTAAATATCGATAAAGAGGTTAGTTAAAATGAAGGATTAGAATTGGCGAATATGAATATTCATCATATTCACATAATTTTTATCGTTCTGTTTTGCCAAGTGGACCTATTGAATGCGTGCGTGCTTATTTTTAACGGGTTTCAAACTGATAAGGTTAAAAAGTCTTATGGTCTTATCTAACGTTTCCTTATAAAATTTTAGATTAACATAATGCTGGATTACGATAATAATATTTATTTGTAAACATTAGATATTGTGTTTTTTTATACACGGTGTTTCAGTAACAACGGAAATGGTTAAAGAACGTCAAGGATAGAATCTAAAATTGAATAAGTAAAAACTCTAGATTGACAAAAATTCTTTTGAGTTTTTTTTTGTTAATAAAGGTTCTGTTTTATTTTGCTCCAATTTGTTACAAATATCTAGTCAAAAGGTTGATATAACTGCGAGAATGTAAAATTCGCATAAATGCTGAGAACGTTAATTTAAGCAAAGGAATATTTGGTCAATATATCAAAAGCTGAATTGTTTACTATTTAATTTTCTAGGTGTCATTTAATTAAAATCTTCTTTTGTGTGTATTTAAAATTAAGATAAAATCAGCTAACACTTACAAAAATCACCTTTTAATTTAAAATTTTATATATTAGGAAATAAAATGTTATCTTTAAAAATACGATCTGCTTGCTATTTGTTTATCTTTAAAGTTGTTAACCCGTATACGTTTTAGTTGTACTGACCTTGAATTTACTTGAAGAAACTACAAACGCCAGATTATGTACAGTATAAGCACAAATGAAATGTGTTTTGTTTACGAATTTATCCCAAGGTTAACAAATTACAATACTCTCCACTAGAGAATGTCCACTATAACGTGTAGCATCGGGCTTCAAACTTTAACATTAAGTAAAGTATTCATTTTAGAAACAAAGGTAGGTTCAATGTAGGAAGATATTGGCTTGTATTCTGGTGAGATGTTATTTGAAATAGATAAAACAGGTTCCAATTAAGGTGTATGCAAAGGTAAACTAACTTACCTGGAAGAATTGTTGTTAAATCTAGAAGTTCAATGTAACGACATCAATTAAGATGAGTTTCTTGTAGATTGTGTTAATTAGAATAACGAAAATTAGAAAGTATTACTGTAATTTCACATAATATTGGCTTGGCTACTAGTTTGTGGAGATTTCGTTGGAGAGGTTGTGTTTCTTTAAAAAAAATTAATGAAAATATGTTTGTAGACCTGCGTCTTATCGTCGTCAAATAGAATGTTGAATGGGTTGCAGATATTGTTATGACCCAGCTAAAAAATGTTCAAATCTAGAACTAATACAAACTGTTAGATATCTTTAGAATCTATGAAAGAAGGACTAAAGCCTATCTTTTTAATTTTATGATTATTGCAAAAAATATAAAGTAATTTGGATATGGAAATTTTGAAAATTATTTTTTTTATTTTAAAAGAAAATTCATTTGTTTCGCTTAAGATGTAAATAAAACCGACTGGAAAAACATTCAAGCAGTTTTATCCCATTCAAGGAACAAGACGTATCTGTTAGCTGTTTCAAAAGTAAAATTTGAGGTTAAATACAACATTTTATGTGAGGTTAAGTTTGAAACCATAAAAACTGTAAACAAAGTTTGATTTGTAATATGTAAACAATTAAAATTTAAAGATTTATTTAAGATTTAAAAATATTGAACTAAAAATGAAGTATTAATAAAAAGTTAATTAATACAAAATAATTTTTATAAAAAAATGTATTGAACATCGTTGTAAACAAACATTATTTGGGAAATTAAATTAAAATTAATAATTTAATAATACTGGTTATTGAAAAAAATTGTATGAACTATCAAATTGATCACTTTAAACTTTTATTAAATGGAACAATATTTTGTTGTGATTGAAATAAATTAAATTGGAGCATGCTTGATCAGCTGTCAAAACTACCAACACATTGAATTTGTGAAGCAATTTAAGATCACAGTAAGAAAACAGTGAATTTTTAAAAATCAACAATTTATTTAATAAACCTGGAATGCCATTTGTTTTAAATAAATAAAAATTTGATTTGTGATCAAATTTTAATAGTTAGATAATACTTATTAACATATAATTTTTATTTTTATTCTGTTAGCAATTTAATTATTTGATTAAATACTCCTACACTTTGTTAACATAACAATATGGACATAACAGATGAAACCGTGAGTTCCGTATTATCTACTATTATGAATAATTCTAATGACTATTATCTAATATAGTTCGTCAAAATTTGAAACGTCTTTCTTTTTTAATAATGGAGATCTATGCTGAGAGTGCCATTCTAAATTACTATAAACCATCAACTATTAATATTTTAATCTTTGAACGTAAATACCCAAACAAAATCCCATATAAAAGGATAGGATTCTAGGATATCTACACTGTAAAAAATGAGGTAAAATTACCTTGGGAAAGAGGTAACTTTTCGCTATTATTTGCGGTATTTTTACCCTAAAATTAATTTTACCTATACATTTAGTAGTTTTACTATTTGTGGTAAAATGCCCTGTAATTATGTAAAATTATACAAATATAAGTAATTCTACTACATTGAACTGGTTAAAATCACTATCCATAATATAAATTTACATAACTCAGACAATTTTTTCCTTACAAATATATAATTGCTCAATAACTTAATTCATTTTTAGTGTAATATTAAAGATAAGATGAACTTGAACAAGAATAGTGTAATTTTACCCTTAATATGTTTTTAACCGTTGAGATGCTATTTCGCTGATCGCACTTGTTTGTGACCTTCGTTTCGTGAAAGAATTCAGGAATCCATTATGAACAGTCCAAATAGGCTTTTTGGGGAATGGTCGGAATGGTGTGTACCATTCTTTTATGATTTCGGCGAGGCGTACTCTATCGATACCGAACGAAGTGTTCATTGCTCATTAATATTTTGTTTTTCGTTGTAGTGTAGTGCGGATTTATTAAAGGCAAATATTTACACGTATGACCGAAGATGGGAAGAATTTTATTTTATAGTAGAAGTTAAAAAATAATAATCGGTAAGTACCTATATGTTAAAATTACAAATTTAAACCAATAAAATAAAAATATTTAATTTAATGTTTTTCTAGGATGAATCAAAAATTGAAGAATTCGAAATAAACTAGCATAACTGTAATTGAGAAAGGTACTCGTGTATAATTGTTTATATAATTTATAATTTTTTAATTTTCTAGGTGGAATCGAAACTTTATCTGAATGTCTTTGAGAGACCAAATATTTCCGAAAGCCCCTGAAAAGAAGTTCTGTTAATGTCTTATATTTTATATAAGTACATACGTTCAATAAAAATTACTTTGATTTTATTTTGTTTCATGCAATTCCCAGAGGAACGATTAAATTTGCAAGTACTTTCGCAAGTCATCGTTACATTCAAGAAGTATTTTCACATTTGTATTTTAACCCTGAAAAGTACTATTGCCATGAAATATTAACTTTGTCATGTAACTTTACACAGGTGTTTTAATGTTAAAATGTAAAATTACATTGAGATTGTAATTTTAATCTGTAAATTTACTTAAAAAGGAAACATTACAATGCAAACTTAACCTAATGTTGAAATTTTTCACTTCCTATGAAAATTACACTTTGAAGTAAATTTACCCCAAAAAATGGAGGTAACATAGTTGCCTCCATTTTTTAGGGTATAATTCACCGGTAATTTTTTAGAGTGTAGGATCCAGGATTCATGTGGCACCTAAATTCATTTCATTATATCGAAAAGATTATAAATTATTATTAAAAGAAACTAAGAAAGAAAGATCCCATACTACTTTTATTGTATGAAATTTCTAAGGCACCACGAAAGTATATTAGCTTTACATGATGCAAATAATTAATTTCAATCCTACCATATATGCTTACCAACACTAATATGCTTTTTTAAGTTTTATGTGGTAACATTTCTTCCGAATAGATTATATTTGATCATTTTATGTTAAATTAATTACTTGTATCCGAATCTAAAAGTACAAATAAAATAATCTCGTCTTCCAATGAGACGAGACGTCAATATTTTAAGGCTTTCGTGTATTGAAAGTAATAATCTTTATAATATGTGATCTCTAATAGCCTGTATAATTAAGCTAGAGTATTCAATGATTTTCATTATTATTTAACAATATTAATGATTGTTGATTATTTATCTAAATATTAATATACTTGCTTATCCTTCTATTTCACATCGACTATTTGATAAGCAGTTGCATTTAATTATTCCAAGGATATAAATTTTCCTGTTTTTCAACGAGTTGGCCGTCATGAATAGTTAACAAGCTAATAGCAATAACGCAGTTCCGACGCAGTAACGCAATTTTCTCAAAATTTTCTATTTTCATGGGAGTGTGAGTTCAACAAACTATTAAACCTACTATAAATTTTAAATTGTTATGAAAGTTTCACGGTTTGCTAAATACTATAGCAAAATTAAATTCTGTAGTTATATACTGTAACATTTTCATCAAGTTTAATGTTTCCGTAACGGGCCAGGTAAAATTAAAAAAAAAGTTAAAAAGGCAAATCCTCGGTTTTGTTGATATTGAAGGTGCGTTTGAATATTGCACGAATGGCCCAACGTAAATATTTTACATGGTATCAAAAAAGTGAACCTGAGAGTTATTTCCACAGTAATCCAAATAACACACAAGTAATGAATTCTATCGACTGTAAACTGCATTATTTAGCGTTTAAAACTTTGTAGTTAAAATAAATGGGGTTACAAATAGTGAAGTCATTCATCATGAAGTTGGAATACTGAATATTTGATAATGGAGACGATCTTGTGTGCTATTCTAATAGTGACTTGTATTCACTCACTTTACTAAACAACTTTCAGAACTTTCACACTTTCAGAGTTTCATGTAGGGAACAGGATGGCGGTTTTTGTTCAAGGGCACAATTATTTGCACAACTCTCCCGTTAGTCACAACCCTTAGTCTTCCGGTCATTTGTAGGTCAGTTTTTGTCCTAATTCAAGTGTCTTAATAATCATAATAATATGGAAAAATTTATATAAATATAAGTGACAAGTAAGATCTTTTAACGTCTCGATTGCAAGTTTTTTCTTTCTTCTCTTACGTAGATCTTAACGCGAAAAAAATTATAAGCTCTGGTTTAGGATTATTAACGTGAAGTTAAATCATATTTACCCTTTCTATTTAAATAGGATATTCATGGAATTTTTTAAAAACGCCAACAAATTTATTCCTAGGTAGTGCTGTCATCTATCGCCAAATGAAATTCACATACTCGTAGTTAGTTTTCCTATCGAAGAGGCTCCTTTATTTCGACTGGTACAATGTGTTATATGATGGTCCTAAAATTCTCACTTTCGATTCATTTTAGTCTTCACTTAGTCCCAGAATGATGCTATTTAACATAAAATATCCTCAAATTTTATTACAGTCTTATTTAATATAAATATCGTGGTAACCAATTGAAACTAAGTCAAAACTTGTACGAACGAAATCAATTTCCCTCGGATAAAAATCTTGCTTTAGGCACGCATTCTTCAAAATTCCCTTTAATATTATTTAAAAAATAAAGAAAATGTTGGTTTCCAAGCAATAAAATTGGGTAGAAATGAAACCTAACCTATTTTTTGTGATTTTATTTTGTATAAATAATCCTTTATATTGCATCAATTTTCGTAGAATTTCAAAAGAACTGAGTGCTGTTAAGTCATGATTCTTATTTGGTTTGATAGTTTTTGTTGTTGGGAATGTTGGGTTTATTAATCCTGTGCACCTTTTGATAAAATAGAAGAGAGAACGTTATCTAATTTTATTATAAGTTATGCATGTTATCGTATTTAAACTTGAGTAGTTAGATTCATATAGCTCGCTTTAAAACTTTAATAAAATAATAGTTTACCCTTCTCAGGAGAACTTCAGAGTCGAATTTGTGGAGGGTCGAATTTTCAGTTTGAGGAACGCGAGTTTGGCTAATTTACCGTTGGTTCTGTTTTATGGTTTAAACCGAGTATTATTAAACAATAAATCTTATGATAAAATACCGTCAGCTTGCCAGTCTAACCAAGTTATTGAAATTAAGAGAAATTAATAAATGCTTTAGTGAAATTCTTCGAGCATTGGGCTTGATTAGTTATTAAAAGTACGGTATTCTTTCGAGAACTTCTACAGCTAACAAGAAGTGCAAATTGATGCCAACGGTGTACTTACATCGCTCAGAATTCAATTATTATTACTACTATGGTCCAGCAACTTTAACTGGGTTCTTTAGTTTGTGTGTTCATAGTGAAATTAAACATTTTGCTGTGTGTGATAAGGTTATTTTAAGAACTAAAGAATTACTGGGATACTAAAACTTTTAGGAACCACTGATACAGCATCTTGCTTGTAAGTTATTTGAACAGAATTTATTGTGATTTCATTCTGTGTCAACAACATATTTTTTATCTGCAGTAATTAAAAAAGTTAATTCAAAATGTATTTAGAATGGAATCCCAAATTAAGTTATAATGTAGAAAATAATAATGCGAGTAGGTTTTCAATCATCAACAACTACAGAATTCAAAATTAATATCTAATTCTATAGTTTGGCTCGACAAATTGTTGATGTTTTACACACGTAATAGGTCACAAATTGACAGTTAGTAATAATTAATTTAATGTAAACCAAAAGAGAATCTTTTCTCGAATTGGAGAGTCTCCCGTTAATATTAAACTATAACATAGAACAATTTGGTTTTTTTGCCTTCCAGATTAATTGATTAAATGCCCCATGTTGGGCAACAAATAAATATATGATGGAATTGGCTCAGTTGTGAAAGCTAAATATATGCTGTGATATTTGAAAAATAAAAATTATTAAGTTTTTCAAAATCCTTTTTGCTTAATCTTGGCGATAGCCTAAAATAATCTTTATTAAGGAAAATTTCTTAGATAGGCCACAGAAGTGAACCCAAATCAAATAGATTGTATCGTAATACTATTCTAAAATAACTAAAACTCTGTTTTATTAAATCTAGTTATTAAACAACGTAAATAAAGACTAAATTAATGATGTTTCTAGGAGAAATTGTGGAGTCACCGTTCTAGACTTTATTTTTTTTCTTCGTAGTAAAATAAAAATCTAAAAAGTAAGTTTTTCCTAAAATATTTTTATATTTTAATCAGGATTGTAGAAAGAATGGTTGATATATCAAGGCAATTTTGATATATAGATACTTTTCCAAATACTTTTGAGGGACGAGCGATTTGAAAAAATCTTAGAAACATAATACTGCGGAATAACCCTGTGCTGCTCTTTATGCAGTCACTTTAGAATTGTTTAACAAGCCACTATTGGCCTCAACAAGTTTTATTTTCCGATAGGATGTAGACAGGTTTAAGGAATTTCTACATCTCAATTTGATTTTAACATCTTTGATAGCATGGAGCCATACGAAGTAAAGCTTCTTTAATTTATTTAACGCATTTTTCTGGATGTATTTCTGTTAGTCAACTACTAGATTGTTTAAACAATCATAATTTTCAAACTGGATATTAAATAATCAAGTAATTCATTAAAAACGTCTTTTTAAATTATTAAGAAAACTTTGGGAGGATTTTTAGACTTCATTGATTCGAACAATATTTTGCGTTTTTGCTGGAAGTAGCAGTTTTAAATAATAATAATAATAATTACTACAACCCATAACCTTAACCAAGGCCCCAGAAGCTATAAGCTTGTGCGGGAGGGAGGGGGCGATTATTATTATTATGTAGGCCCAATGTGCGGCTGCAGCCGACTTATAGATGGAACAGCGCAAATCCCACATTTGTGTTACAGCTAAGGGAAACTGCAGAAAACCTTAACCAGATCTGCCAGCGCCGGGAGTCGAACCCGGGCCGCTTGGGTGAAAGTCCGGCACGCCAGACATTACACTACCAAGGCTGTTAAATCCCTATGATTTTTTAGTCATGGGTAAAATATTTAGAAAAGACAGTGGTGCTCAACTATATTTTAACCGAATTCTAGTATGAAGCTGCTTTGCAACTGCCACATTGGCTTGTCCTCATGCTGGCCTAGACACTTTTGTTACAACGTTTAACATTACATACATCAACCTTACAACACAAAACAGGGTTAGGTTTCTAGATTTCATTTGTAATTGCGACCAATAAAAAGCATATTTTTCACATTTTGAATTTTGTTTATTTTTGATCTATTTATATACGTGATAGATTCTGGTTATTTATTGATTTTGATTTTAATCCTGTTTGAAAGCCTTCAGTATAAAAATAAAGTTATCTAGTCTAGACAAAATAAAAAAAATTTCTAGAGACCTATATAACACATAAATCTAGAAATGTAAGAACTATTCCTATAAATTGAATATAAAATTGTAGCATCTTATAGGCATTATTAACTTTTATGTTGAAATATTCTATCATTCCAATTCATACATAAATATTTTGAATGTGTCACATTTATAGGACAAGTAGTAAATCGTTAAGCAATAAACGCTTTAAACTGTATTTTCAGAACCAACTTTTATCTCGTTTTTTTAGCAGAATGGATTTATTTTAAAGTGCGTGAAACAATTTTGGCAACGCTTCATGTCTACAAAAACAACTAAACCGACGCTAAAAGTTCGCAATCTATTGCCGATTTTATATTTCTTAAGGCATCGCGGAATTGTTTTGGGGCCCCGTGATCGTTACCTTATATTGAGAAAAGTTGGCAGTGTATTGCCTTTAAGGGTTCGTTCCGTAGCAATAGCAATAGGAAATCGTTTCGCTTGCATTTCTTAAGAGGTTATTTCAAGTTTTAGAAAGAAATTAATCTGAAATTCTTGGCTATAAGTTTAGAAAATCGAAATCGCGAAAAAGATACGAATCAGATAAAACGTAGCCTTCTTAAAAGAGGGTAAGAAGTCGTAAAAAGCTTAGGATATCTCCAAGATATCATATAACCTTACTGAACAACCATTTAATTCAGTAGGAGGTCCGCTATAAGTGTCGTATTTGGGTTACGGAAGATTTGGATGCCAAAATCTGTCGATAGGGAGTAGTTGTAAGTCCCCAGGTAGCTTAAGTGCTTATAGAACTATAACAATAACGGAACTTGAAAAGAATTTTCGAATATTGCAAGTTGTATCGCTTTTTGTTTTATGTCAGTTTACCAAGATCGTAAAATCTTTCATGGCTGTTTCACCAAATTTCGTTTTATAAATTACTATTTTTACTTATGCGAGCTAGACTGTGAAGATCAGTGTTAATCTCTGTTATAAGTTATCTTTAGGCCTTTTTTTACTTCCATCTAAATTATTATGTAAATTAAGTAAACACAAAAGTATGTCATAGTTGAATTATAATTAATTAAAAAAAAGAGTTTTAATAAATGGACCTCAAGACTGTTGTGAATGATCATTAGGCCATTTTGACTTAAAAGTACAAAACAAATTTTAAACGATGTCTCCAAAACACACATTTGTATGTGGCTTATGCCTTATATACAACAATTTAATGACATATGACCTGAATAACATTTTGTGGATTACGTGCCGACCAGAAAGAAACCAGAAAGATGGAACTAAGCTTCGTCGGAAAAAAGTGATACTCATTGAATCAAATCTGATGAAGACAGAGTTGTTGCAACATGGAATATTCGAATGGACGTAGCTACTGACGTTTCTTAAATAGTTCAACCTATTTGTTGGGATAAATAACGTGCAAAAATTGAGGAGTTTGTTGAATAAGTTTTACGTTTTCCACATCTGGTGTAGACTTGATTTGAAGTTTGAAAATCAATGGCCATAATACAATTTGTAAAATGTTTAGCAACCTATAAAAAAAGCAATCCTATACACATATAATAAATAAGCGGCATATTATCACGATTGATTATTATTATTAATCTGAAAATATTTGCATTTTATTTTATTTTCAGTAAGAGAGAGATTCGGTATCAGTTTTTATTTACTGTTTTGTTTTCTTGTAGAATTAACATTGTTACCATCAAGCCATATAATATATTTCCTTTTAATTGCCACCGTAATGTTAAAGGATCACGCAAAATGTTTTTAAACTTACCTACAATTACAACATTTAAATATTCAACTTTTATCTTAACCTCGCAATTATAATTGTTAATATTTACATTTTTCTATCGATATATATCTTTGTCTTAGTCTAACAAATGAGGTAAGGTAAACGCCCCAATTAGTGAGAGTTTTCTGTATTTTCTTATACTAAAGAATATCTTATCAGTTAATCAGAAAGACAATTTTCTTTTAATTATGACTAATATTTTTAAATAGATTATTGCTTAAATTATTGATTAATAACAGGTATGTTTCTATAACAGGAACCAATGACGAGGAGTACGATATTTTGAGCCCAATTAGTGGCATGTTCGACACAAAACCATCTTATATGAACCTTTGAAAATAATACTTATTTTTTAACAAGAATTAAAAAAAACGAGTTATTTATCAAAAACACGAATAATTGTATACTGAAAATTACGTTTTTATGAAAATAGTTATATTTTACGCAGTCTAGTTATAAATAAAAAAATATAAACTATACATAATTTAAATAGATATTAAAATCTACTTTTTAATAAAACTCGATATCGATTAAGTATTTCTGGGTGTTGACTACTCGGTGCAGAAAACACGATGTCCCGATTAATAACCTCTAATATTTAAGTGGACCATAAGGTCAGTTAAAATTGTTTGTATCCATTTAATGAAATTTGTTTTTGGTTTAACTCTGATAGAGAGTAGTATTTAGAATCATTGTATTAAAGAGATAATAACGAAAGTATTTCTTAATCATAAACATACTAAATCAGCGGTTCTCAACATTTTAATGTTTGGGACCCAACGTCTCATATTAGCTTTAATCGCGCTCCCTTCGAATGATTCTTAGTCCTAATATATATTTTTGTCTATATCTATTTTTATTTTGCAGTTGATATCCGTCAACAAGGCTAAGATTATTCACGAATAGCAAAATTACTCCACGTTTGGCAACACTGTCGCTCCCACTGTATTTCTCGCGTTTTCACGAAAAGTCCCGATGTGTCTTGAATATTTTAGATGAATCTGCTAGTATAAATGTAGTTGCGTTTAGCCTGTTACTTACATATATGTATTTACCTATTTATTTTTAAGGGTGACATTTTATTTTTGTATTAAGTTGTTGTTTTTTGTGTTTTTTTTTCATTTTTACCGCCCCTTTCTTTATTTTGTTCCCCCTAAGGGAGCGTGCCCAACATGTTGAAAATCACTGAGTAAACAGTTACTTAAACAGTTTCATTATATTCTGTCGTTTTTCTAACCTGTCAGTAACTGAAGCAAGCCAGTCTTTTTGTACCGGTTAATAACACCCAATTACTTATAATTTCTACCTAATTTTAGATAACACCATGTATAAAATAATAATTTATTGATATATATTACTCTTAGTTACAATACTTTTAATCAAACTGTAATTACAACACTGAAAAATATATGCAGATAAGTCTTTTGCAACGTAATGATGTTAGAATCCGACTGTCATTGAAAACTTGAATCTAATTTATACAATAAAACTTGTTTTTAGCTAAAAATGCTCCAAGTTCGAAACAATTATTTCAATGAATATTTTTAGACTTGTCTCGTATTTAAAACAAAAAGAATTATAATTTGTCACTTTAATATAATTTATCTTAACAGAATTGTAATACGGTATTAACTTTTAACTTTTTAATTTAACAGTACAGGTTTTAATCAAATTAAACCAAAAGTGAATGAAAAATAGATATAATAAGATTATATACCTTAGAGATTAAAGAATAGAAAATCTAAGTGTATTGTTAAATTGGTACATCTCGAGAAAATTTCTAATAGTGTTTCTTTCTTAGTTTATATGGTTTGATGGGTGTAAGATAGTTTATAACAAGCATAATTTGTAATATTATTGAATATTAATGTTTAAACATTAAATATAGTTTTGGCTTCACTCCAGTGACCTATAATTAATGAAGCGGTATACAGATCATAATCCATTTTAACATGTCTTTTGTAGACAGTTACAAATTGCACAGTGCAAATGCATAATATAACTAATAAAACTGTTGGTGAAACCTTAATAGACAAATTTTAACATTTCAAGAATGCTTGGGCAGAACTGAAGACGAAAATTCTAAATTTATACTATATATATAGTAAAATATTATAGAGGTGACATTTAGCAAACCATTCACTTCACGATGCAGCAGTACCTCTTTTGCTGCGTCTTATTCTTCTAGCAGCACTTAAGCACATAAAGTGGTTTCAATCTTAAAATAATATGTTCTAGGGATTTATTTAGAAAACTTGTTTAAATAAAAAAAAATTGCTTGTAGATGTTGTGACGGTTTTTTACCAGCACAGGTTTATTATCGCTAAGTATATACATTGGAGTTCACAGAACTAGGATGATAACGCGGTAATGCAATCGGCAAACGCAAGCCCGCTCACGGGTGTACACGCCAGGCGATTTACTCCTGGTTGAATGAAGCCAGCGGTATAGAGAATAGAAATTTCTCCCCAGTTGCTTCAATATTTAAATTCTTTTAATTAATTCGTAGATATTTATTTTATTTTGAAGAGGTTTGTTTTCCGCTTTAAAATAATGTAGATTAAATCTTAATGCTTCTTCGGATACTTCGTTTATCGATGATTTATTGAGCATTCGTTATACAAGTTTGTTGTTGTAAACATTGAAGACCTGGATATTTCAATTTTTTATTTCATTTTCCTTATTTATTAGAAGGCTTTGTGTTCGCTTTTTCAATTAAGCGCTATTTTGATTATTTTGTATATTTGATGGCGATATACGGTGGGTTCCATTATGCTGTGTTAATATTTGAATCCATCGTCTCTCAGCTCTAAAGTTCTAGATCTATGTTCTTTCTTTGTGGATATTTCCGCTGCTTTACTGTTTTGAGAAACCTTCGTTTATTTGCGAAGGTGAGTACTTTTCCATAGGGCCATCTTATATCATTTCTCAACTATTTTAATATTTATCAGGTCTATTTGATTGACTATTGCTATTTTATTGCTTTTTGTATCTTACCTTTCGTGATTCTTTTCTTTTAGCTGGCTTTCTGTTTACCTTGAAGCACTATATCGATTTCATCTTCTTATAATTATTTATTCTATCTGGAATCTCTGGTACCTGCTGCAGATTTATGTTATTAATATGGCAGTATCTAATTGCTGGAATTTGGCTTTTTTCTATCTTGCATCTCATCTTTGGAGAATAATTCAAGAATATTGCACATAAGTCAATATACGATATACTAATCTTGGAAATCTTAAGTCTATCTTCTTATTTCAATATTTTTACATTACATAAGAGTTTTGTCATTCACTTTCCATGCGCACCGCTTCTTCTTTTTCATAACATAAGTGTCATATGTCGCTCAATTCATCTACGGTCCGAAGAAAAAACATCTTAAGAAAACAAATCTTAAGAAAAAACATTAAATCTTTGAACCTTAAATATTGTAGACCACTGAAGATTTAGAATTCTAAGGACAACGCATATTAAATGTCCACGGCTCAACTTTCTGTCCTAGATCTTAATCGCGGCGATCCGTTTGACTGGAAATATGACCAACATGCATCTGGAAATTGCAAAGTATCAGTTAACACCATTTTAATTGACTACGATCCATTTTAGAAGACACCAGTGACGACCACAACCACGCGTCTGATGACGATGCTCTGTTGTTGCTCGCGCAAGAATTGAACTAAGAACAAAGTAGAAGATAGGAATAGTAAACCTGAGCATATAATTCACACGACAATATCAACCATTACTTAAACAATTGTATAAGTCATGTGATAAACCGCGGCGAATTAGCTGGTCAGCAGATCTCAAGAAACCATCCATAAACGCAAAACAAAGTCGAAGCTTTACATCACCGTCATTGTGAAACACTTGTGGTGTCAAACATTGTGATTTAGCACAATATGTGAGCCATGTTGTTTGCATAAGAAACCGGGTAGAAAGAGGTAGTAGATGCCTTTCTTGAAGTGGTTCAGAGGGTTTTCAATATCCGTGAGGGTTAGATATGAACTGAAATGAATAAATAACAGCACCCCTCCTGAGCAGAGGTGGTGTTCGGATAAAGTACAGGTCGGTTATTTAAATTTTGACAATACTGCGAATTTGTACTCCAGTGATTATTGGTGTGTTTGTATTTTTTCTTTTTTTTGCTCTACATCTCTTTTTTTAGTCTTTTATCCTGTTGATGTTTCGTTTTGTTGGTGTTTTGTCCCTGTTGGTCGTTTGTCTGTTGACCATTTGTTCAGGTTGTCTTATATCAATTCTTTCTTGTCACGATCCGAATTAAACGCTCATTTCACGCATCATGTTTCTGGAGATAATGGATTGATCTATTTCTCCTCTTCAGATAAGCTGTTTGTATGCCTCTTACTTGTATATTTCTTGATGGAGATTTGTAAAGTGTTTATCTTAGAACATTATTACGACAACAATAACTAGACAAAGACCATGCAGGACCAAAAAAGCTTTTCATCTTCTTGCCTCATCTTTTTTATACTTACTTCTGAATGTTGCAACCTCGTCTTGCTTTGAAATAAACATCCTATAATAGTTCCTGTAAAACCTTCTGGTTATAATGAGTTACCACTTTACATAATAATCATGTTACAATATGATACGCAATTAGAGTAGGGTAAGTACGTATAATTAACTGTTCTTATTGCTGTCATTAATTATCCTTAGTATTTTCTTACTAAACTTACCTGGTTTATACTCGAAAGATTTGCTGGATTTAGTAACATTCAGATGGTTTATTAATTCGTTGCGAACATGTTAAAATGGTTTTAGCAGTAGAAGAAATAGATTTCATGTTTGCTACTATTACAATAATTTCAACGCAAAAACAAATTTATTATATTTATCTAGGAGTCTAAAAGGAATGTTAGGTTGATAGAATCTATTTTTCAGTTTTTAACGTGAAAGGGGTAGAAATTGCTTTCTTGTGTAATGGCGCTGCCACCATTGTTAAATACAGCAGCGCGACTATTAAATCAAAAATGTGAGAGATGTGAGTACATCCTAAATTTCATTGTCTGGCTTTCAGAAAGAGCCGATGGTATTTATAACAATTATAGTGAAAAATATTAAATTTGCGAGCAACAGAATTTTGTGAATTTTTTGCGGGACTACCTCCAAAAAATATTTGCAAGGAAAAGCTTTTAGTTATTTAGTGTGCCGTAAAAATAAAATATAATATTTTTGTACTACTAATTTTAGTTTAAATTTCGTGTATAGTTACTAAAAAAAGAAACAACCCGTAGAAGTCTAAAAGGTATAAATCTCGTGCGTGATTTGTTTTTCGATTTTGTAGTATAATAGTTCTCGGTTGTATCCAATTAACTTTATTGCAAATCAGTTTATGCAAATATTGTATACATTTTTTCTCTTCCATTCTACACGAACAAAAAAGAATTTTTCAGTTGGAAATTCCATAGTTCAAACATAATCAAACAAATAAACAATAAATCTTGCTAATGAATTCGTGTGGCAGTGGAATGTTATACACGTAGGAAAAAGGTTTTGGGTAAGTTTACATTAATTAAAAAAAATAAGTTGATAAAAATGATAGTTACATTTTGGTCTGAATTAAATTATTTGAATAAGCGTATTCAGTATGAACATCAAATAAACAATGTGCATTTTAACATTATGTGGCGTATCCACATTTCCAGTTACCCTGGAGAAAAGCTTTAGAAAAAGAATATTAGACCTACACGTATCAATAATTTTAATTGGCAACAAGGAGGGAAAAATCAATTTACTTTACATGCACATTTAGTTTAATTAACAAAATCAAATCTTTCGTTTCGTTTAAACAAATTCAGCGAAAGGGTTATTCGTAATGCAACGACAACAATTTATTTATTAGGGTCCACTAGCACTAATTTATCTGAAACAGTAAACACAAATGTAAAAGCTGTTTCTAAGAAAAAACGTTTCGGTAACATAAATCGAAAACGTCTGTTACCTATTAAATTCAATACAATAACTCGATGGGGCACAAATAGCTTTATTTTTCGTGGTACTAATTGTACCATATTCGCCTTAGCAATACCTTAAAAACCTAAATATTTATCATTGGTTCAAGGTAGAAGAAATAGTCAATAATTGGACAACAGTACGACATGAAGCGGGACGCGTCGATGTCATCAGATCTTCTGCATAATCTTACAACACTAAACACACACACACTAAATAATCAGTTTGCCACTACGACGCAATAATATAGGTACATAAATATGTGTTACGTCTAATTTAATCAAAACATTAAATAACAATTAACACAAATCAAACCAAGCTTAATAATTAAACCAATGATGATGATGTTTTATTGCAACTGTTTTCGCCAAATATTTATTAATTTTGATTTGATTTTTTTGTTAAAATTCTTCGCGTTCCAAGTAATAAACCAATAACAGTTTAACATACAGTTTTTTAAATAATTAATCCATTACAAACAGAGATCGTTATAAGTGATTCATCAAAATGTTACAAGAACCTCTAGAAATGGTGAAAGCGAATAGCTGAAATATGTTAAATTCTTAATTAGATAATTATGCTAAAACTAAGCTATATAATTGCTCACTACGTAATTAAAATGTTATAACGAAGACTTAACTGTCCGGAAATGGAAAAGTTCAATAGTTCCTAAGAATACTTTTTTTGCAGAAAAGGTAGCATTAAATTAAATCAATGTAAACATTCTATTAAACGGTTAAACTCAAAAGCTTTCTTTATAAGTCACATAACCGAAAAAATACGAGAAAAGAAAGATTTACAATTATTACAGTAGGTAAACAAAGGTAATGAGAAGCAAAAAGTGCTGGCTGACCTTCTCCTGGTGTTAATTAATTAAGTTTCGAAACCACTCCGGGATAACAGCCTTGAACTGGTTGAAAGGGTCTAGATTTGCCAGTCTGTTGTTTACACCTGGAAGAGAAGAAAAGTTCTACAGTTCAGGACAAGAGAAGAAAACAAAAAGAAAATTATAATATTTATCAGAAGATTTTCAAAATAAATCGAGGATTACCGAATAAATAATTGATCTTCGGCTTTAGTACAGTAAAATGAGGTTCTTTACGAAACGTGTAGGGCAGGGGTTCCCAAAGTTTTGCCTAGGTGGGCCAAATTGTAAATTCCAAAATATTTGGCGGGCCAAAAAAATGTTTTATGAAAACATATGTTCAAGTAGATAAAAAGACACAACAGAAAGATTTATACTAATTTTTTATGACAATAATTACTTTTTATTACAAAATGTTTGTAACACATTTCAAAAATAATTAAACAAAAATAACTAAATAATTTCAAATAAAAAAATAATAAATTCCTCAATCAGAAGTGTATGACTTGTGCAGTTGTTTTCTTTTAATAACATCAGTGAGTCTTGGTTCTAAGTCGGTTGAATTTATTCTTAACATCTTTTACCACTTATTAGTAGTCATCTGCTAATCAGCTGAGAATTAAATGAAAAACTCAGTCTTTATTTTGAGTCTTCATTATTAGTTTTTATTAGTCTTTTTTATTACTAATCAAGGTGGAGAAGACTATGAGTTTTCATTTAATTTTCAATTTAACTCCACTAAGAGACATATGGAACAACATCAAGATTTAAGCAGCTGAGGGCGACCGTTAAGACAATAAAATATATACAATCTATACAGGGTGATTTAGAAATAACTGATATCTTCTAAATGGTAAGCAGAGGGGAAGCAGTAGAGCTAATTTACCTTGACAAGTATAGGTCAAAAACGAAGTTTTCCAGAAAATAATTTTGAAGTTTTATTGAATTTTTGGATCCGGTCCTGACCTTGGAACCTTTTGGATCCAAAATTCATTAAACTTTAAAATTCATTTTCTTGAAAACTATTCGTTTTTGACCTATAAGGATATCAGTTTATTTCTGAATCACCCTGTATAATAACAAAATATATTACATATAAAATTTAGTATTTGTTAACTGTGCAATTTTTAATTATAGTATAAAATTTATTTATTTTTAAATTATCTTTTGAATTCTAAATCGCGGATGATCTGACATCGGGGGCCGCATTCCTAGGGTTTGAGGGCCGCATTTGGCCTGCGGGCCGCACTTTGGGAACCCCTGGTGTAGGGGTTCAAGTGTAAATTTTTAAATTTCGCGCCATTACGGGGTTTAGTGGTTTAGTTTTGATTTCGACAGATTACAGAAGTTATTTTCTTGCTCTCTGCAGGAACTTTGTTAAAATAAATTGAATTTCAATAGCTGTTAGAATTTCATCAGAACTCATTTTTTTAAATTTATTTTGTGAATTTTTATAAACGGTACGATTTTGCCTCTTGGATTTTGTAACCAATAGATTACCTGCAAAAGCGAGGAATATATTGAAATAAATCTTATTAGTAATTTGTACTTTAGTAAATATATTAAAATTAGTGGTGAATAAATCCCAACAAAATGATTTCTAGCGGAATATAATCCCACCCTTGGAAATAACTATTTATATCTACTGTACGCGAAGCGGAAAAATATTATAAACCATTTTAATGAGGTATTGGTTTGGTTATGGTAAGCTATTTTAATATTCTTTTGTTGAATTAGGTTGTCGTGTGATTTTGTGAAATCCTTGCAATAGTAATAGTAATGTTTATTCAGGAAATATTTATTATACACAATAAGTCAAAAATTAAAAAAAAAACAGAATTTGCTAAATACTAACACTTTTGAAATATTTTTATCAACTTTTCCAGTTAAAAGTAAATTTAAGTTATTTAATGGTGTCATTGATTACACAACCAATGTGTATACTTTTTAATAAAGTTAAATAATACATGTTTCTTTATCTATTATCAAACAGTTTAATCACCAAATTACTCAAGTATACGTAACATCCAGTTGTGCGCAAGTTATTGTTATTATCTAATTCATTTATGACTAATTTTCAAATGAGTATATCGACGGGTTATGTGATTCTTTTAAGGTTTTGTTTATGTAAATAGATCGTTATTATTGCGTAAAAATATTGTGTAATTAATCTGTAATAGATGTGTCACTTTTATAAAGAATATTAATCTGCTATTATGTATTATATGAGTGTACAGTTTGTATTAGTTCGTAAGGTGACGTCAAATTGTGTAATATAATTATGTAAATAGTCAATAGTATATAAGCTTAGAAAATCATAATTTTAAGACAGTCAGGAAAATAAAGCGACGCAGTAAAGTTGTATTAAAAGTCAGTAAAATAAAGCGACGCAGTAAAGTCGTGTAAGAAATATAGTAAATATGTAAATGGGCACCTACTGTTAAACGACGAAAGAGTAAAGATATGATAGTAAATCAAGCGACAAAGTAAAGTCGTAAAAAAATAATAATATTGTAAAAATTTAAATAGTAGTCTTAAATAAACAAGTCAAGTTGGTTGGTGAATTGTGTGTTGAAAAGTGTAAAAAGTTACAAATTGTAAAAGTGTAAATAAGTTTAAATAGAACCACGTTTTTTAAATGAAATTACTAGCTAAAGTATTGCTAGACAATAAAGCTACGATTAAAACCGTAAACTGGTGTTTTATTTAATTAAACACAAAAAACAACTATAAGTATTCTTCGAAAAAGGGAAATTGTACCCGCAATTAATAAACAAAAGTGAGTTACCAAAATCAAGTTTTGGATGATATATGGGAAATCCATGCAAAAGGAAGAAAGTCAACTGGAATTGGAGACCAGCCCTGGGTCAACATAAAGTGATCTACTCTGCCAATGGTTTGGGAAAGAGGACATCTATAGTAAAAGGAAAGAAGAAATATTATAAAAAGGTAGGAAGTTATTTCCTTTTTGTATTGGCATTTGCTGAAGAAGAGACTATCGTTTGTGAAGTGTTGTAAAGTGATTTGAACAATTTAGTAATAGTTAAAAATTAATTAAGATTTCAATTTTAAAAGTGATTTCAAATTTCAATTTGTATATTTTTTAATACCACAAGAATCCACATTCACCCTGAGAGGAGTCTTTATTAAATTTAATTCTGTTATGTTAAGTTATTTAACTGGCGCCCAACTCTTTTACGTAAATTTGAGTTAGTCAAGAACTAACGTAACATTAATTTTATATAACCATTGCATTATTAAATCTATTAAAAGGTATTTTCAAATCATATTAGAAGTTATAAAAGAGGGAAGTTGAAAAGCACATCCAAAGTTCAGTCATTTTATTTATAAAATAATTATCTACGATCGAACGGCAAATATTCACAGTTTCAAAATATATAATAAAATTATTTAAAATGATTTTTATTTTTAATTAACCAATATTACAGCATTTATTTATGTCGCGGTCAACGCGGGGCATTTGTTAATGTGGGGCAAAATACTATATTTTTTCTAAATGCAATATCACTGCATTTATATATGGCGACCGGCAACGTGGGACCTTTTGTGGTTTATATAATCTTTTGATAAATAGTAGGCTTATAGTAGTTTTTAATAGATTATTTGACTTTTGAGATTATTTAGCTTTTGTAGGTTATTTTGCTTATAGTAATAGTTAGCTTATTACGATTATATTAAATTATTAGGCTTATAATAGCATATTTAAAAGATATTCAGAAGATTTTTAGTGATTAATGTATGACGTCAGTTAAAAATATATATTCTGCAGCTGAAAGTAATTTAGTATTGAAAAAGAAGTATACAGATAAAGAATTAGTTGTGTCTGAGAAGCAGAAAGCTTTAGCCAGTTCAGTGATGGAGGGGAACGGTGAAGAAGGCAAGCCAGCGGGATCTGAACTATCACAACTTATAGCACTTGTGCAGGATATGAATGCTAGATTCGATAAACAATCAGAAGAAAGAAAAGAAGACATGAAAGAATTTAGTAATAAATTAGACAAACAATCTGTAGAAATGAATGATAAATTAGACAAACAATCTGTAGAAATGAAAGAAGAAATGAGAATTCAATCAGAAACAATGAAACAAGTAATTAAAAATGATATAAAAGAAATAAAACAAGAACTAAAAGATTATACTGAAACAATTATTAAAGAAATAAGAAGTAATACAAAAACATTTGAAATAGATAACGACAAAAGTAAAGAATTAAGAAAATTAAATGTAGAGAATAGGGAGGATAACCTTGTAGAAAATGAGTTAGGAATTGTAGATGTAAGTTATAAGACTAAGGAAGATGAAATTTTAAAGGAAGGAATAATTATAAAGTTAGATTATAGTAGAAAAGATAAGAAAGGGGTTATTAAAAGTGAACAAATTAGGAATAGGAAGGTACAACTAAACTACAAAATCAAGATATAAAGCTATGTTAGGTAATTTTAAGGCAAAAGAGAAAAATAGGAAGTTTGAGACAGGTAGTAGGAAAAAGATTAAAATTAGAGATAAATTCTGGAAACGACATATTTTACCAATTCGTAATTTTCATCTAACGAACTATAAAAGCAGAAGAAAGAAATAAAGATCTTTTTAGAATAATTATTTTAATTAGAATTTACATAACCGATTGTGACAATTAACACAGTACAATAAAAACCGCCGCAAATTTATTAAATACACTATTTTATTTGATTTTGCGCCACCTAAACATTTATTAGCAGACAAACACCATCATGTACGCTTTATCACGCATGATGTAATTCCAACGGACTAACGTCGACTGGGACCAGTCAATAAGTTTAAAAAGTGTATAATTATTTTCATAATAAGCCGTTTAAAAACGTTTTATAAAATGAAAAGAAAGTTTTCACAGATTTTCACGCTTCAACATATGTTTTACATATTTAAGTTAAACATTGATGAGATATCTAATATTTATATAACGTATAATAAATTTTAAATTGTATATATTTTTTGGAAACGCGCGTTAAATATTGATAAATTATTAAAATTTAAATGTAAATTGCTTGCTTGAAACAATAGTGGAGACATTTAGTGAATATTTCTAATTATGCTTAAATTTGTGTTAAGTTTTGTTTGTATATGAAATGTTTATCAAATACATATATACTTTTAAATATTAATTTTCTAATATCATATAAACGGGTAATACGTATATTGGATTTTTATATATTTGCCCAAAAGAGTATTAAATATGTGTGATATACAACAAAGATTAAAATATAAATTATTCGATGAAAACCAAGAACCAGATTTAATAAATATTTTTTATATTAAAACATTTAATATTTAAAACAACAAATATTTATTAAATAATATAGTATGCTACTAAGGAAACGAAATAAAGTTTACTGTTGTTTTGAAGCATTATTAGCATTTTATTAATCCTCTTTTTGCGAAATACTTAACAGGTATGTATGATTCTGATATGAATTGATTTTCGGAGACATTAAACTGTTGAATATTAAAATTGATCAAGTAAGAAATTATTAATTATTATTTTATGAAATGAAAATCTTGCTTGTCCTAAGGAATTAATTTTCGATTATCTTACTGTTCCGAAGACATTACTTTATGAATCAATTTCTGAGTCGCCAGAATTCTTTAGAAATAGCCCAAAGGGCTAAACCGGGCTTGAGAGTAACCGCATCTGATTTGAAGATGCTTGATCGTGGTAGTCAATGCAGGTTTGAAGATCTACACTTGTTGTATAGATGAACTAATCAAAATATATTTAACTTTGTTGTTGATACTACCTATACGCAATCATTTATGTTAATCTAATATGAAATATATTTTTTAGCGAACCCGCTGTAGATTTGTATTATTTCAGGTTCAATTCTTACAGTATCTACAATAGGCCTGTTTTCAACAATTTCTCGCGTAATTTTCAGCCCGTCGGTTTACGCATTATTTAAACGTTTGTTAATACGTTGTACTTCGAATACTTTTTATTAGTATAAGTCGATATTTCATGTCTAAATTTAATTCGTATAATTAGCAAGTTGCCGCTTAATTATGATGCAAAATTTGCGTTTGCATGCTGCTTATTTATTTCAAGACCGCTGTTAAATTTTGTCAATTTATGCGGCACATGAAACGAAGTACGCCGTGAAATTTTATCGTGCTGCATAAAAGAAATTTAATGCCTTGTTATCACCTCGTATTTTTATGAAAATGTGGAAGGCCATTTTTCTGTCTTAACGAAAGTATTTGATAATACGCCATATTTTAGTTAAAGAATAAAAATGTTTATTGCCGCGGACGCCTGTATGTGTATGTATGTACATTAATGCAATGTGTTGTGTTGAAAAATTGCACGTTCCTATATAAATAAGATCCGTGAATAAATAAGGAAAAAAAGTGTTTGAAAAATTGTAGTTTGGTATTAAACCTCCTACTATTTATTATACATAGGATGGTAAAGAATGTTGGTTGTAAATCAAACAGTAAACTGTAAAAGACATCAAGTTGATGTTTTCGTAGTGGTTGCTTATCCTAACAATGTAATAAAACTGATAGTGGTGGGTTCATCCATTTCCAAACTGCATGTATTACTTACTTAGAAAACATTCTTGGATGTCGAAATGGAAAATCTCTTTTTTTGTGGTGTGGGGGGGAAGCGAGTGAACTTTAAAGTAATTTACTTTGTTAATGTTAATTGGATTTCATTAGTAAACAATTACGGCCATAATTATATTTTTAATTACTAATTGTTAGCTGTATCGAATATTAATATCAATCACGATCAAAAGTCCGTCGTAATTTATTAAGTATCGAATTAACTGATACTAGTTTACTAAATTAAGTATTAACTATAATGATCTCTATTTTATCTCAAAATTAGGAGGAGTAGGTGAGACAGACAGGTTTATATAGCTTAATAACACTTTAGCAAAAAATTTGATAATATTACATACTATACACGTTACATACAGTATAGATTAGATACAATGAGATCATGAGTTAAAAATTGTTGACAGTCCTTCAAAATAGTGACCAATAACATGGCAAAAACATGAAATTTAAATAAGACAACTGCAGAATAATCCTCAGATTATTGAGTTATGATAAATGCTCAAAACGCAATTCCTTGTTTACCATGCAAACATTAAATATTGACTAATTATTTGAAAAACACAAGATAAAGAAGCCAGTCTCGGTGGATTAATGGTTTGCATGTTTGCTTCATAATCCAAAGATCGCAGGTTCGATCCCCGGCCGAACTGGTAATTTTTCATAGCGGAGAAAAATTTAAAACATGCCTTCTTTTCGGATAGGAAGTAAAACTGTAGGTCCCGTGTCAATGCGATGTTTGGCACGATAAAGATCCCTACTGGGGGTGGAATTCCCCCAGATTCGGCTAAATTCTAGTAGGGTCGGCCAAATGATCATAGCAATCGGTGCCATGAGGTACGACGGATGCTCCGCCATCCTGATTCCTCGCCCAAACACAAACAAACAAACAAACAAGATAAAGAAGTATAACCTCAAAAACGTCACACGATGTCAAAATAAGCGACGTGCGGCACTGGTTTATTCAGTGTAGCCAATATAAAGTTATTCGAATTATTTAATGTAGGGATTTCAAAAACATCTGCTGCCTATGTATGTGTTGCTAGTCTACATTTCTATTTCTTCATGTAAACAAAATTCATGAATTTACTTAGTTTTTTAGCTTGGCTTTCTGAGAACCCATCATAGCAGCGCTTTTTTCCGGCAATAATTCGAATCACTTCTCCTAATTTTGAAACAAAGTATAGTGAACATTACATCTTCAAGGTAATAAACTAAAAATAAGACTATCTCTGGCTATATCTTCTTCTGTCGCTTCTTCTATCATCTGTCGCTAGCATGCGCATCTGTCCAATTCCACTGAGTAGATTTAGCAAAGTGCAAACAGTGATTCATTATTCATCATTCATCATAAGACTGCATCATTACTGCTACTGTTGAGAATTCCGTCTCCCAATGAATTACAATCAAACTGTGCTTGGTCATAGCAAGGCATAGAGGCACCCAGTGTACACATAGCACTAATATCAGCTAATGAGTTGTGCTTCGAGGCGTGAAATGCTAACCAGGCAATAACGTGAGTTTCTTCAGGTGCTTATTCCAAATCACAGCAGAAACATTGTTAAAATAATTCCACAAGTGATGGTTTTTGTTTGTATCAGCAGCAGGAATGCGAATGTCATGGTGTCTTCTCTCAATCTGGATAATGTGGGAAAAAGACTAAGAATGAGAAAGGCTAAAGCCAGTACCAAAAAAACTGCTCCGGCTAACTACAGAAGGCGGTCTTGGATATGTGTAAGGAGATATAAAATATAATACTCTGTTGATGTTGAATACAAGTATTTATATTAATACTAAATGCAATTTCAAATTTTAATTTTCAAAAAAATTCTACCAAGAACTACGACTCCTGTTTGTTTGAAGTAAACCCAAACCGAATTGCAAGTCGACTGTCAACCTAAATAACCCTAACATAACTTACTTATACAAAATCCCAATTCAAAAAATTGACTATTAATGAACTAAATATTTTATTGGCAAGTTGTTTTGATCTCGTGTCTGTGACGATTTTAATGCCAATGTACAGTTGTTGTCTTCTTCTCGAATGTCACGAGGTGGAAGATGATGACTACATGCTCCTTGAAATGAAATAGATTTAACTGTGATGTTAGAAACGCTTGGGCCATGCTAAGTCGTGGTCTGATATATCAAAGATATATAATAGCATACTGATAAAGGATTTTGAGATTAGGTGAACATGAGTCTTGTTAACAACCAAAACAAAAACTGCCATCAAAGTTGAAACCCCTGTTTGTTAGAATTTCTTTACGCACAATCCTTCCAGCTTTACCATACACCATCTTAATAATTACAGGTCATCGTCCGATACAAAATTGTTCGCATACCTTGCTGAAACATGATAATCTAAGTAGTTTTTACCATCACTTTATTGTTGTGCACCAAAAATTGTTCCGAAGTCGAGTTCTGTTAATCTCTTTCTCGAAGCCGAAGTCTTTTAGATTATTTTCGTACAGTTAGTGTAATGTTGGCATTCTAAAGCAGTACACGCAGTTTTTTATATGTGTATGGAGTTCCACAAGTGCTTGTGCCTTGATTCTGTTTTCTTGTGAAGCGCTTCTTAATGGCGCTGGTTTTTCAACCGAGTCACTGTTATTCATTCTTTTTATCGCCCATCCCTTGAGGCTGGTTTAGTACGCGGAGAACAATTAGTCTATTCCTTCAGTAATCTCCTGACTAGGTGTCCCGGTTAGGTAGTTCCCTGGTGAAGTCAAAACTGAGAATTAGCCATTCTGGATGTTCTTTGTAAACTCGGCTTCCCCAGGGTTCGTTGGGTCGCAGAGTCGCATTGGGCCACTTTAAGAGATGTTAATGCGAACATGTAGGTTCTCATATCAAAGACAACTCCACCTCCACGTAGTACATACCTGGTTCCTACTTATAGAGTCGAACGGGGCAATGTCGAAAAACCGCCAAGCCTTTAATTGATAGATCGGGGAGGGATAAGAAGATAAAGAAGAAGATAAATTCTGGGCAAATCTTAGGCAAATGGACTTGACCGAGAAGTTGGTAAAGTCAGCGTGCTGGATTAATAGCTCAGCACTAGCCTGGAAAGCAACGTCTTTGTAAAATTCCGTGAACTTTTTATTTCTTGATTTTCTTCACAGGCACCTATGAAGATTTTGCATTGTTAAAATACTCCGAAAAGTTTCATTTCTCGCATTTTTAGTCTTCTTTCACTTTTCGATCTGTGTATCTTCTACATGCTAAATATTAGCTTCACTTTTATTGAAATTATTTTTCGTTAACTGCTTTGCAAAACTCCCATGCATCTATGCACGTAAACTCCTTGATCTTTCTAATATCCTTTTTCTTATTTCACTTTCAGCTAGATAGGTCGGTACTGTTCATTTTAATAAAATCATTTTTTGTTGATAGTCAGCACATTTTTCATCTCCTTCCCAATTACATTTCTGGTGGATTTCTTTTTAATTAAAATTGTTATCTACTAATGATTTCCCTTTCATAAATCCAATTAGGCCAGTAACCGGGTAATTTATTTCTGCAATCTTCTACAGAATTGATTTTCCTGTTGGAAAATGTTCGGTGGTGTTCCCTGAATGTAACGTCAAGTTGGCGGGACGAGGGCGGTTGAGCGTTAGCCGCCATCTTGAAAAACACGTTTTATCAAATATCTCGTGAACCGTGCATCGTACGACAAAAATAGTACAGATCGCTTTCGTAGATAATAACATTTTCTACAACTTTTATTCGAAACTTTCTTCTGTATAGTGCATAGGTTTATATTTATAGCGCACCAAACACTTTCCAACATGGTTATTGCTAAATATATAGTTAACGGTTAATGATACATTAAAAATGGTAATAAGCAAAATTGTAGAACGTAAAATTTCCAATAACATTTATTTGAAGTTTTTTTCTATAAAATTGATACTTTAAGAGCTATAGCTTGGTAAACTATTGCACCGCGTGAATTATCGGTGAAAATGTTGCTCGTAGTACACGGAAAACATTTCATAAACACATAAAACGGCGAAAATTGTTCAGAAAAATGACAATGCTGTGTAGTGAATCTATTAATATTGTAACAAGAGAGAAAAAGAAAGAACCTCTTTTCGAACAACAAATGGAATATTCTACAGCATTCGAGAGAATGACGCATCGTACCAAGCATGTAAACCAGACGCGGTTTATCTAACGCCTTCTAGAAAAACATGGTATGTTCGAGCGACTTCTAGAACATTTATAGGAGGATATAAAATCGACGTCGCGGATAAAAGAGTCAGTCAATAGCGAGTCATTAACTGTGTATTACGAAATAAATAGTAAATGTGAAGATAAATGTTGTATTAGAAATTCATAGTCTGTAAATAATAGTTTTAATGGTTTATAATCATAGCGTTAATTTATAGTGTATTCATTAGTGTTTGTAAATAAATATTTCTTATTAATAGACGATTTAGGGGTCAGAGGTATTGCACTAAATCTGTTTGAGTCATACTTAGCAAACAGAACACAGTGTGTAAAAGTGGGTAGCAGTATGAGCGATTTAAAAAACTGTAAATTTGGGGTCCCACAAGGTAGTGTATTGGGTCCGGTATTATTTCTTGTATATGTTGATGATTTGCTAAATTTAAAATTAGATTGCATAACTCTTTCCTTTGCCGATGACACTGTACTGTTTTTCTCTGGGGATTCATGGATAAGTGTCTACAATAAAATTAGTCAAGATATGACAATGGTACTGAAATGGCTGGATGCTAACCTTTTAAGCTTAAACATACAGAAAACACACTGTTTACCTTTTACATCATATCAAAATAATTTGCAAGAATATAACAATATAAAAATTAAGGATACCAAGTTTGAAATCATGATAACGAACAATGTTAAATATCTAGGTGTGCAAATAGACAGCCATCTCAGATGGACCAAGCATATTCTAACATTAACTTCAAAACTTAGAAAGCTAATTTACCTTTTTAAAAAAATTAGATCCTTTTTGAACATGCACGAAATGAAAATTGTCTATTACGCACTCGTGCAATCCCTCTTACAATATGGAATATCTGCCTGGGGAGGTGCCTTGATTTCTCATATTAAACCTCTATATGTGGTGCAAAAAACTATACTAAAAGTGCTACTGAACAAACCGGTGCAATATTCTTCTGTGTGCCTGTTTATGGAAGCGAAAGTGTGTAATATACGACAACTTTTCATTAAAAAGTGCATTCTTAGTTTACACAATAATAATAATAAAACTTATCTTGGTCATATCCACAATACCAGAAATGCTGCTAATATGTTACTTATCACCCATAGAGCACAGACAACAATTGGCACAAGATCTGCCTACTTTTTAGCACCCCGTTTCTATAATCTACTTCCACAAGACATCCGAAACATTGAAAATAAGTTACGATTTAAAAGGAAATTAACTCAATTTTTAGTTCATAACAATTTAGAAACCTTTATGATTCTGATTGATAATTAACTAGCAACATACAAAATGACTATAAACAGACGCAAGGACAAAATTTTACTACTTATTATCATTAACTGAGTCATTAACTGTGTATTACGAAATAAATAGTAAATGTGAAGATAAATGTTGTATTAGAAATTCATAGTCTGTAAATAATAGTTTTAATGGTTTATAATCATAGCGTTAATTTATAGTGTATTCATTAGTGTTTGTAAATAAATATTTCTTATTAATAGACGATTTAAACAGCACTTTTGTTATTATTTTAAAAAGAACGTTACAATATTATACATAGTGTGAAGAAGTACTCATAATTTATAGATCTTTCTTACATGGGTAGAACGTATTAATATAAAAAATTGTCAATGTAGCAAGATACAATTGTTTGTACATCACGTACATCATAAAAATTAATAATAATAATAATAATGATGATGATAATAATGACAATAATAATAATACATAATGCTCCTTTGGATATACCAAGCAACTCGGACGTTGTTCAAAATTGGAAAGATAAGCTTTTACATGGCAAGTATCCAAAAATGCTTAATGATACTAACATAGACAAAGAAAACTCTTTAATGTGGCTTAAAAGGGAAGACTTCATACAGAAACTGAAGGATTTATTATCTCAATCCAAGACAAAATATTAAAGACTCGCAACTATGAACATTATATGCTAAAGATGAACGTGGATGATAATTTTACGTCATAAGTCTCATATGTTTCGATGATGAAGGAAGACATTCATTGCCTTCTACATCCCTGAATTCTGCCTCCACTATATCCGTAGGAGATGAAAATTTCATCTCCATTGATTTCGTCTTCGATGGCATACAATATATCTGGCACATTGTCGCATGTGTGTCCACTACAATTTGAACAAATAATAATGGAACATTTTAAGCCAGCTTTTCGGCATCCACAGGCAGCCCCGCAATTTTTTGTGCATTTGCAAGACATTATTTGAAGCAAACTTGATGATGCGAGAGCCATAGTAGTTCGAATTGGTTGAAGTCCATTTGTAGTCGACTTCCAACCCTATTCTTCAGGATTATGGTAAAATCCAACTCAAATTTGAACCTGGTGGTAGGTTCTAAAAGAATGGCAATGTGCCGTACTTCTTCACACTATTTATAATATTAATAGATTCACTACACAGCATTGTCATTTTTCTGAACACTTTTCGCCGTTTTATGTGTTTATGAAATGTTTTCCGTGAACTACGAGCAACATTTTTACCGATAATTCACGCGGTGCAATAGTTTACCAAGCTATAGCACTTAAAATCTCAATTTTATAGAAAAAAACTTCAAATAAATTTTATTGGAAATTTTATGTTCTACAATTTTGGTTATTACCATTTTTAATGTATCATTAACCGTTAACTATATATTTAGCAATAACCATGTTGGAAAAAGTTTGGCGTGCTATAAATATAAACCTATGCACTATACAGAAGAAAGTTTCCAATAAAATTTGTAGAAAATGTTATTATCTACGAAAACGATTTCTGCTATTTTTGTCGTACGATGCACGGTTCACGATATATTTGATAAAACGTGTTTTCCAAGATGGCGGCTAACGCTCAACCGCTCCCGTCCCGCCAACTTGACGTTACATTCAGGGAACACCCCTGAACATTTTCCAACAAGAAAATCAATTCTGTAGAAGATTGCATTATGATCCTACTTTTTTTGCTCTGGTGCTTGGACTATATACCACGTTAGGTCATACGAACTTTTGGACGAACAACATTTGGCCCAACGGGACTAGTTGCTGCAGAAATCTGCCGTTGAACCCCGAATGGGATGGCGTAATCTTTTACTGATTTACAGAAGAAATGTGCGTCAACTTTACTTTACAACGACTTTCGGTTCAACGGCACTTTTAGTCTAATATTTGTTTAGTCCAATATCTAGTATTTTTTGGTCCAACTAAAACGCAATAAATGGATAAAATTATAACGACGGCACCTATTGGTAATTTTTCCAAGTTACAATTTGTCTTCTAACAGCCGCTACTATTGTCCACTATTATACACTACACTGTCATCTGATGAACATCAGTTAAGATTAACGGTACCGTCGACTTTAGTCCCATTTTCAGTTATCAGCTTAGCTGGTGTCTTTTAACTAAAACCTAACTTAATGTTACCGCAAAAAGACAACAGAACCCGATGATTTCCTTAGTGAGTCTGATCATTCAACAGTCCGCTCGTTAAATAAGATCAAAATATTTTTCTGATATGTTTGCACATCTGATGTTGAAAAATTAAAAAAAATTTTTTGATACATTTAAATCTTCCAAGTTGACTATATTCTGAAACATTGAAAGCTCGAATCCATGAGGTCTCGATTCCAGATTTTCTGAATCATCTAGAACTGCTAAATATCCTATATAGCTCAACAGCTACTCTGTGGAAATTGGCCTCTTTGATAAATTTGTAAATCCCCGCTTCCAAATTCTAAATTATTTTTTGTATCTTGAATCTGAAAAGGCCCTCCGTGGTCGAGTGGTAGAGATCCTACCTTTCGTTTAGAGGGACAGGTGTTTAAACCTCGGTTACGACTGAATTTTAAAAATTTAGTACTACACTCTAAAAAATTACCGGTGAATTATACCCTAAAAAATGGAGGCAACTATGTTGCCTCCATTTTTTGGGGTAAATTTACTTCCATGTGTAATTTTCATAGGAAGTGGGAAATTTCAATATTAGGTCAATATTAGGTAAAGTTATAACTTTACGCAGGTGTTTTAATGTTAAAATGTAAGATTGCATTGAGATCGTAATTTTAATCTGTAAATTTATTTAAAAAAGAAACATGACAATGCAAATTTAACCTAATATTGAAATTTCCCACTTCCTATGAAAATTACACTTTGAAGTAAATTTACCCCAAAAAATGGAGGTAACATAGTTGCCTCCATTTTTTAGGGTAAATTGAAGGGGAATTTTTTTAGAGTGTATCGTGTTTGAGCTCCTTAGGTTAAGGTATGAAAGTTGTATGAGTGATAAAGTATGGGGAGCGTAATGTACTTGCTAGAATAGCATTACCTCCGTTGCACTCCAATAAGAGTTTGTGTGGAACCCCGACACTGCGAAATGCGGTAAAAGGGAAGTGGATTATGTATGTGTTGTTATGATATTGAAGGTTAATAAGAAAAAAGAAATATTTATTGTTGTGAATAATAAACCCTCCAACACTTGATGAAAAATGAAAGGTTATAAACTTCAAAATAAATTTGTTAATGTAGAGATTCACAAACACAATTAAAACAGTCTGAAAATATACACAACTAAATATCACTTACCTTTATAACAGAAAAATGCGCCGGCTATAATTTCTAAACTGGAAAACAAGTTCCATAAATGCATGAGACGAAATCAGGCGGGTCGCTAATTAATTAGGAAGCTATTTAAATTAAATCTGTAAAACGTTGTTAATGGACCAGACGCAAATAAATACACAAATAAATTTCTTCTTAAACATTTAAATGGATAATTTTATTTATTAACACGGAAAAGAAATAAAAATTTAAAATTCCATGAAGAGAAAAGAAAACAACTATTAAAACTCCTTTAAAAACTATTAAAACTCCCTTAAAAGAGGAGAATTTCTTCTTCATTTCGGTACCTAACACGGCTATTAAAATGCAAATTTAGAGTAAGGATTCATTGGCAACCGTATTGGATTTTCTGACACAAACATTACTTCACAAAAATTCAAATAAAAACCTTTTAACATTTTGCTACACCCTTTTCTTATCATAAAATTAATCCTAAGATCCTATCAAACAAAAATTACATAAATTTCGACACCAAAATTATGAATATAAACTAAATTTTAACATTCTAGCAGACCCTGTTGAAACGTTACAGTTTTGGGATTTCAAAGGCCTAAACCTTCTCTATACAAAGTTCTCCACTTTAACATTCTAGTGTCAAATGCACCCTAGAACTTGGTTAACAATATTGTAGTAAAATATTTTACTTAGTAATTCAAATAACATTCAAAAATATCCATTTACTATGGAAAATTATGAATCGTCAAAGAAATAGAACACTTTCTTGAAGTTCAATAATAAAAACTGTAAGTAAAGTAATAAATACTTGTGCCTACCTTCTCACCTATGCCTTTAATAATTTTCAGGTGAAAACATGCCATAAAATGACTTCAAAATATCTAAATGTCAAAATATCCACCAAACGACATAGGATCGCTCATCATAAAATTGAGTTTGTGAAATTCAAGTGAAGAATCTGTTTAAAATATATCCCTTATCATCTCACAGTGTTGTAGTGCGTATCTTCAACATATTTAATGCAAAATTTTATTGTTTTTAAAATGAAAAAAAATTGTGAAATCCTTTCGCCTGAAAGATAGGCAACACATCATGCAAACATGTTATGCGGGATGGGATGCCTATATCACAAGAGTATGTATGAATCTGAAAATCTAAAGTATCTGGTAATTTTAAACCCTAATGGTCTAAAACTGTGAAACTTTGTAACTTGAACAGGTTGATCGTTTAAATCATTCTATAAGGTTAACTTAGAAATTCTAAAACAATGTTTTTTAAACTTTAACAATTCTGAAATTAGAAAGGTCTAGAGATCGTCGTTTTTGTTGTTTTCGATGAGGTTAATAGAGATTTTATGAAACAGCAAAGTTATTGATATTTATCTTCACACTGCGATCCCACTGAGAAATAATCGAATTGATTTTTCTCACATAAAAAAAAATTATTGTACCCTAGCTGATAATGAAAGGTTTTCTAACAACGTATCATTTCCAAAATATGCCAAATGTTGCATTGACACGTGGTTTACGGTTTTACTTTCTTATCTGAGAATCAGCCCTAGTTTTTATCAGGTTGTTAATAGTTAAACGGTATCCCAGACTTTATAATATCAAACGACAGCACATTGTTTATGTTGAATTTCTACGACCCAAGTGTTTCATGTAAAATATAGTTGCAAATATATAATTGCATAGAATAAATATAAAAGATTATATACAAAATGTTGGTTAATTAACTTACATTGCAGGTCGGACGTCTGAAAAATATCACCACAAATAAATTTTACTCCCCGAATACATTATTGTAATTTTATTCTTCAGGTTGAAAGGTTTTTCTTTACGTACAAACGAAATTGAAAGTAATAGTGTCAAATCCACTTTAAGAGAGACGCGCATTTCTAACACACTTTATTCTGGAATTGTTATTTACAGTTCTTACATTGATACAAACCTGATATAAAAAAATCGTTATGCAGTACAGGGGTATTCAACGGACATTTTTATAGATATATTTTGAATTAAAATTCTTTATGTTGATAGTGTTTCATCTTTTAAAAAAGGTATAAAATATTGTAATTCCAAACTCGAGAAATGCTACAGTTAAAAAATTTTAGTGTAGTGTCTTGGAATACACCCCGAGAGCGTTTGCAACAAATCACTTTTTATCCATCGGACTTTTGGTCTAATGATGTTTGGTCCAAGGGTAATTTTGGCTCAACGAACGTTCGGTCCAATGAGGCTTTTTGGCCCAAATGGCACAAAAATAAGCTGCTAGCTTACTTCAAGGTCAATCTTAATTAAACAGATATTTCCGATATTATCCACTTCCTTATTGCCTAACGGACCATTGGTGTAATGAAAATTGCTCCAACGGACATTTTACCCGATAGACGTTACGTCGATTGGCACTTTTGATCTAACAGAAACTTTTTATCTAATGAGAACTTTTGGCTAATGGGACTTTTGAAAACAACCATTTTTTCTAATAAGTAGATTAAAAATATATTTTTAAATGTCAAAAAAGCATTGTTAGCAAACATCCTACAACAGAGATGGTTTTGTTAAAAATGTTATTAAATTATATATTATTAATTACCAGCCTGTGTACTGAACCATACCTATCACAAAATCTTAGGTTAGGTTGGTTTAAATAGGTACTGTAGTGATCTTAGTTGGCGATCACTACATTACTCCTAGCAACAAAAATAAAAACAGATTTTAACAGATCATTCAGAGATTAAACACGTTTTTATCTCTGATCACGTATTTATTTCATTTAATATATAATTATATTAAACGATCGCCAACTAAGATCACTACAGTACTGTCGTTTTAATTTTATCCATTTGGATGCCGTTTTAGTTGGACTAAAAGTATTATTGTACGAGATTTGCCAGTGGGCAAAAAATCTGATTGGACAAAAACATCTATTATATTAAAAGTACCTTGGACGAAAAATGCAATTGGACAGAAAGTCTCATTGAACCAAATGTCCATTAAACTAAAAGTTCCATTAGACCAAGTGTCATTATGCCAATAATTCATCGGATCGAAAGTCATTTGTACGAAAGTCTTAAATCTACCTCACGTGTCTGTAAAGGATGAAGTTTGCACAAAATTGTTACCATTCCTGGTGTTAAATCTCTTTTTGGTACTAGAATGTTGCAAACTTCCTACAAACCTGTCCAAACTCAATGGACCAACCATAGAATAGTCAGTTTGAAGTATGGTGCAAAACTTGGAACTTTTAACAAGAAATAAAGAACTGTTATAACAGCGGCACTCAGGGATTTGTCTAAGTTATGTTCTGATTTACTTACCAGCCAGCCACAAGATCATCATTACAATATTCTTCGCAGCTATCTCATGCATTCTGTATATACCTCAACAGCAACACATTGCTGTTATTATCAGTTGTGGTATTATGATTGACTTCTTGTCAAGTATTCGCGTCGGAATTATCTTCTGAAACTATGACTTACCTTGGATAATACTTCTGGTAGTATATAGTTTTTATTTATTTCTAGCATTTACAAATATTACTTATTAATTGATTTTATTGTTTCATAAATTGCATGTTTTCGAAAATCTATTTATTAGAATGATTTACCTTTCACTAATATCATTTCACTGTAATTTATAAAAGCTGCCTAATAGCGATTGCCTTCGATGCCACCTTCCGACTTTTTATTGTATTTTCTTTATCTTACTATCTGTACTTGACGCAGCATCTAAAATGTACAATATTTAATTTAATATATAAAAACTTATTTTGTTCTGTTTTCTTTATTGAATTATCCAATAGTGGGCGATTTATTCAAAAACCACAATTTTACTGTGCGTGTTCATTTTTAATAAAATTTGTGTAAATTTCTAGACTTGTTTGTATTTGTTACCAATATAAATAAAACACCAATTTATTTATGTTAATTTTGTGGAAAATAAGAAAACTAAATAAATATTTTTTGTTATAGGAAAGATGCTAGTTATTATTTACATAATAAAAAGGGACGAGAAAGGAAAATCTTGTTCTTAGAAAAAAATCATATTTAAATAACAAAAACTTCAAAATTCTTTATATTTTAACATTTTTAACTTGCCGAAGTGTGACGTAAGTGTTATTTAAAAAGTGTAGAAAATATGTAAATACAAAGTAGCACAAACATTTCTATAATGCTAAAGAATTTCAGCTACTAAAGAACTTTAATGGTAGCAATATTTCTCCTGTGAGAAACTCAAGTTTTTACTCAGCCGTTTGTCCTATTACTTTATGTATCAGCAAAAAATATAATTTTTTTCCTGTCTCGTTTCCAACGCTTATAAAAATTGTATACATGGTTTCTGTTCTTATTATTCATAAAGTATTGTTATTTATCTGAATAAATTGGTTTGTTTAAGGAGAGTTAGCTTTTGTGTTTGCGTTTGCATCATTAAGTTAAAAGCTGTATATACCGAGAGAGAGTTTTAGCTTATGGAAAAAAAATATGTGAAAACCTAATAGTAATATTTCATACGGCCCACAGTACCCCTGTCCGTTCAAATCCAATATTTATTGCAAAATACCCTAGTAAATGGTCAACTTTCAGTTTCTCCTAGCAAATGTATCGATACCCCTCATTTCCATCTCCCTCAGAAATTTGGCCGAATTCACGTGAAAGAGGGATGTAAAATTAAACCTACAAAAGCAGTATCAGGAATAGAGTCGACAGAGAGGCTACCGTAAAGTAAAACCGATAAGAGAGAGGAGCATAGGTTGCGATAGAGACAGGTGTAAAAGGTCATGCATACGAATTGGTCGTAATACGCGAATATATTTCCGATATTACCACACTGTCTTACCTTCTGATAACACGAGCACTAAATGGGCATATTTCATATGCAAAAACCGATGTGATTTCCTCGTTGTCCATTTCAATAGCAAATGATCGTTCGTATTATATACGCTGTCGAATACGAAATTACTTTTACAGTAGCCGGAATTCGAAATTTTTGACTAGAATAAATATTACAGTACGCCAATTTCTTTCTAGACTGTTAGGTCGGTTGACTTTTTAATTTATCATGCCTTCGAATCAATTCCTAATAAGGCGTTTCGATACAATTACAACGCTTATAATTTTTTAAAATAGGGCAATATCGAAGGGGGTTGAATAATTTGTAAGGCAGTAAAAGTCGGCACAAAGAAATACTCTCAGATAAAATGGTAAAGGGAAGGAAATTCATTTCGTAGCAAGTTCCTTCGTTTACTGATCAATAATTTTTGTTTACGTTACTTCGTAAAATACTAAAAGAACTGGAAATTATTATTAGTGTTAGTAGCAGAAGCTTGTTAGAAATTTAGCTGAATTTACTAACAAAAGAAAATGCATACATAGAAGAAATGTATTTTCACACGCGAAGGTGTATTGGAAACGCCAACGGAAAACTGCAACTGACTAGCTCTGAATTTTTTTGCGATTTACTCTTTTTGTTGGCCAATAAATTCTATTTATGAACAATTTAACTGGTGAATTGTAATCTTCTAGAATTCTCACTTAATTTGTTCATTAAATATAGAAAATTCTAGATAGTAGGATTTTGTACAGTTCCACATCAGTACTTTTATCTATTGGACATATAAAAGTTTCACCGCTAGGGCGTCATTTGAACCACTGAAATTTTCTTCTGAAGAAACTCCACACAGCTGCGCGTGAAATGTTTGATTAATTGTCAATAAGACATATTGTAATTCCGGAAATTGCTACTTAGCCCTTCTTCGTTTCCTTATACCTTATCAGAAATCCAATGGATGTTGAAATACTGCTATCTATCTTTCTTCAAAGTTGCAAAGCCAGTTACTATAAATTTCTAGTGTTTTAGGTAAATCCAATAAATATTGAATTCGACATTAATTAAAAAGTATACCACTGGCCATTTTGTAAATATGGTGTAAATTATACATTGCTTCCTCGTTTTCTTAAATATTTTAATACAGTAGTACTCAAGTACATATTTTTTATGGATTTTCTTTCAAAATTAATCCACTTGCATATATGAGAACACACTCACGATTTTTTACTTTTTTTGTTTATTGTTTCTAGCCTTATTTTGTGGAACTCCATAATCATGAAATAAATAAAGATTATTAAAAGTTTCACAGTTTTATTAAAATACAACCTGACAATATTGTTTCGACAGCTATGCTGTCATTATCAAAGGTAATATAATTATAAACAAACACGTCGCTAAGGTAGATACAAAATAGGTAACTAGATAAAATAATAATAATAATAATCAGAATTAAATATCTAATACTTCCAGTAACGGAGAATTACTGAGCTCAAGTTGTTCATTCATTAAAGGTACCCTGAGTTTGTGTTTGTATATCTCAAAGGCTTCTAAAATGTCTAATTTGCGTTTGTTATTACAAAAATGTAGGAATTTAATATTATTTTGAGGAGTCATTGTGTGATTTTGTTCTAAAAGGTGTTTGGCGTAATTCGATTTTTCAGGATGTTTATTTTTGTAATGACGTACGTGTTCTTTATATCTTATGTCAAAATTTCGAAGTGTTTGTCCAATATATACCGAACTACAAAAAGAACAATTTAAACGGTAAATGCCCGATTTCATGATATCATGTGTTCTGTCTTTAGCATTAAATAAAAATGAAAAAGTGTTAGTGTTGGTTTTAAATGTTATTTTATAATTGTTGGTTTTTCTTAGTATATGTGCAATTTTTTCTGATATTTTGCCAAAATATGGTATAGATATGTAATTTGTGTCTTCTGTTTGATTGTCAATGGGATATATTCTTTTGATAGCTAACCTATAATCTTTTTGTTTAATTAAAGTGTCAATCATGTTCGGATTATAATGATTTGCATGTATATGGAAAATTCAAATAGATTGTCTGCGTTAATCTTGATATTTAAGTCTAGAAAGTTTATAGCCCTGTTTTGTTCTGTTTCTAGTGTAAATTTTATATTAGGGTGGATACTGTTTATAAGAATTAAAAATTCATTGATAACCTCAAAAGAACTGTCAAAACAAGCTAAAATGTCATCAACATAACGAAACCAGAAGATAATGTGTTTAGAGAGGTTTAATTCAAATATTCGATCTTCAAACTTGTCAATAAATATGTTAGCTAATAAAGGACTTAGAGAATTACCCATAGGTAAACCATCCTTTTGTAAATAAATTATGTTATTAAAAGTGAAATAATTTTGACTTATACAAAGGTCAAATAATTGAATTAACTCTAACCTTTTAACTAATTCTATATTACTATTGATCAAGAAACTATCTAATAGAGGAATACATTCTTGTGGGGGTATTCTGGAGAACATGTTGCAAATATCAAAACTAACAAGTTTTGAATGTGGTGGAAGATGTATGTTTTGCAGCTTATCTACTAATTCTAATGAATTTCTAACAGAGTATTTCGATTTGTAACCTATCGTGTTAATAATCTGGTTCAGTTTTTTGGATAAAATGTGATTAGGTGCATTGATGTATGATACAACTGGTCTTATTGGCATATTCTGTTTGTGCGTCTTGACTAATCCATACAGTTTAGGTATTTGTGGGTTTTTATTAATGATTTGTTTATATTTATTAATGATTTATTTGGGTTTTTAAAATTCCAAATTTCGAATTTGTTAAAAGAGATGTCTTTGAAACGGGACAAAATGTACAACACATCTAACATATCACTTCTTCAATCTATAAAACAGAAAATCACAGAGAACAATCTAATTTCTGTTAAAGCAGATAAAGGTAACACTTTGGTAATTCTTTCAAAAGATATTTACATACAAAAAGTTAATGAATTTATTAATAAAGAAAATCTAGAAACTTTAAACAAAAACCAAACTACAAAATTCCAAAAAGAAATAAAACAAGGTTTAGAAAACTGCAATATCTGCTTTTCAGAATTAGAAAAGCAACAAATCATTAATAAAAACCCACAAATACCTAAACTATATGGATTAGTCAAAACCCATAAACAGAATATGCCAATAAGACCAGTTGTATCATACATCAATGCACCTCATCACATTTTATCCAAAAAACTGAACCAGATTATTAACACGATAGGTTACAAATCGAAATACACTGTTAGAAATTCATTAGAATTAGTAGATAAGCTGCAATACATACATCTTCCACCACATTCAAAACTTGTTAGTTTTGATATTTGCAACATGTTCTCCAGAATACCCCCACAAGAATGTATTCCTTTATTAGATAGTTTCTTGATCAATAGTAATATAGAATTAGTTAAAAGGTTAGAGTTAATTCAATTATTTGACCTTTGTATAAGTCAAAATTATTTCACTTTTAATAACATAATTTATTTACAAAAGGATGGTTTACCTATGGGTAATTCTCTAAGTCCTCTATTAGCTAACATATTTATGGACAAGTTTGAAGATCGAATATTTGAATTAAACCTCTCTAAACACATTATCTTCTGGTTTCGTTATGTTGATGACATTTTAGCTTGTTTTGACAGTTCTTTTGAGGTTATCAATGAATTTTTAATTCTTATAAACAGTATCCACCCTAATATAAAATTTACACTAGAAACGGAACAAAACAGGGCTATAAACTTTCTAGACTTAAATATCAAGATTAACACAGACAATCTATTTGAATTTTCCATATACAGAAAACCAACACAAACCGACATAACAATACCAAATGAATCTTGTCACCATAATACACATAAAATAGCAGCCTACAGATCATTAGTACACAGAGCTTTAACTATTCCACTAACAAAATCAGATTTTAGCAAACAACTAGCACATGCAAATCGTTACAATCCGAACATGATTGACACTTTAATTAAACAAAAAGATTATAGGTTAGCTATCAAAAGAATATATCCCATTGACAATCAAACAGAAGACACAAATTACATATCTATACCATATTTTGGCAAAATATCAGAAAAAATTGCACATATACTAAGAAAAACCAACAATTATAAAATAACATTTAAAACCAACACTAACACTTTCATTTTTATTTAATGCTAAAGACAGAACATATGATATCATGAAATCGGGCATTTACCGTTTAAATTGTTCTTTTTGTAGTTCGGTATATATTGGACAAACACTTCGAAATTTTGACATAAGATATAAAGAACACGTACGTCATTACAAAAATAAACATCCTGAAAAATCGAATTACGCCAAACACCTTTTAGAACAAAATCACACAATGACTCCTCAAAATAATATTAAATTCCTACATTTTTGTAATAACAAACGCAAATTAGACATTTTAGAAGCCTTTGAGATATACAAACACAAACTCAGGGTACCTTTAATGAATGAACAACTTGAGCTCAGTAATTCTCCGTTACTGGAAGTATTAGATATTTAATTCTGATTATTATTATTATTTTATCTAGTTACCTATTTTGTATCTACCTTAGCGACGTGTTTGTTTATAATTATATTACCTTTGATAATAACAGCATAGCTGTCGAAACAATATTGTCAGGTTGTATTTTAATAAAACTGTGAAAATTTTAATTATCTTTATTTATTTCATTTTTTACTTTATTAATTTAATTTTTGACTTCTATAATTAACTTCTACAAACCTTTCTACATTGTTTTGTACTTAACAAAATGATCTTTACTTTTCTATATTTTGAAGACAGAACGTGCTTTACTTGTCTTCTGCTCAAGACAGAATGACTACTTGACCAGTAGTCAAAACTACACTTACTAAAATGATTACCTAATATGCTATTTACACAATGATTAGCATTATATACTATACAAGACAATTAGCTATGCAAGAACGAGTATATTACATAAATAATTAAAACGAAAGTATAATACAACTTACAACAAAAGCTTAAACTATAATGAATTTTGTACAAAATAATATAGTCTGTACTAACAGATTCAGCAATAAGGCATTATTAAATAAATTAAATTAAAATCAAAACGATTAAATAATTACATTATTTAACGTTAGTGTTATTTGCTTCGGACAATCAATTATAGAACGTTCAAAACATACCTTGTTCTTGACTTTTACACAATTTTATATTAATATACATTAAATATTATAAAAATACATTTCTCAAATTAAGATAACTTATGTAACTGTTACAAATAATCTTGCGTATAAGTTTTATGAGCAAAGTTCTTAAGAGATGACTTGACAATTTTGACAAATTTGGTATTCAGAATAAAACAGAATACGAATACCCAAGTAAAAATTTAAAAATTTATGATACATAAAAAACAGTTAAATATGTACATATTTTATTATGATTAATACAATTATATATAATGTGACTCATTGTAATACCTAACTTCTTACAAAGGATAAATAAAACATTTGGTACTTTTTTCTAATTTATTTCTTTGGATAATAAATATATTCAAGAATCGTTGTCTTCATTTTCTAGGCTGTGCAAAGTTTAAAATGAGCAGAAAACAAAAAGCAAACTTTTATAACCATACCGAAACTATAGAATATTTCTGTTAGCCGTGAGACTAGTTATGTCCTATTTTATAATATTCTATAATTCCTGGAAGGAAGACTAGAAAAGTGATATCACCAATCTATTTTTGTTTGATATGCAGAGTGCAGAAAATAACCAGCAAGACGAAAATTATAAAGATGCGCATATTAGTACTCGGGTAGAATGCTTGTTGTGCACTGTGTTTTCAAAATCTTCTCTGGGCTTAAATTAAAAAAATGGTCGTTTTAATAAAATCACAAAGTTAGATTGTACTTCATGCATACCCCGAGACAAAGAAAGTGGTTGCTAAGCACACGACATACATACACAGCAGAATATCTTATCAATAAAGTAAAGTAGTTGTTTGATACTTGTACATAGAAAAGTTTAATAATAATTTAAAAAAGTAGTGCGTCAAAAGTTGATAATAAAAGCTTTTCTATTAAAATCTATATTAAAACAGATTTAATGCGTGCACAAATATGGTGATAACTCTTAAAATTGTACTAATATCTAAACGTATCTCAAATAGATTCTTCAAAAACAGAAAAATAATTTTAATTAGACCATTAAATGTTGTAATTCGGAGGAGCTACTCAAAAACAACTAATGGTTGTAGAAAAAGAAGAGATGAACAGAAGTCTATGTTAAAAGGAAATAAGCTGAAATACAAGTTTATAGATTATAATGTATTAAATCTGTATTTGCAGTTACTTTTATTTAATTCTGGTTAAATCTAAATATGTTATAACTTCAATATAATAAGCACTGATATTTATTGTCTTTATACTAATTTATTTTTTTTTGTTTCAGGTAAGGATTTTCTTTGTTTCATTTCCAATATCGTTTGAAATTCTCTGAAGTAAGTAAATAAAGTTAAGTTATGCAATTCGAATCTTAATTGCTCTTAAAACTTAGACGAAACGCTGTGATAACTTCCCTGTGGAGAAATATTCGAATATTTTTTTATGATAAGTTAATAAATTTTTAGACTTCTAGTCAATATGTTTACCTCTACTGGGCGTAAGATTCTTTCAAGTTCGGGTATATTCTGGTTGACTCGGCTATATAATCCAGTTAGTGCCAGTAGGTACGAGGGATGTTTTGCCTAATTTTTCTTAATTCTTCATCCAAAACCAAAAACGAGCTGGGAATTCTGTACAAAACGCATTTATCTTCTTATAAGTATCTTCTTAAAAAATAACAAATAAATAAAACTGACAGAAGTTAATTTAGTAAAATCAAACCAACAGGCAACAACGCCAAATATACAAACACGAAAGTAGTTCAATTTTAAAGTTGATAAAACACGAAACAAAAATACTTCAGTTACGTTAAGATATTAGGAATAAAATGTTTTCGAGAGAACAGTCAAAACTATAGTACAAAAAGCTTGAAAATTTAAACAAAAAAAAATTAAGAAATATGACGAATTTTAAAATAAATATCATTAAGACATATCAATTTTCATATCATTTAGTTATTTAATGAAAAACGACGAAAGATCTCCTAAGAGATTTTTTGCTAGAGCCAATCTACATTACGATGTCTTTCACCTAGGGGTTACAAGATAAATCCTATAGAAAATGAACTAATCTACATTAGGAGATCAAGAAACATGGGTTCTATAAGACGAACTTTGCATTAAATAGTTTCTCACTGAGAGCTCAAAATTCCTACAAACCCTGTTAAATGCTTCCAAATATATTGAAATATGAATTTATAAAATTTATACTTACATTTTTAAATAACTGGCTGATAGCATAAATAATCATTTTTAAAAACTATTAAATTATTAACAAATACAGATATCAATAAAAAGATTTTTGTTAAAGTATAACTAAAGTTATGTGCTTATGAAAATGCGCTAATTAAGATCTAATACGCCATCAAATAAATTAGTAGATACAATAAATAAATAAAATAGAAATAAAACCTACTACGTTTGACAACATTCTAAAACTCTGATTATGGAATATTCCAAAATTAAATAATTCTGATTGTTAACATTTAAGTAGATAGATTTTGTACGCTTTTGTTTATTAATTGTTTATTGTTCTGATGCGTATTTGATCTTATTTTTTTTAATTTCACGCCTACATTACGGGGGAACCAACACCTAAGGTCATATGTCCCCCATCTAACATGTAACACGAATACACACATTCAGAGTTGAGGTGGCGGAATTTTCCAATTACAAAAATCCCTTCGCCCCAAGTGGGACTCGAATCCACGACCATTGGAACACGAGTGATGCACTGACACCTCTCGTCCACCGCCGGCCCCATTTGATCTTATTATTCTATATTTTCGTTGAATATACGGTTTTGTTTATAATATAATAAATAAGACAAATAAAACTGCCTTCATTATATCTACTTTAGCTTATTACTTACCTATGTATATAAATAGAGGTCATCCTTTATAGAAGCGCATACTTAAACAGCACGACATATGCACCCTCTGAAGAATTTAATAATAAGAAATAATTTAACTTATGAAAGCTTTCTGTTGTGTCTGTCTGCTGCAAGGCATTTCATTAAACTTAACCAAGTTAACGGTAAATGACGTGCTATGTAAGTTGGTGAGAGTTTATGGTAACCAGTCAAGTAAGTAAATGCACCTACCATAAACACAAAATCGATCTAAGCGTTATTGTGTCTAGAAAATATTACTGTATCATTGTTGCAGACTGGAAGGAAATTTTAATCGTCTCGCATACTAACAACCACAAAGTGCGCTTTAAAAGTTACGAGTACACCCTTTTAATAATCTATAAAACGTCAAGATATGGCCCTTTATTATTAGTATGTAAAATTGCCACTTGTTGATTTTTATTGACGTCATAACTTTCAATAATAACATATTGGGATACTTCTGTATAACAACGTAAGTGATTTTTATGATGGTGTTTGAAAGGAAATCTTGCAGAAAATCGTTAAGGATAAAACGTAAACATGAATACATTACTTGACATGTATAAATCATCCTATGTTAAACTTTTATTTCTCTATAAGACTGTTATGGGTATATTCTTTGTCAACCCAGGCTTTTGTTCGAAATCTAAATAAAATCGAAAACTTATAATCTTATAAGTTTGCATTCTGGCCTTGCAAGAACGTTGCTACCTTTGTTTTTTTTTTAATTTCTTAAGAAAAATCTTTAAAATTGTTTATGCGTCTTACTATTACAGAAATCATCGTCATTACACCGTCATTTTATAAAATTAATTGTAATTTTACACCTATCCTTGTTTATGAAATTTCTGTTCTAGAATGAGTTAATTTTAACTGTTACTAAAACGAAATCAAATCTTTTTCATGTTTATTGTTTCCAGCCTTACTTTGTGGAACTCCATAATCATGAAATAAATAAAGATTAGTAAAAGTTTCACAGTATTTATTAAAATATAACCTGACAATATTGTTTCGACACCTAAGCTCTCCTTATCAAAGGTAATATAAATATAAACAAACACGTCGCTAAGGTAGATACAAAAATAGGTAACTAGATAAAAATAAAATTAACAATAATCGGAATTCAATATCTAACACTTCCAGTAACGGAGAATTACTGAGTTCAAGTTGTTCATTCATTAAAGGTACCCTGAGTTTGTATTTGTATATCTGTAAAGGCTTCTAGTTACCTATTTTTGTATCTACCTTAGCGACGTGTTTGTTTATATTTATATTACCTTTGATAATGACACCTTAGCTGTGTGAAACTTTTACTAATCTTTATTTATTTCACAAATCTTTTCCAATTCATTATTATATTCAACAACCTTGTATTCAACGAAAATGTTAGTTTTGTAGCTTAAAATGAAATTTGGAAGATATTTGTATTAAGGATATGAATTATTTGCAGTTTCAATCAATCAATTCAATTTTATTTTATTAATGCTGTTAATAAGCATTATTGTACCTACTATTGCCTAATTACTAACTGTTACTAACATAACACGATAATTAGTAACATTCAAATAGATTATATATGGCGAATAATGTTGAAAAAGTCCGTAATTTACGTAATAAAATATTCTTATTTATTCCAACAACTAATGTAATGTATAAGGTATATAATTTAAAAAAACAATCGTGTTACATTTAATTTAATCAAGAGGAGCAAGCTAGTTTCTTTATGTTTAGTATCAGTTATTAACTAAATCCACTTAACCTCTAAAATAAGAATAAAACAGTTCTCCTTAAATTCATATAATTTTTTACATAAATCGTGTTTAATGAAATGATACAAAAATGATTAAATTTTTAGTAAAAGATAGATTCATAATCGTCGAACATACTGTTCAGAATTATTAAATCTTTATGACTACATCAATTTAGACTAAGACTCGCAAAGGGCGTTAATAATTATGTAAATGTTCCATGATTTTTAATTTTAATTTTTTCCAAATTTCGCAAAAATCACACATGGGAAACAAGGAGGATATAGAATTTTTAGATTCTTATTTAAACTAACCCCTGAGTGTACTGCCATTTGAATATTGTATAAGAAGGATGGAGCGCATTGCATCATTGTCTACTGCACAGCTTTAAATGCAGCCTAACACCAACCTTCGAAACTGAAGAAGCAAGTAAACGACTACCAACATTGAATACGTTTTTAGTCTTTATTTTTACTACACGGTAAAGGTTACAATGGACGCCAACACTTCTAAGTAGATAAATCAAGGAGCTCAGTGATCAGTAGTTTACAAACTTTATTTTTAAACCGATTGCATTTATTAACAATAACCACATTGGATTTTAATTTTTATTTCTAAAATGTATATTTATAGGTTTTATTCATAAATATTATTAACAATCCTTTGGGCTATTTTTTTTTGTTATATACATATTGATATGATATTTTGATGGGGTTAGATTAATATCTATTGTTGGGAATAATAAACCCTCCAACACTTGATGAAAGAAGAAAGGTTATCAATTCCAAAATAAATTTATTATTGTTGAAATTCACAAACACAAAATCATAGTAAAACAGACTGAAAATATACACAACTAAATATTTTATTACTTTTTTTTGGCGTTGGACTTTTATCACTTACCTTTATCATGAAAAAAATTCTCCGGCTATTATATCTAAACTGGAAAACAAGTACTATAAATGCATGAGACGAAATCAGGCGGGTGCCAGGGCCGGCGCGAGGCGGGTTCAGCGCGTTTATAAGGCGCTGCGTTACAATTTACAAATACGCGCCCTTTCTCTGCTACGGTAGTCACACCGATGTTTCCGTGTGACTTAACGACTGGCAAAACAAACTTCTACCATTCAACCTACGTAAATCTTGATGACGTAATTAAACTTTTAATTAATTTTTTCAACTCACCAATTTCAAAATGACATTTTGCGAATGTAACAGTTAAAGCAAACGTAGTGTTTGCATACTCGTGCTTCAGAAAGATGCAGAAAGCACTGGCCCGTTTAGGCTCTTTAAGAATAATTTGACTTAAATAATAATAATAAAACTTGGTACTTACAATTAAAGAAAACGCTATGCAAAAGTAAATTCGAGGTTTTTTCAACCTAACCTCACTTAATCTAAGCCTAACCTAACCTACTCTTAACTTAACCTAACCTAGATTTACCTAACTAAATTGTGTAATTGTAATTGTAACATAATATGATTATTATTCATTTTCATGGAGATTAGGCATTTTTTACTTTTGATTCTCAAATTTGGGGCGTTTGGGATGCTCGCTCCAAAAATGATTGACATATTCGAAATTAGCTTTTTTTGAAGCAAACGCCTCTACGCCTCCAAAATTGGTTGCTACCAACCTAACCTCCACAAAAACGCTACTACCTAACCAAAACGCTATGCAAAAGCAAATTAGGATTTTTCTCAATCTAACTTAAACCAAACCTTACCTAGCCTAATTAAATCTAATCTAACCTAAGCCTAATCTAGCCTAACTAAACCAAACCTAGGTGTGTAATTGTAAATGCACAATTTGACAATCATATAAATCTAATATAATTATTTTATTCAATTCCATTCCTTTGAATTCGAAATCGTATTACATATTTTGGTTTATTATGTTTTTTTACTGTTCTTGTTCAAGTTCGTTCATCTTCGATTAATCATAATTATTTACGAACACACAAAAAAGATAAAAATTCAAAATTGATTGGAGAGAAACGAAAACAATCATTAAAATCTTAAATTTAAACCAATTAAAAAACGTGAAACAAAATCAATTAAATCTTGATGTCAAATAGATTTAACAAAATCTATAAGACATCTAAGAGACATTCTAATTCTCTTTGTCCTTTTTAATTCTTAGCCGATCAATCCAACAATCTTAAATTACTATTAAAAGAAATTAAAAACTGACAATTCACAAAAAGAATTAATCACCCTAACTTGAAGATTAGCATATTCCTGTTATAGTTGGTAAAATTACCTGCTTATTTGTTGACAAGATGAGCACATTCCAAATCATCCTTCAAATTGCTTTTATTTGTGATTTATGAAGATAATTATAATTATTAAAGGTGCAACATGTATCTTCCATGACGTGAGTACGTGAAATAATTCGGTTATTTGCCACAAGATTCCAATACCTTCCTTTAATTCGTTTCATTCAATTTAAAATTTCAAAAATTTCTCCAAATAATAATAACAGTCTGAACACCAAATTTAAACACTTCACTTTTTGTTTTATTTCATTTTTATTCATCTTGATTGTTCATTATAATTATTATTAATTAAATTATTAAGAAATTATAAAAAAATTTAAGAACAAGATGACATTTGTCATAACCTCATTTTGTTGACAGTTAAAGTGACGTAAAATTCACCAACATAACCTCCAAATCTTAACAAAATAACACATAAACTGACATGACTTCTACTCTGTATGGAAATCCAAGAAATATTAATCAAATTTTCGTGCTGTTTTTATAATAATTGGAAAACAACTGCGAATCGCTAGTGATTTTTCTAATTCGTGTCTTTTACACGAAAATGTTCCTCACGAGATTGTTAATAATAAATTAAACTAATTGTTTAAACAAATGTTATAAAACGAAAGAGGAGAATTTCTACTTTCTAACAATACCCAATGTCTAATTAATGTCTTGATGCAAAATTAACTCCAGGATTCAATAACAATCATCTTGAATTTCCTCGCAGTCATTACTTCACAAAAATTCAAATAAAAACATTTTAACATCTTGCTACATCCTTTTCTTATAAAATTAATTCTAAGATCCTATCAAACAAAAATTACATAAATTTTGACACTAAAATTATAAATATAAACTAAATATTAACATTCTAGCAGACCATGCTGAAACATTACAATTTTGAGATTTCAAAGGCCTAAACCTTCTCTTAAGAAAGTAGTCACTTTTACCATTGAGTGTCAAAAGCACCCCAGAACTTGCTTAACAACATTGCAGTAAAACATTTTAGTTAGAAATTCAAATAACATTAATAAACATCCATTTACTATGGAAAATCATGAATCGTCAAAGAAATAGAACATTTTCTTGAAAATCAATAATAAAAACTGTTATTATTAAAGTAATAAATACTTGTGTATCAGTAGGATCATCCATCATGAAATTGAGTTCGTGCAATTTAAGTGAAGAATCTGTTTAAAACTTATTCCTTCCCATCTCACAGTGTTGTAGTGTGTATCCTTCATAAATTAAACCAAATTTAAATAAGTTAAATCTATTTTTAAATTAAAAATTCACCTGTCAGATAGGCAACACATCCTGAATATATGCATTACTGCACTACTCAAATATGTTATATCATAACAATATGTAAAATTTCTAAGTTTCTAAATGTGTTATTTATATTATTTAATGATCAACCTAAAGGCACCTGGTATAAATAATTTAAATACAGTATACGAAAGTTTATCAGTTTATTTTCCCTTCACACTTATTCCAGGATTAGGACTGGCAGCAAAGTTGCTGGCGTATTTAAAAGTTTTTTTGGTGTTCTTTCTTGGTTTTTGTTTTGTTTTAATTTTTGGTATATTTGTACAACATATTCTAATTTTCATATCTTGCATTATCATCATCAGCATCATCTTCGAATTCACCGGTTTTCGCGGTTATTATTAGAGGCAGTACTGCTTTGATAACTGATTCCTGCTTTGAATCATTTTTTATTAGATTCCCGTTATGATAAAAATCCAAGTTTCGTCGAGGATTACGATTTGACGTGGACGCTCATCATTTACATTTTTAGCGTCTTAAAAATGAGTTTTTTATTGTTACTACATGAGTATGTTCACACAAAACATGTACATTGTTACCTTTTTAATACTTAAGTACCAAGTGCGTCAGTAATCTTGAAAGCGTTGCTCTACTTAAGTTACTTAATTGTCTATCTCGAATGTTTTGTAACAAAGAGTCTAACCCGACGTGCTCTTTCCTGGAATACATATTGTACACAAAATCTTTAATTGGTAATTTTTTAAGCGGATCCAAGCCTTTACCATTTATCTTTATATTCACCACTTATATTTATGGTACTCGGCGATACCTGAAAAGCATCAGCTGCCCGTAGTTGCGGTTCCGAAACGGGATGTAAGATCCACCATTTTCTTTTTTGCGGGTAAAATACTGCAAAGTTTTCTTTATGCAGATACTTACTACTTACTATGATAACATCTAAAATCGGCTGTCGTTCAAGAACTAAAGGTAAATTTACAAAGAAGCCCATTAAGTAATTTGATAATATTCTGATGTGCTCGTTTTCACTAATGGAATCTCAATAGCTGTTTAATGATGTTACCTTAAACTGGAAATTAGCAGTTAGTATGTTTGTTAAACAATTCCTCAAGGGGTTTGTTAATAATATTTATAAATAAAATCGTATAGATATATAAATTTTCGAAATAAGAATTGAACCCCATATGGCTACGGTTCAATACGGAGTACTGTAATTTAATTTCCACTGGACACAAGCAATTTTATGTGCGTATAAACGATGTTGCATTTAAGCGATTTGCTCTTTTTAAAAGCAAAACGTCAGAGAAATAATTGTTTCTATCATTAAGAATACATTTTTGATAACGTCTTTTTCCTTTATGGTACAATATAATGCGAGTAAATGTAATGGAACCATTTTAATTGTCTCAAAAATGAATATATTACATTTTTTAATTACAAAGTTCTATTTAAGAAACAAGATGTATTTCCTGAATCTCCTGTAAAGCCTATATTATACCAGCTGCAGTGATACCTTTAAACATTAAATAAATACTTAAAACACTTTCTTAATTTTTCTTTTTTATTCTTTCATGTTTCCCTTCCGAACAAAAATATGCTTGTCCATATTATATTCCGTCTTTTAGACACATACACTTAAAACCAAGCAGGGCTATAAATTCCAAGTCTATTTTATACGATGATACAACAACATAATATATAATATAGCTAGAACTCGTGCAGGTGCTAGCTCTTCTGTCCGGATATTTACCTTTGTTTCTTGTATACTTCGGTTGCATGGCTGAAGGAATAATAAAATACTAATATATTCCTTCAGTACGGCTCAGTTGTGGGTTCTCTCTCCCGCGGCGACATTCCATTTCCCTTTATTCAGATAAACTTCCTATTACATACAGGTAAAGCAAGCACGAACAAAAAAAGTGCTTTAAATTTTGTTAAATATTGCTTTCTCTTTTTATATTGTACTAATTTCGTATTTTTATGGAAACAAAAACTTTTTTAAGGTTCCACAGAAACAGTTTAGTAGGATATGTTATCTATTTTTACAGCAATCTATTTTTCAATGTTTTATGTGGATGAAAAAATACCTACTCATAAAATATTATGAAATTATGATGTTAAAGCAGGTTGAATTCTACGTTTTCTTTATGTAATAGTGACAATGAAGATGAAGTTCATATTGTTAATACTCATATTACATGAATACATGAAGCATTATTATATCCATTTGTAAAAACATGAGGGTTGACCATGTTTTATTTTTATTGTTATTATTAAGTGTCTCCACTGTCAATAATTTTTGTTACTTTATGGTTGTATAACCTGTAGAAATAAATTCGTTAAGCAGTGTTGTCTGACAATCATTATTAATTATGAAAATAAAAAATTTAAAAATTCTAACTAATATTTATTATTTGTGTCAATTTTATCTACTTTATTTCATAATAATAATACGAAGAAAATAAAATCTATTATAAAAATTGGTAGGTATAGAAATATCATTGCCACAAATAAAAAGTTTAAAAAAGTGGCAACGCTGTTGTGCTCTTAAAAAAGTCTTAACCTTACATTTTGTGATGTCAAGACTATATCGGTTGAAATCTGCCAAAAAGTCATGGCCACTCCTATTTTTTTACAAAGTGACTGGATTATTAAAGAAAAAATTGGTTTTTCTAATGAGAATCATATATTAGAGAAATTATAAAATTATTTTAAACAATCTTTCAGCATTTATACGAAATGAAATAACAAAAATCAAGTGGTGTGCTTAATTCCACCACAAACTGAGAAAAAACAATTTTAAAATATCACAATCCTATAACAACAAAAATTTTTAATTATGTTATTTATCAACTGAAGAAGGATTTAATAAATCCGAAATGATCATATTAAAAAACTAATTGAAACGTTTTAATTTATTTAACAATAAAAACGACCTATTAAAAAATTTTCCTACATCATTATTAACATTAACACAAAACAACGTCGTTAGTAAAATTTTAAGCAAAATTATATAGAGTGCTGTAGTTTCGAGCAAAATTGAGAACAATTTGCCATTTTTTAAAGTCTATCGTTTTTCTCATCGAAAATGGTGTCAGATACAAAAAATGATAAAAGTAAAAAAATGCTTATTTTTACTCAATGAATATGAAAAAGATTTACAGACCGATTTAAAGCGATTTTGAAAATTACGCTTATAGGTGTCATCTATTGGTATGAATAATTAATTAAAATCTTCTAAAATGCTGTGAATTATTTTTGCGATTTTTCGAATAAAAAGAAATTTTTGGTAGTGAAATAAGTAATCGAAGAATGTGATGCTGTTAAAAAAAATTAAAAAGATTTCTTTTTCTAATTTTTTCAACTTTAAAAATTTTTTTAGAACTGGATACGTGTTTATCCTGTTTTAGGTGTCAAATATAATTTTTTTATATAGGAGCAATGTGACATTCGAAAGTACAGGTTTCAAGCTTTAAAATGAGCTCCCGCAGGTCTTTCTAAGTTGCGCCAATTTTTGGATCTAGGCGGTGGTTCAGAGTTCAGAAAGAATAATTCCTAGATAATTTTTTTTGAAGAATTTCAGGATATAACTGTTTCGCAAAGGTATAGATGCTACAGACGCTACAATCGTTTATTAAGTTGCTGTACAAATTTCGATTGTGGAGTATTATCGTTCATACAATACACTTCAAGTGTTCTTGGATATTTCGGATATATCTACTACCTTTTTGAATCAGTCCACGTAGATGAAAAAGGGGTTTTACAATTACAATTACAATCTTTCGGAAAGAGAGAGAGGAAACAAACCCGGAACAGGAAACCTGTAGCAATCACATTTAGAATTCCTACCATGGAATCAGATTATTATTAATGATAATAAAATTCTCATGCACATGGTATTGAAAACAAGTGCGGGTTACTAAACCAAATGCATCTTGGTTGACCGATAATTTGTAATAATAAATTCCCCTCTGATTGGAATCGATATAAAGATTTGACAAATTTTACAGTTTCCTCTGTTTTGGTCAGTTTTAAGTATTACAAGTAGAAAGATATGCTTCATCATAGCGCGTTTATATATCGAATATCAATTGAGTTTTGGAAAATGGCGAGACATGAATTTTTAACCATCAATATATACAGAGTGTAGCTAAAATAACTAAAAATCTCATAATAGGGGGGTAGCTGCAATGATTTAGAACATGTTTTCCTGATCAACATGTGGTCCCTTCTTGCTAGTTTTCTAGAAAATAGCATTTTAAATTTTTGGTTCTCCCTTTGTACTCAAATTACATTAAAAATACTATACAAGCAAAAAGAGGTTTTTTTTCTCATTTAGAACAATTTGTTTTGCGGAAGAGAAAATAACTAGTCAGAGTTAATTGGCCATGGGCCAATGGTTGATCATTTGATAGAATTTCTAATATTAAGAGAATATTAAAACTCTTGCTTATGCAGAAAGGAAATATCAGATCTCTCCAAAAATAAATACAACCCAAATTGATTGTTGGCTGTTTTGGAGATTTAATGACTCCAAAAGAAGACAGCTTTATAAGTTAATTACGAAATTCCATAGTTTAAGCAATTTGGAAATGCTCAAATTTAAAACTTCAAAACTTCCAAGCATTTTAGTTCGTAATATTTGGAATGGTATAGTTTCAGAGCTTCAAACAGTATCCAATTTTAATAATTTGAGTTGAGAATTGGGAGGAAACTGAAATTTAAATCAAAAGACATTTATCGTTAATCATCATCAATATTAACTAGAATTATTTGTAGTATATCAAACGAAACCGTTAGATTTTATGAACACAATTAGTAAATTCCTATAAGCTATTCAAAAAATCTCACAATAAATATTATACTTCTAAGCAATCATTCTACCCAAATAAAAAGAATAATTATAACAATTGGGTCAGTAATATCTGTAGAAGTTTGTTTTATCAGCCGATTTGTCATTATCTTGGCAATATAAAAATATCTCTTCTTATTATTAAACGTAACTAAATACAGTTGAAAGTATTAAATTTTAATGTTGTTGTACCTTATTGATGTGCATATTTAAGACAAAATGTATCCTTAGTAAATGAAAAATAATAATTTGGATTAGTTAGACTATGTTTCTGGACTTTGGACTTCTGGACAAAACTATCCTAACATGCAAGAACAACAAATCTTAAGTGGTTTTAACAAAGTGGAATTTCCAACAAAAGGCCTCACGTTGGGCGCCAATTTCCTATAACCTACAGAATCACAAAGGCTACTTTTATATATTAAATACCTAACCTACCAAAATATAGCTGTGCTGGAAGTATCAACTTGACCTAAATAACACTACTTTAGTCTTTGCCAGCTAACCCCAATAAGTCGCAGAGGGGCGGGGTAATACAAGATATACAAGATAAAAAAACGAACGCCACTTAGTTTTAAAACAATTCTCACTACTAAAGCTTCAAACTTAATAGATAAACGAAGAAATAGATCTTTTACTAAGATATAGACAACTTCCACAATTTTGGTCGTACGGTGCATATATACTTACAGGTTATAAGCTGGAAAGCAAATATTAAAACCACACAATAAATAAATAGTAATAAATAACACACAAACATGTAGTGAAATGTAAGCTTTCTAAGTAGGGCTTTATTGTTTAATCAAATTGTAAACTATTATTGTAATCGGTAATTATACTGATTAAGGATTTTAATGTCTAGTAAAATTAACAGAATGGTGATTTATATCACAGCTGGTTGTAAATCTTAAAAACTACCCTATGATAATTTCACTACTCGAGATCTCGCTTTAACTACCACTTAAAACTAACATGCATGAATAAATAAATTGTATAAACGTTTTATAAATATATATATAAACACAGATAAAATGACACAATACACATATACATGCAGTTTCAAACAAACATCCCACCATTCGATGACCCACGGCTAATACGGTACGGTTTAAAACCCTTGCTTAAGGTTTTTCGTTTCACCCTTCGGTATATTACATACAACCCTGTACTTGTGTATGCAGGTACAAACCCAAAGGGGAAGACCTTCAAATTAAACTCAAAGTCAAAGGGGCAGGAACAGGAAAAAGACAACGAGCATCAAAACCCAAAAGAAAAGACCTAAAAATAACACACCCTGTATGTGGTATTTTAAATATTTGCACAGAATTTTACTTTTCTATAAACTGAAAGGTCTTTTATTACACAATTCCTTCAAGGTAACTGATAGGGAAACGTTACCTAAAATAGAAAAAGATTTAATGAGATTTAATGAGATTTTAGCACATTAAATAATAATTGTGGAAAATCTGAAAAATAAAAAAGGTTTACCTAAATGGTTAACACTAGAACCTAATCCGTCTAATTTGACGATTAATCAAATATAAACAATCAGATGATCATTTTGTTGAATGTGAGATTTTCTCCACTAAAGCGAATTATATCAAAACTAATTTTCTAATTCATTTCACACATTCAACTTCTAATGCAAGCCAGCCATTTTGTTCTATTCACACCACTCTTGAGAATGCGCTTGACAGCGCTGGCGCGAACTTACGATCTGTAGAGGAAAGGGGTAATCCAGTGATAACCAAACTAACGGAGAAGCTTGGTTTTAAACAGTGACCGTCAAACAATCAATGGGTTGTGAATTTCAACGTTATAGTATTATCATACAAAACGAAATATCAATTAAAAGTATTTTAATGTTGTTGAGTTTTATTGATAGGCATGTGTAAGACAAAGGTACCTTTAATTAATAAATAATAAATTGGATTAGTTAGAGAATTTAAGTTGACTAAATTAGAAGTAATGCAAGATAGTCAAATTTATATTAAAAAAAGAAACTTCGAAAAGTAAAAATTGTTAAATTTATGTTTCTTCCGCTTGCCGAATCAAGTTTTTATTTAGTCAGAACAAATCTTATTTAGTAAAATGTCAAGTCTTTTACGTAAATGGAAAAACGATTAAAGAGATAATAATACACTCCTATTTTTATAACTTACACTTCCTCTGGTTTAAAAAAACAGAAAATGTATATTGAAGCAGCAGAAAACACGAACTAAAATCAAGTAAAAAATTACAATAATAAAGAAGAGGACCGATCATCACTAAAATAAATTCGAGCCATTGAATTTTCGATTCCTTCATTACATCCTTTTGTCGTTATGTATGTTATTAATGCTGTAAAACATGAACATATCTTTCAGTCAATTTCCTTTTAAATTATTTAGAACGTGTTTTCATTTATGTTTAAGATTATTTATATACTACATTGAATGATAAGTCAATAAAATTAATCATTTATGTCAATAATTCTGTCAAATCTAATCATTTTAATATAATAGTAAAATCTTTGAAGGAGCTTTGCAGTTGAAGTAGCAAAAATCTATAATAAACAGAACAATGAATAAATTCTCCTGATAAATAATAAAATTATGCTTTTAAAAGTTACCAAACCAGAATTTTGAGAGCTGATGACAGCCTTTACATATTTCATCCTAATGCAAGATTTATTAGCTCAGAATAATTGTATTCTTAATTTTTAAAGGCCATGTAGTGATCTCAATTCTTTTATTAGTAAATCGATTGAGTTAATTTCTAAAATTAAAAAAAAATCCTTTCGTTCTCCACGAGGCGCACAAGCAACATGCAAATGCAATTACCTTAAACAGTACCTTATCTCAGCAACTAGTTCTGATTAACCTTTAATTTGCTAATTTGCGCCTTTTACGATTATTTATTTCAGTACCACCTTAACAGCCTTAGACAATAAATTATAAGAAAAATGTTATTGAAAATACCATGATAATCTTTAGTACTTGAAGTACATTTAAAAGGTTTCTCTCTTAATGTGTAACTTTCACTATTTACAAGTAGTGGTATTAATATTACCATATTACCCATACCTATAATATTAAACCAAATCTGTGACCTTTCTATTTGACATTTTATTTGCAAAAGCATTTTAAATTCTAGTAACTGGTTTTAAACGGACAAATTATTCTGATTCGGATGCACAAGTGCATTAAATCTTCATTCACTGCAATTTTTTAAAATTAGCGTCTTGCTTTTGTTTATTATGACGGTAGAAATAGGTTTTAGTTAATAAACATGCAAATCGTGTAGGTTGTAATATTGTTAAAATCATCGAAAACGACTTGAATTATATTTACAGAACACCTAAGATAATACAATCGTCTTTGTCAATATTGCTTGTTTAAAATGTGTAAAAGATGATTCTTCTGGAGAAGGTTGCACTTGTATGACATCAATATCCTTTATTTGTAAAAAGTTTCAATGACAAATATGTGCATATTTCAAAGGCGATTGCAGATATTGAACTAAGAAAAATATTTCACTTTGTACCATTATGGATGGAAACATTCTTAACTAGACCTCACTCAACATATAGATTGCGCTATTAAATATGCAAATTCGTGTAAAACACATTAAAACACAATTGTCTATCTTAATCCTTTACCCAAAGAACAGAACTATTCATCTAGATAGATTCACGTCCAGCATAACAATAAGGTATTAATCTTAGTAAATTTTCAGCGGGCTACAGTGGTTAGAACAATATAATATATATGTTATGACGCTTTTTGAGCGCAACTGGATCACTTAAAATATTTATCTTAAAAATTAAATAATTATCTTAATGAAATGTGACAATAAAAACTCAACTTTAAAATGGTTATTATTCCGTTATAATTGTAGATCCTCAAATCTTCATTGACTTTCACGATCAAGTAATTCAATAAATCATGCTTGTATACTTTCAAGACCGCTAAAGCCTAACTCCTTAAAGCTAATACTTCCAATCCACACGATAATTATGGCGGCCCATAAACTAACTCGTGGTAGTTGAAATAGTATAATGTGTTATTAGGTGGCACTTTGTTTGAGGAGCAATTTATTACTCTTATGAAATAAATCAACAACTAAATCAGTGTACTCGAAATAATAAAATATTATTTTCCAAGTAAATAGATTACTTAAACAAAGAAAATGTTTCGAAGGCTTTTAATAAAACTTAGTTTAATAATACTAGATTCTTAGCTGTTTCTGAACTAAATGAAATTTAACAATTTATTTTGCTCACTGGGAGTATTACAAAGATTAATCTAGATTGTTTAGATGTTGCCAATTATTTTACTCCAAGCAATATTCACTTAAAGTTTAGCTTGCGGTGGAACCTTGAATTTTATGACATCCCTTTTTTATAAACGTTAATTCATTAATCATTGCAACTAATTTTCTGACTTCTTTGCACAATAAAAGTTGAAACAACTAGAAGATTGTCACGTACGTTTTTATTGTTTTAAGTCTTTTAGATTTTCTTTTCAATCAATTTTGATCCAATTACGATTTACTCAAGGGGTGATCTTAAAAACGATATAGTACTAGAGGCGGTATAAAACCCCAAATTAACTATTTGCTTAGTTAGAGAATTGTAAAAATGTCTTTGCGGCTTTGATAAATGTTAGGCTCATTTTAACAGTAATTATCCGGTTTTAAAGTATGAAAGCAAGCAACTTGTGTTAGAACTAGGCGTTTTAATGAAGATTGGTTTAAATCCATTCACTCACTTTGGACCATGCATTACAACCGTGAAGAATGGGGTTAAAACAGGTATTCTATTTCGTACTGATATTTAATTTTTGAACAACTTCAGTATAAGATTTGTTACATTTTTCTAATCATACATCAGTGATTTTCAATTTTTTTAATTGATAATAAAGCAACTTATTTAAAAGTGATTATATGTTACTGAAACACCTATTGGTGCGATCTGTTTTTAAAGGAGCAAAAGTTTTACTTAAGGAACAGTTTGGGTCAAAAAAATTTGTTCATTTTTTTTGTTGAGGCTGATTTAGCGAACGAGTTTGATTTTAATAACACTATTGAGCAATTCGCAATAGAAAAATGTCGAAGAATAAATTTATAGGTAATAAGGAGATTAATTTATTCAGTACTGCTTCATTTTGTTATTTTTTGATTAAATACATAAATAATATTATGATTTAATCCTTGTATTATTAATATCTAAATTAACAAGGAAACTATTTGGTGGGAGGTGCTTAATCCACCACTGAGTATTAGCCTCTTAGTGATTTGTGAGCCCTTAATAATTTATCTAGTGTCAGATGCCATGTTCACATTGTAGCATCGAGAACTGTATACTTTTAACTATAAAGTAGGATTTGAAAATGCTTCCTAATGCTAATTTAATGCTACCATGTATTATGTAAAATGTTCTACAGTGTTTCGGTTTCTAAGACCTTTTTCGAGAGCTTTCATAAAGGCAACTAAAGGAAAATGTCCGACTTAGGTTGACAACCGGCCTTTAGTAATCGATCCTTACTTTTGCACATGCAATGGATCTTCTGTAAAATATCGCGTTCGTGTTGTGCTAAACTCTTTTAAGTTTCTACCACTTTGTCCCATATAAAGCGGTTCGCAGTCTTTACAATAAATTTTATATACGCCAAATTTGTCCATCTTATCCGTTTTATCCTCATTATTAAATAATCATTTTCCTCTAACATCTTCATTGGCATAGTTTATATTACAATTTACTTTTCTAAGTTTGTTTACTATCCTATTACTAATTTTGGGAATATAGTTAACGACTTTATACATTTTTCAATTTTAGGATTGGCGCTGACTACCACTTTGTCCGGTATAAAACGCTTCGCAATCTTATTTGCAATGTAAATACAAGAAGCGTTTGATTTTAACTTAATTTAAAGTTCTATTTATCTGTCATGGCTATTTTCCTTTTAATTCTTCAGGTATTCGATACGCTTACTACATACTTAGTTATTATGCACAGAGATAACTTCATTTCTGCTTAAATTATGATATGATAATTAATTATAAAATCATTGTTTGTTTATGATGTATGTATTTTTGCAATTTTTATCTCAATATTTTAAATTAGTTCAAAGAACAATCTAGACCGAAGTCCTTATCAGAACTAGGGCATTCAATGCGTTTGCAATTATATCTACAAATGCAATCTTATTTGTAATTTATTGCAATAAAATCTAATTAATTTAATAATAATTAAACAGTTTTCCTTGACGTAGTGTAACAGTTTTGTTAAACATAAAAGAATGTACAAAAAAATGAAATTAGAACATTTTATATTAGATAACCTCGAAAAAAAGGTCACAGACACTTGATTCTCATTTTAATTAGTAACAAGACAACTTTGTAAGAGACATTTCAATTCAAAATTTTAACAAAAATAGGACATGTGGAACACATTTTGATGTGAATTATGGTAATGGTGTCATTTTCAAAACCTGTTTAGAGCCAACTCTGTGTTGGTTGTTCAGTAGATGTGCATAGCATCTATTTTCTAACTGTGGCTATTCTTAAACTGGAGTTTCATAATAGTTTATTTAGCTCGAAAGAAAGTAAAAACTAAATTACCTTGTTGAAATATAAAATGCTTGTATTTTTTTCTCTAGTTGTTTGTTGCTGTAATAATATTATATACTCTTTGTTTTTTATTTAAATAGCAAACACTGGACTGCATTTTGAAATATATTTGTATTAATGGTAAACATTGTTATACTGGCACATTCATCTTTATACGCCCACTACATGGAGGAAACAACATCTGTGGCCATATGCCCCCCCACTTAACATGGAGACCCCCACACACACCCATAGCTGAGGTGACTAATTATTTAATTCAGAAAAATGGTACTATTCTTCTGCGGGTGCAACGGAATTATAAGTTATCTTTAGTTACTAAACGTACAAGTATTGTTGACTTTGAATAGTTTTAAATAGAATTTAGGTTGTTGAGTCAAAATGGCAAATGTTAATGACAAACGTCAGTGTAGTTAGTACAAAATATCAGCGGCGCATCATAATGTGTTTTTATTTTAGGATGATTACTCTTCATAAAACAGCATAAAAGGGAATGAAGAACTCAATTAAATGTTGCACTGCCCTTGCATGACCCGCTTGCGGTATCTCTTTATCTCTTCATTTTCTTGTCAGAATTTAAGTTTAGGTATTCTCTATACCAGTGGTGGCGAACCTATCACCCGCGGGTCAGACACTGACTCACGAAGGCTTTTTAAATGACCCACGCGTTGATTTTTATAAACTTATTTTTTATATCATAAAAGAGAGAACAGATAATCGAAAATATTAAAAAAATTAAAGTACTGATATGATATAGAATAATCAGGTTAAAAATTTACTTAACGAATTGTAATTTCAGACCATTTTAAATGCTACGATTTAATCGTAAGCTCAGATTTAATAAATTCACGCAATAAAAGAAAGATAGGCATGCTAGGATGCTAGGTTTATTTAATCTAAGGGCTACAGGCTAGGTTACAGATAGATTTATCAATTTTAAATAGAATTTATAGAAGGAAGAGGATCTTGCAAGCTTAACTTCACAAAAGGTATTGAATTTATAAAATGGATATAAGTCAATTATGTTGTTTTATAGTAGAACATGTTGTATGTAACCTAGGTTACTTGTCTTGAATATTAGTATATTCACGTTTCTAGAAGGTTTTATCTTCTTATTAGATTTGGGGTTTGTCATTGAGTAACGCAAAACAAGTTTTCTTTCCCAAATAAGGCTAAGTCAGTATCTGATACATATTTCACTGGAAATAGTTAAATCAGATCAGTACTTTGATGTTTATAATGTTACGATTAACTTACTAATTCTTGTATGTGGAAGCTTTGAAGTCAAATATGTCGAGACATTAGCTGTGCTGATTTGCGTTTATTTTGATATTTTGTACTATTGTTTGGATGCAGGCACCTGGAGTACTGTATTCTGGACAAGTTTAATTCATATTTGAATTCATTTATGTTCTTATTTATTCTATACTTACAAAAGCATCGCTTGCTATCTGAAATGTTGAGAACAGATTTTTAAGTTGAGTTTTTTTTAGTATGTAATTTAATTTGTGTAAACTTGTTGTTAATTTGTTGTTCATATGTTTGGGGTACCTTGTGTAACTATGTAAATAGCTGATATACGAGGGTGGTCCCAGAAGTACCCGACCCAACAAAGAAAACACAAAAATTTTGGAAAAAGATTTATTTATTTTTCAACGTAATCTCCTTTCAGCTCTATACACTTTTTCCAGCGGTGTTCAAAAAGTTCGATACTCTTTTTATAATAAGAACTGTCTTGCTCCTCAAAATAGCCATTAACTGCTGACATCACTTCTTCATCGTTGGAAAATCTTTGACCACTGAGCCATTTTTTCAAGTTTGGGAACAGAAAATAATCCGAGGGGGCTAAATCTGGCGAATATGGTGCATGAGGTAGCAATTCAAACTTTAATTGATTAATTTTGGCCATTGCAATAACGGATTTGTGAGCTGGCGCGTTGTCGTGGTGAAACAACACTTTCTTTTTAGCCAAATGCGGCCGTTTTTGCTTGATTTCTTCGCTCAAACGTTGCAATAAGTTTGCATAATACTGGCCGTTGATAGTTTTTCCTTTTTCGAGAGAGTCAATAAAAATTATTCCACGCGCATCCCAAAAAACCGACGCCATAACCTTGCCTGCAGATTAAACGGTCTTCGCCTTCTTTGGAGCCGGTTCTCCCTTTTGAGTCCATTGTTTCGATTGTTCTTTTGTCTCGGGTGTGAAATCATGGACCCATGTTTCATCCATTGTTACGAAACGGCGCAAAAATTCTGCTTTGTTGCTGTGAAACTTCGCTAAACACTCAATTGAAACATTTTCACGACACTGTTTTTGCTCGAGTGTGAGCAAACGCGGCACCCATCTTGCACATAGCTTTCTCATGTCCAAATTTTCAGATAATATGCGATGTACCGCACTTTTTGAAATGCCCGTAATGTCTGCTAGCTCGCGCACTTACAGTCGACGATCATCAAGTACCGCTTTGTGGATTTTCTTCACCATTTCTGGAGTCGTCACCTTATTTGGTCGACCACTGCGATGCTCGTCTTGGCAGCTCGTACGGCCTCGTTTAAACCCAGTTACCCAAAATTCTACTGTTGTAAACGAAGGAGCAGACTCACCCAGAGTAGAATCCAGTTCAGTTTTATATTGGTTGGACTGAGGCCTTTCAAATAAAAGTACTGTATCACATAACGATGACCAATTTTCTCCATTTTCACAAATTCACTGACAACGTTCACTATTGATGGCTGCCAAACAAATACTGAACAACGTGGCGCTTTCAAACTTGAAACATATGCTTTATAGACTGCGTACTTTCCAATACAGTGATATTTTCAAACAACTACCGCCAACTCTTGGTCAGGTCGGGTACTTCTGGGACCACCCTCGTACAGGGATAGCTGGAGATTGATGGGTTTTCAATGTAATTTAGTTTTTATGAGATTGGTGACAGCTGATCGTTTTTATTGATTTTCTTTATTATTGTTCAATTTAGACCATAAGTGTCTTATGTCATTTTAATCGTCTCTTTGCCAGCTACCTTTCTGTCGTAGACTTCTGTAGATTTCTGTTGTAGAATTAAGATTAGTGTTAATTATAAACATATGTTCGGATTAGTGACGTCATGATAAATGTTGATGTTCAACTGTTTTTGAAAATTTCGTTGTGCCGTTTCGTCAAATGTTTGGCGAAAAGATATAAATGGACCTCGGAAAAAGAACAAATTAAGTCGATCAAAAGCTTTGGTTGAAACCACGCTCGGCTCGTATCGAAATCCTACAAATTAAGTTAGGTTATGAAGAATCATATGTTTTTCAGTTTGTAAACAAACTTCGATTATATTAGATTTGGATATCTAATTGTTACAAAAATCAAAGAAGATTATTTTTATTTTTCAAAACAAATATTTGGAATTGTGTTCGAGTATATATTATTTTAAAAACGAGAAAGATTTTAATATTGGAAAAGTTTTTATATCGATGTGTGTGGATTTGGTTATCGACTGATAAGGATTTTTAAGAACATTCATTTCAGAATATAACATCTCAGTATAAATACCTAATGTCGAATTTTGCTCTTCACTTGCAAAAGTAAAAGTTGTAAAACAAAAAGGAAACGAAAACCAAGAAAAGGGTCAACTGTCAAGTTTTTCTGCAAACAAATTTTCGGTGCTTTCAAATTATTGGTACCCTTTTTACCCACCTTCCAAGACGCCACTGGCTTAGTTATCCACGGGCTAATATTAAAAAAAATAATGCACAAAATTTGACCCACTTCTCAAAAAGGTTAGCTATCACTGCTCTACACGGTCGTTTCTTCTGTAGCACTACTTCTATCTTTTCGTCTCACCATTTTGTTTGCTTTCTATTTTCGTTGATTACTGAGACTAAATATGCTGCTGCTGCTGTCTTCATTATGCTTAACATTCTACAGTTATTCTATCGGCTGTCGCTTCTGTAAATTGTCCTGAATACATTTTATCCTTTTATGTGTCCTTGACCGGCTCATCCGTTTATATGCTTTGAAGATTTCTTCTTCTGTAATTATGTTACCATTCTTGATCCTCTTCTTTTATTTCTACAGTGAGCGCATAATGGTTGCTTTCTAGTCTTCTCTTAACTCGTGCATGTGTTGCTCGCTTGAAGTCTGTTGTTTCACTTAGAATCGATATCATACTGGAAGTATCTTTTAGAAAACCAGATATATTAGAAAATCCACTAAACCTTGCACTAAAATGAAACCTAATTAAGCTGTTTTAGGAAAAATTGAAATTAACTTAATTACCTGTAGAATATTCACAATCTCACCTTTCTGTAATTGCTGATTATTTAACTACAATAAATAAGACTTGAAACGAGGAAATAACTCAATCATAATTAATTGGTCGTGCGTTTTGTAACAGTTATAATTTTAAGAAAATATAAAATAAAAAAATATAAAATCTCAATACGAGCCCATCTGCCTACAGAATTAATAAAATATTAGTGATTTTATTAACAAGAGATGAAGGACAAGTTTGTGTTACCGTTTACTTAGCAAACAAAATTTAAGTTTGAGTTAGTATCTGCAATGCACAAAATACAACTAACGGCAAGGGTATTGGCCAAGAAGATAATGATTCGTATGAAAAGAAAAAAATCAAAACAAGGAGCTCGAAAATAGCATTTTGATTAACTTCGCTAGGTCGGACATGAAGGAGTGACTGTGGTACTTTTAGGCAAATATTTCATAGAATAAAATTCAAAATTACTCTCTTATTACTGTTACTCCAATAATACTCTCTTGATGATTCTTGGTAGATCTATTAACTGTATTTTTATTTAGTAAATCAGAAATATTTGTTGTGGGTTGGTTTATTTAGTTTTGTGGTGTTTGATCTTCATGCGCCTTAGCCTTGAGGGGTTAGTTTAGCTTGGTTTTCAATCACTTTATTAAGAATCTTATCCCAATATTCTAAAATTGGTGGTTTCCACTCCATTTATCGCTCATGCTTGGATTACTTAACGTCGGATTTGATTAGCTTTATGTTAGCTCTAGGTTCTTCAAATTGTTTGATGTATCATTTTGGAGCTTCATTAGCTCGTGAATTGTTGTTTTAAGAGTTTTTTTGTTAGCTCTGTTAGAGTGCTTTACCCTGGTGAGAATAAAGTTGTATGGAGTTATTGGTTAATCTTTAGAGTTTGTTTGGTGTACAAAGAAAACCCGTTGGTGGTTTTGTACACAAATTCTTTTTCAATATATTTTTGATAACAGCATTTTATTGTCTGTATTTGGTTGTTGGGGAAATATGACTGCATCTCGTTAGAGGTTTAAGTTCCGTCTGATTTTTATAAGATGGGGATCGTCTTCTTCTGATCAAATTTGAATAATCAATATGACACTTTTGGCCACTGACCTGATATTGGGATTATAAACCTTACCTCGCTTTTAAAATCATATTTTGATACATCTGACAGTGCTTATATCTTCTAGGTCTTTACTTTTAGGTTTATATTTGATGTAAGGTGTTAAAGATTTCAAAGTATGTCATTAGACTAGTGAGGTCAATGAACTGCTGTGTATTTGTCATTCTAGTGCTTTTTAGTTTGGTGGGGTAATTCAGACGAATACTTATTCTTATAACTATTTTTCTACATGTATCTAACTTTAAAGTAATTCATGAGTTAAGAATTTCGTTGTTATACCTGGGAACCGTGGAGTTATATGTACTCGTTCTTCATTCTATCAATTAGAAGACTTTCCTACCTAAAAAAGTTGGGTTGATTCATCTTCAAACTTTTTGTTGAGAGTTTGTTTGCGAACAGATGAAAGTGGTTGATGTTATTAATCATAAATTAGTTAAAGATAGACTTTCTTTATTTTAAACTATTCAAGTAAGTAATAGAATTTAACATATATTCAGCCATCAGCAATGAACTGCCGATATTTTTAATTAATAATCTTAAACGGTAGATTTAAAGATTAATAGCCATTTAAATTTGTTAACGTTTGATATTTATATTTATAGTATTTAGTTAATGATTTAAAATCATTCGATTTGTATAATAATTAAGATTGATGATTAATTTTAAATATGTTCTTCGTCATATGGCTTTGTATATATTTATAATTATTATATACAGGTTAATATGTTTATATATTTGGACTTGTAATTATCAATAATTATCGATTATTATAGTATCGCAATTATAACTTTATTGTGTAGGGAAAATAGTTCTGAAGGCTTTACAGGTTGACAGCTGGAACCTGATTGATTTGGATTAATTAATATATTTTTATAAATTAATTATTTAGATTTGATAAGTATTAGAGATTATTAATTTTCATTGACTTTAAATTGATTACTCTTGTTCCAATTTATTTACATGCCTTTACTATAAGTTATTGAATATTGTTATAGTACTTCTTTATTTTTTATATAATTGAAAATTTTGAAAGTATAACCCAATTGGAGGTATATATCAGAACGAGCCGGATCAGTCATCCTTATTTGTTTATGTGGCCGAGTGGTGTCACATTATTATTATTATTTGGAGTAAATAAATCCAGATGCTTTGATAGTGATGTTGTCGTCAGCAAACTTGTAACTGCATCAATTAAATTGAAAAGCAACTATATCTAGTACCCTTTATAACTATATTTGCTACTATCTAATTCATATGGAGAAATTATCCCTATGCTGGTAATCGCCTTAGGTAGCTCAGATGTCGCCCGTATAGCGGAAGGACCTCATTTCGATTCGATTCGGTGTAATGGTTGTTAACGATCATTTAATTAAAACGCAGACTTTTTGTGAATTGTTAATAGTAATAGAAGAATATTTACAGTAAATGTATTCTAAAACTAATTAAAACAAGAAGACTAATCACTAAACGAACCTAAAATTATTTAAACACTACCAGATTATTTATTTTAAATGCACAATTATTTAGTATTTATATCTAGCCCCTATTTCTTTTACTGAAACTCCAAATAGTTATATTCTATCGTCTCTAGGCGTCAACTCTCTCTTTTCCTGTAGTCGCGGAATTTATAATGTCCCTCGCGGAGGTTTCTAAAGCGGTCTGAATCTTTCTTGAAACCTTTGGAGCGTTCCTGATTTACTACAATAATATGCTGAAAAAGGACACTTTTATTGCAACTAAACGTTTAACGTACAAGGTAGGTTGTAACTAACCTTCAAAGTTTACAGGGCTGTTCCTGGACAGGGTGCTTGTGGTGCCCTGGTACCAGGGCGGCCAAACATAAGGGTGGCCGACGACAAAGAAAAATCGACTGATATCGCTGTGGCCGTCGCCTATGCTGCGAAAGTTTTATCGATTTTTGGTTTAAAAAGTGCAAACTACGCGAATATTCTTGCCGAATAATTAATTCAAAATTGTCACTCATTTTTCTCCAAACTCCGTTCTCCGTTCTCCAAACTTATACGAAGAAAGATCATAGGAGCTTTTTTGTAGCACATCTTACGAGCAGCATTTTTCATAATAGCACCATTTCCAAAAACCTGATAGTTTTCGAGATAACGGAAATGAATGAATGAATGATAATGGAAAACATTGAACGTTCCCCCTACCCCTATAAAAAAGTTTGCTAACACGATATTCTTCAGAACTTTTAACAGCTTGTTTTTTTCGACCTAACTTTCCCGGTCTATTTCAAATATTTCAAAAATAATGTTAAAACTTTTCAAAACTATGTTTAATGCTTAACTTCTACAACTTTAATAGACTTTAGATCGAAACAACAAAAATATCTTGTAGGGGCGGCCACCTTGATTTTGCACCTGGGCGGAAAGCACTCCAGGAACGGCTTAGAAGTTAAAAGCTAACTGCCTTAATGCGTTCTTAATTAACCAACTCATAAAAGCTAAACGAATTAATAAAAAATAGACAATATATGATTGCTTAACTTCCAAACTGTACATCTGTATAATAAGATACAACACAAAATCAACGTGGATATTAAAAGGAATATTTAAAGTATTGTGATATGGAACTTCTGGAAATAAGACTGTTAATGAATTTTTAGAAATGTTTTTCTTTTAATCGTAGAAGTAGGCGATTTCTACTTTAATTGAAATGTGTTCTTTCTTATCATTGATGCTTTTCCTTTTCGAACGACCTTCTGGGAGGTGTGTCAATTTTTATGACAGTATTTATTTTGATCAATGGTTCAGATGAAATAGATATATGTAGGTAATACATCAGTGCGTTGCCGTGCTGAAAAAATAAGTTGCTGGCCGTTTGCTTAGCTTGCGTATATTATTTTCTCGTTACCGTTTCTTCATAAATTCTAGTAATTTATTTCAATAAGTTTCTTGTTTTATTATACTGTGTGCAGTATAATGCACACGTATGTAGTATTTACCTTTTAAACTATATTTATAAATCAAAATGTACAGCTCCAATATTATTTTATATATTAGCGGGTAGCTTGATTTGTTTAACATTTAACTTTAATATTAATTTCTTCATTATTTAAAACAATATTATTTATAGCTATTAATACTCGATTTTCAGCTTCAGAATAATGGTTAGGAGAACGATGGGTATTGGGAATTGGGTTGGCTTTCCGATTTATTAATAAAGATTTTTCCTAAAGAATGAATTGTTATTTTTTTATGTTGCAAGGACTGTATCTTAAAAATTTAAGACATGTTGTGCAAACCACTAACTGGTTTACACTTACTGTTACACGTCGAAGTGTTTCGGAGATTTCTTTGTTTTCTGTCACTAGTACAGGAAAAATTAGGGACTACATTCTCTGGCTCTTAGAATCTTAAGAGGTCTAGCAACCCTTGGACATGATAATCACTCGCTAGCATCAAAAGTTATCTACATACAGCAGTATGTCTGTTTTTACTGATTCTGAGGAGAATATATTCATGTTTTTGACCTGATCTCATGCTTATTCATACATATTTAGAAAATACCGTAATTTCTCATAAAATATTCATAAAAATTATATACTGGCATTTACGTATCGTCTATTATTCGTTTTATATAATGTCATTTTTGAAATGAACGAGAAATGTAGTGAACTAAATGTGGTTCAGAAAGGTCATTTCCATATATGATACGCAATATCGCAAATGACCAGACGAAGTTGTTAGAGCTGGCGATAAAATCACGATGTTGGCAACTCTGGCTGTATCTCATCGGGAAGTTCGTTTTTGATTTAACAAATCAACTCCTGAAATCATTCATCACTACACTTCGTTTGACTTCACCTAATTTTCCCCATATATAATGTACTTGTAAAAAAATGAGGTCTGGTTATGACATTTTGATAGATTTTAACTGTATAAAATTGTAAAGTTCAGAATTTTTACGAGTAATACAGCGATGCCATTTTGTTAGAATCTTTACATGTGACAATGAAAATTTTGTAGCTACCAATTTTGTAAAAGATCTTATTTTTATCTACATTTTTATTATAGTAGAGTAAATCTGAAAGCGGATTTTGTTGTCCGTGGTACTACATTGAAAGGTAAAAAGGTATCGAGTACGTTATTAGATGCTATTTAGGGTGTATATCAATCCCCTAAATTCGTCTGGCGATATCGGTGTCCAACCCCCCCCCCCTCCGGGGACTGAAAAAACAGCAAATCTAGAATACTTTATTTTATAATAATAATAATAATAATAATAATAATAATTTTATTTAATAATTAATGGGTTTTTACAACTACGTAAATTAAATAGAAAAAATATATATAATTTGTATTTTTTTTATACTAATATGGTATGTAGGTTCATATGGTATGTAGTTGGATATTTACTAGACCATCTACAAAGATAATCAATCTAGTGTGTAGATGATTTAAAAATATAAATGAATGTAAAAATTAATAACAACTTATATTAAGAAATTACAAAATTGGAATATAACAGGGTCTCATTAACAAATTTTCACATATGTTTTGATTCAAGAAATATTCTTTTATTTTTTTACAAAACTTTGTTTTAGGTAATAATTTAAAAATATCAGGGAGGGAGTTGATTATTTTTATTGATAAAAAAGTGAACATTCTTTGTGTATTTGTTTTATGACAAAAAGGTATTTTATATTTCTCTTTTTGTTTTTGGTCTACATATTTTTCAAGTTTTAATGTTGCTAAATGCCTCCTAAAAAATTTGCAGACATTAATACAGTATAGCTGTTTTAATGTAGGTATACTTAAACTTTTATAAGTTTCCATTGTATGTAAACCGTTGGTGTGATTTACACATCGTAGAAATGAATTTTGTAGTATTTCCAAAGAATGCAAATGGCTTTCATAAATCCCACCCCAGATTATATTTCCATAACTTAAAATTGATTGTACCAATGCAAAATTATATCCGGCTATATCAAAATAAATACGATCTCTAAAGTATTAAGCGAGTTAGAGCTAATTTTCACTCAAGAGTTATCATTAAATAAACGGAAGGATACTCACTAGATTAGCTTCTAACTCCCTTATTATGCGCATTTCAATTTCTGCAAAAATAGAAAGATGTTTATATCGTGATAACTTTTGGACGACACAAGATATCAAAAATGTTCAAAAAATAATTGTTGTTAGTTCGAGATTTTACAATCCAACGCTTTTTGAAACTTTGAAATTGGCTAGACAGTAACGAAGATATGACCAATTTATTCCGACAATGTATAAATTACCGCTGAGCAGCGATCGTTCTATCTCTATTTTCACCCGTCTCATTCTAACGCACTATTTTTACCAGGTTCGTAAGTACATACAACTATTAGCACAATATTGGAGTTACAAATGCAGGTGATTTAACATTTTGTTGAAAAAAATTATAAAATTCTTACTGTTTTTGTAAATACGACATTAACCTTAACACGGAGAGTTCTTCAAGTTATTCTATAACAGACGATGAACTATTACATACATTTAAATTTCTTTAAATTTATAAAAACAGAAACAGATACGCAGTTATAAAAAATGTGTTGGGGTAAAAAAGGTCAGTGAAAATGAGATTAGATATACAAAGTCATAATAGAGAATTAATAGAGCTTCTTGATATAACATACAATTCAAGTAAATTAATGAGGAAAAAACTGTTTTTCCTCGTTTACGCGCATATATAAAATATTTCCACTATGAAATTAAATGTACAAAGTAGTCAAAATATATAATAACAAAACTGAACACAAAGGTTATTCTGAAAACCAAAGGGATAAATTGTAGCGAGGTTTGGGAAAAGATTGTTGGGGAAAAAACATGACATAGCCAAAGAAAAGTGTATAATTCAGTTACAATTTACGACCGATATGTCCTACTGGGTGGTAACTTGAACCCGTAGTATTTTCTACGAAAACTGAAAATATGCTGTATTTTTCAGATCTTATTAAAATAATGATACTACTTTAATGTAACCACAAAACAATATTTATAACGAGGTGGAAATGCTTAAAGATTTGAACTTTGATATCGACCTATGGTGCAAAGTGTACTTTATTTAGTAGCCTCGCAAATTAAAAAAAGACCTTCGAGATGTGGAAGATGCTGATATTTTAGCAGTTACCAATGAGGATAACATGAAAAAAATTCCATCATCGCTATTGAATTTGCTAAGTTTGCTTTTGCATGATTAAAGAAATCAGAAGTTTAAGCATTGCTCAGGACATTACTTTTTACAATTTGCAGCAGACAATGTAGACGTGTTAAAGGAAACTATCAACGGTTGCAATACCTTTCACGCAACTCAGATGGTAGCTTTTCAGCAATGTCCATAATACGAATTATCTGTAGGAATTCCAATAAAAAGCGACAAAGCGACTACTTGTGCCTCAAAACTTCCATTCCTTGTCAAACTCTCAGTATACCAAGACTAGAATATCTTTGCCACATTGCGAACGAACCGGAAAATTAGTTATTTGCCGAAAAATCAACAATAGTCAATACCTACTGATACAAATAATTTGGTGTATATTTTAAGTAGAGTTCAAAATTGTAGTTTACAGATTGCGCCTCAATGGACTGATGGTTTCAACAAAATAACTGACAATTCAGACAACACACTACCATTGTGGACAGCCATGCTTAGGTGTCGAGATATCACTGCACATCTGAATCATGTAAAATATACAGTAATTACGTTTGTCCAAGTATTGTATTACTATAACATAGTGGCTTTCAGAATAACCTTTGTATTCAGTTTTGTTATTATATATTTCGACTACTATGTACATATAAGTTCATAGTGGAAATATTTTATATATTGAATTGTGTGTTATATCAAGAAGCTCTCTTAATTCTCTATTATGACTTTATTGCATATCTAATCTCATTTTCACTGACCTTTGAATGTTTCCACAGTTCTTGCAGTGGATTCCTGAAGTTTCCCGCCCATTTTACACACAACACATTTTTTATAACTGCGTATCTGTTTCTTTTTTTATAAATTTAAAGAAATTTAAATGTATGTAATAGTTCATCGTCTGTTATAGAATAACTTGAAGAACTCTCCGTGTTTAGGTTAATATCGTATTTACAAAAACAGTAAGAATTTTATAATCTTTTTCAACAAAATGTTAAATCACCTGCATTTTAACTCCAATATTGTGCTAATAGTTGTATGTACTTACGAACCTGGTAAAAGCAGTGCGTTAGAATGAAACGGAAGACGGATGAAAATAGAGATAGAACGATCGCTGCCCAACGGTAATTTATACATTGTCGGAATAAATTGGTCATATCTTCGATACTGTCTAGCCAATTTCAAAGTTTCAAAAAGCGTTGGATTGTAAAATCTCGAACTAACAACAATTGTTTTTTGAACTTTTTTGATATCTTGTGTCGTCCAAAAGTTATCACGATATAAACATCTTTCTATGTTTGCAGAAATAGAAATGCGCATAATAAGGGAATTAGAAGCTAATCTTCTTTTCTAGTATCTAGTATTCTTCCGTTTATCTAATGATAATTCTTGAGTGAAAATTAGCTCTAACTCTCTCAATACTTTAGATATCGTATTTATTTTAATATAGTCTGATAGCGACTAAAGTAATCTAGATTTGCTGTTTTTCAGTTCCCCCCCCCCCCCCGGGGAATATCGAATATATATCGATATCGCCAGACGAATTTAGGGGATTGATATACACCCTAAATGGCATCCGATAACGTACTCGATACCTTTTTACCTTTCAATATACCACGGACTTGATTTCTAGATGCGTTTTTTAAGTTTGCGAACTCTACTATTACGGAATAAAGTACATAAGGAATAATTAATATCAGTTAGAAGCTTCTTAATTTTTGATTTCCATAACTACTTTATTTTCAAAAATAACAATGATTAGTCAAGGACATTAGGCAACACTGCGTTGAAAATCTGCTTCCCCAGGTTATAGCACTATAAAATATTAAAAATTATTGACAGTGTTGATACCTTTATAAAAATAAAGAATGGTAATCCTCATTTTTTAGAAAACGAATGATAGGCTAGTAAAATTAGACCCGATTGGGACCGTTGGTGGAAATTAATGTTGGAAAGCGGGAGATCGTTTCGATCGCTTCATTTGACGTCAAATATAAGTATCCTAGGTTTGCACGGTCCCTTGACGCGAGCTTACCTGAGGGCACCAAAAGAACCACGAAATCTTCGGACCTTTTTTAGTTTTTCGCTTATAACTTCAAAGTGGTGCTTTCCAACGAAAACTTCACTATTACAAGAATTAAATAGCATTAAATTCTGCGTCGGATGAGTATCCAACACTTTAAATCCGGTCCAGTGGTATGGTCGAAATCGAGGATCGAAGTACGACAATTTTGTAAATTTTCGATTTTCCGTCAGACCGGATGCCCAGAGGCTTGCTATATAAAAAAATCCGTTGGACTCATTCTGATTATTAATATAAGTCGAGAAATACCTAAGCTTTGATATTGTAGAGGTTGCGTATTAAACTAACGGCCATTTCTTTGTCATCTCCCATCACAGCAATTGGGATCAATCCATATGAAGTGCTGCAGTACTGGTCGCTCGATCATTTCGAAAAAAAAACTTTTTTGTGTATTATCACATCTAAGTATTGGTAGATCAAAACCGCTGTTATTTTATTTTTATTCCTTTTGATTGAAATATGGCAGCCATATTTGTTTTGTGGTGCACGACGTTTCTTGCAGCTTTTGATGTAAACGTAAATCTTGATATCTCAAGAAGGGTTGGTCCTAGAGACAAGCGGTAGAAACCATTGTATTGCTCACTTCGACTACATATTTTAGTCTAAACATAATTTTCGTAGGATGCTTACTTATGATGCAATTTAACTCCGAAGTTTAACAATGTTTTTACAAAAATCTCCGCTTTTAAGGGGGGTATATTTCATATATCCAGATGAAGATGAAGTCTTAGGGCTGATTTTCATATTAAAAGTACACGGTTAGAGGTAGTTTATGTATAAAATATTTTAAATCTGAAACTTTACTGTTTTGGTATTTATGGGCTTTTTAAGTTCTCGTTATGACACGTAATATAAAGATTTACGTTTACATCCAAAAACTGCAAGCAACGTCGTGCACCACGAAACAAATATGGCTGTCATATTTCAATCAAAAGGAATAACAGTAAAATAACACTGGTTTTGATCTACCAATACTTAGTTGTGATAACACACAAAAAAAATTTTTTTCGAAATGATCGAGCGACTAGTACTGCAGAACTTCATATGGATTGATCCCAATTGCTGTGATGGGGGATGACAAAGAAATGGACATTAGTTTAATCTGGCAACCTCTACATTATCAAAGCTTAGGTATTTCTCGACTTATATTAACAATAAGAATGAGTCCAACGGATTTTTTTATACAGCAAGCCTCTGGGCGTCCGGTCTGACGGAAAAACGAAAATTTGTAAAATTGTCGTTTTTCGACCGTCGATTTCGACTGTAGCGAATTATTTATTTATTATTTTGTTTCTCCTAGTAATAACCTAATTGCGTACCACTAGGTTTGAGAAATAAGAAACACTGTTTTGCACTAACTATTATTCCAAAACAAGTGAAACTGAGAACATCAACAATTAATAATGCTTAACTAATGGTAATGGGGTGCATTAGAACCACCCGCTTGTTAAGATGCCTTGCTGCGTTCTGAGGCTGGCGAGTTCGACCTGTAAAAACAAAGAAGCAGCCCTCGAACACATATGGTAATGGGGCGGGGTGGTCAACGAGGAATTCTCAACATCGACCATACCACTGAACCGGATTTAAACTGTTGGATACTCATCCGACGCATGCGACATCCGATCGCATGCTCTTTAATTCTTGTAATAGTGAAGTTTTCGTTGGAAAGCACTGCTTTAAAGTTATAAGCGAAAAACTAAAAAAGGTCCGAAGATTTCGTGGTTCTTTTGATGCCATCAGGTAAGCTCGCGTCGAGGGACCGTGCAAACCTAGAATACTAATATTTGACGTCAAATGAAGCGATCGAAACGATCTCCCGCTTTCCAACATTTATTTCCACCAACGGATTCTATTTTACTGGCCTATGAATAATATATCTATGTTTTTTGCTGGAGTTCGGTTTTCGGAACATCTGTTGCGGATCATGGGAGTATCAACGGAAGCTTAGAACAAGGGGAGTCGATTGGTATCCTTAGATTAAAAGTCATCCCTAAAGATAAAAAGAAACGATTGAGTTTAAACACGGAGGCTTATGAGAAATCCATTTTATCATTTTAGAAAATTTACTTACCTAATTCATTTTCTAATCTAATCTAACCTCAACTAGGTTAGGTTAGAACCTCTAACCCAACTTAACGAACTGCAACTAAACCTTAGCTTAGGTAAATAAACCTTCAAACTCATGAATATAAGTCCACAGACTTTAATAGAGCTCTCGTGGACGTCCATGTTAAACTTTGAGACCTACTATATCTATTTACCTGGGTAATAATAAAAATCGCCCCTCTCTCCCGCACAAGCTTCATAGCTTCCCAAGCCTGGTGGCTTCTTATTAATAAGCTTTCAGATCTTTTTATTTGAGGGGCATCGGTTATCATGTTCATATATATCTCTTATAACTTATTATTGGTTTTCGCTTTTTCTGTTAGTAACAAAGCAATAGACCAGTAATAAACAGCAAAATTATTCAATCAAAAGTTAAATTCAATACATTATACTTATAAATCAAGTTAAAACTATAATAGCTCACACAAAATTACAATGCAGATATTATACATACATCCCTCTTTAATAAATCAATGTAACTATTGATTAATCACTTCCAAAATTTTTAAATCAATCAAGATCAATCGGTACCAATCAATAAAACCTACTTTAAAGTTTGCACAAACAGAAACTACCCAAAATCTCAGGTACTTGCACAATACGATTTCTGCAGAAAAAGTAGCATTAAATTAAATTTTGCAAACGTGTAATCGTACAATTATACCCAACCAAATGCAATCATAAACTTGTGTATTTTGTAGACACATTTTGTAGTTAAAGCATAAAAAAATTAACAGTAGTTTGTGGATAAAAGGGTGTAATATGTCCTTCTCCTGATGTTAAAAAACACGTGCTGTTTTAGATGGTGCTCTAATGCTTTTCAAGGGGTAGCAGATAAAGCCCCAAAGTTCTAGAGAAAGAATTAGAGTAAGGCTAACGAAGAAACCTAAAAGGAAATTTTAAAATTAGTTATAAGATTTTAGCCATAAACTAAGGCATATCGAGTAGAGATGGTTTCGGCTTCAAAAACAGAGCACCAAAAGGGTATGCATTACCTCTTGTGCCTTTTTAGTCTTTCCACAAAAACAAGTAATTGATAGAAATAAATCTAATAAAATACATTTTAGTTTTGAAGAATACCTTGAAACACATCGGTTACATCCCAATCAAAATGAATTTCTAGTGCATTAAAAGTTACCTCCGTGAAAACAAACTTTAACTAAAATAATAATATTTAAGCATCATATTTATCAATATTTATCAACGAGGGAAATTATAATTAAAACTTTACAAATGAATGGAATACACACTATTACACTTTGCAAGAGAAAACAGTCAAACTATTAAAAAGGAAGAATTATCTTTTACAAAATTTTCAAAAAACATAATGATAGTCAGAATTCACTAATCAAGAATCCTAAATCTATCCCCCAAAAGAATTCCATCACCAATAGAGTCAGCAATAAGAATGTCTAGTTGAAAGCATGGACACATTAAAAATGACAAGGTTAGATAAACACAGTCGGAAAAACAGTTGTGGTCTCATTTTTCTACTACAGAACTGTGAATTTGGACTTTCCCGCCAATGCCGAATTTAGAAAAAATCTAGATAGATTTTCTTCTCTTAAAAACTCCAATGAACTCGCGTTTGTGGCGCATTTTATCTCCATTCTTAGAAAGACTAAGATTTATGATACGGATATTTTGATATCCCCTGATGCTTAGCATGCTTTACAAGACTTGATAAGAAAGCGTTATTATTGATGTATTGATTCATTGTAGATACATTATTCAATAGTATACATTGATCAAGCAGGCAAGAGCTTGAAAAACGTCTTCGACACAAAGCTTTCGGAAAGCTTGCACCGTTTACAGATAAAAGTGTGTATCCCGAGAGTGAGTGGTAAGCTTCCATTTCTTGTAGTGCTAAACATTTGATTTTGTTGCCAAAGAATCATAGCACCCTAGTGGGCCAGATCTCGTTATAAAACAAGTTCATCAAGAATACATTCGTTCTGGTATAACAATTCTGCACTACTTAATTAAACAAAATCTATGATAGTGCAACTTAACTTTGCTTTTCTAACTGCTTTCGTTCAAAGCTTCAAGCTTGTGATCCATTTATGGCTGAACTACCTGCTTTGGAAATTTTCAACTCAAACTATTTTCATTAGAGGTGCATTAGAATAAGCTGGTTCATTAACAGTTACAATTGGAAAGCATCGAGGTGCAAAAGATATCCAAGATAAACTAAAGAATATGTTGGAAATGTTTGCCTTTTTCAATTTTTTGTTGAGGGAGGGGGGAGAACATTGTTATAAAAAGCGCAAATAAAGAATATAGTATATTACGATACGAGATCGGTAAGTGCTTTATAACAGATAGAGAAAAAACAGAATAGAAACGTTCATTGTGGACATACTGCAAAATATACTAACCTTACTTTTTTAATTTTGTCATGTCAAATTCTAAGCATTAGCTGTTACCAGATTACAAAAGTAAGGTTAGGTATGTCTTGCGGTATGCTCACAATGAATGCTATTTTTAATCATTTTATATTGATTTATTTCTATAACAGCACCAGACACGTTATGTATTATAAGAGTTCTGTTATTTTCTTGTTGTCATAGCAACCGGCAACGATTCAGTAACATCAACTTACTGTGGCAAATGACAAATCGGGATACATAAAAACAGGTCGGTAGCGCAAAAATAATTACAACACAAATACAAAATGTGAAGTTTTCAAAAATTATGAAGCAAATGTATATCAATTTGCTCTTTCATAGTCATACTAGATGAAAATCAATATTGATCATATTTTATTTGTATTATTGGTAGTAACGTTGGCAATTGGACATTGACGAAAGACATCGCAATACTCGACGCTCCCTACATCATAAAAGCGTGATACCAATACCACTATTTAAAATCATAATAGACCTATTCCTTTCTAGATGTAATAAGTGAGAACGTTCTACATTTACCATTTCTTTTTGTTTTTGATATAAACATGATTTTATTGCATTTGATTATGAATTACGTAAGTGGACACCACTCCCACAACTATCTAACTTGGCATCATTTATATGAAATCGTTTCTTTAGTTGCTGATTCTGCTTTTTCGAGATGAACAATCTTTTTACTTAGGTGTCACGAAAGTTATATATGGGTACAGGCGCGACGTTCATTCACGTACGTACCGTTTTCAGACACAGAAAAGGTTATCCGTTTTTCCCTCAGTATTTGCTCCACGAAAAATATGCAAAAAATGTGCGTCGCCAATTCGTACCTGTGGGAATTATACGTGCTTGAACATATAAACATACATTTTTTATTTGCTTACTTTATAATATAAAAGAGTTTTGTAAAGTTTGAAAATAAACGTTTATCATTGTAATAAATCAATTAATTTTCTATTTTTGTATATTTTTGTAAGGACTTTATTATGTGATACAAAACAGGGTTGATTATATTTCAGGGAATTCTAGTTATTTTAGTTATAGTTTATAAGGCGGGAAGCCTTTTGTTGTAGTTATATTGGAAAGGGTTAAATAAAAAAAAAAATAAATTAACTTTGCCGCTTTGACGAAGAACTTAAAAAGCTTATAGACTTACCATTTTCTTGAACACTTATTGAAGTTAAAATTAAACTGTCGAATCGATTCTATTAAATCCTTCTACAATACAGGACAAAGTAAATATTGGCGTGACAAACAGAACTTTCTATTATCGTGTGATGATTAATGGGATTAGTTATAATTATAAATTTATTACACACTGTCGTTTTTTACTACACATTGTAAACAGTAGGTACTACAAGTTATGATTAATAGGAATTTAGAAAAACAAATTGAATACATCTTGACTACAAATAGTCGGGACTTCTCGATTGAATAGACAAATGTTTCTACAGGTTTCAGGAGTGAAAGTTTAGATTGCTGCATGCTGCTTCAATAAAAATCTTGCTTACGTCGGTCGGTCCTCAGTCGCGGTCGTCCTTAACATTGCATTGCATTGCAAACAAAATCTGTAGGTGTTAAATCTAATAAGTCGCAGGACCTCTTTGCCTAATCCGGGATTGCCGAAAGTGATTGTCTAAAAATTGCGAAAACCTGATGAAGCATCGGCTTATACAGAGGTGGGCAAAAGTATGGAACCAAGTAAATATCTCTGGAGTTTTTAGAGATATCGGAATGGAATTTGGTAGGCAGATATTAAAGTAAATTGTGTATTTGCCTTATATGTTTTTGACAATTTTGAGTTTCCGGTTTAACCGGAAGTAATGCCGATTTTAAAATTTGTAATGGAACACCCTGTATATTATTTTAATTTTGAATAGTACATTTTGTTACGATTACAAAAATATGGGGTTCGATATGTTTTATTACAAAGCCAACCGAGATTTTTACAATAAAAGTACTTTTGAGGCAAAAACTAATGAAATCTAGTAGTCTATGAAACAAACGTAACAATCAAAATTAAATTAATACAAAACGGGAAAATAAAACAGGAGTACTTTGTAAAGGTAAAATAAACTTAATGTAGTAAATGTTCAAACTGAGCTCCATTTACTTCTTGACAAAAGGCTAGTCTATTTGTAAACTCTCTTGTAACATTAATTATTACTTCTGGTGGAATTCTTTGACTCTCTTCGGTTATTCTTTCAGCTAGTTCTTGCAAACTGTTTGGTCGATTAAGATAAACTTTGGACTTCAAATAACCCCATAGAAAATAGTCCAGTGGAGTGAGGTCGGGGGATCCCGCACGCCATTCAATGGTACCTCTTCTTCCAATCCACCTATGATAAAATTTCCTATCTAAGCGATCTCGAACAATGCGAGCGAAATGGGGTGGTGCCCCGTCCTGCTGAAACCAGATATTTGGCAGTTGTCCATTTTCCTCCAGCGTCCGAATAACTTGCGTATCTAAAAGCTCTAAATATCTATCCCCGTTTAAGGTTTCTTCTAAAAAGAAAGGCCCTACAATTCTGTTGTTGTAAATACCGGCCCAAACGTTCAATTTTTGAGGATGTTGCGTATGCGCCTCTTGTATCCAGTGAGGGTTAGTCTGCGACCAGTAGCGGCAGTTATGTCGATTTACTGTACCGTCCAAACAAAATGTAGCCTCGTCCGAAAACACCATATTTCTAACAAAGTTATTATCACGGTTGCAAATATCCATCATTGTTTCACAAAATTCTAACCGTCTGTCGAAATCGTCGTCGGAGAGTTCTTGAACAAGGCGAATTTTGTAGGGATGATATTTTTCTCGTTTTAATATTCTTCCTACTGAACGACGGCTTATTGCGTGTATATTGGCGAGGTCAGCAGTAGACAAATGAGGATTTTCCTCTAAAGATATTGCGATATTTTCAGCTACATCGATTTTTGTCGAAGTTTTTGGACGTCCATTTCTTGGTAAATTACCGACTGTGCCACTTGTGGTATACAGGCGCGTGCTGGCCCACCAGGACACCGGGCGTTTCCCGGTGGGCCTTTGGGAGATAAAGTTGCCTGAAGGGCCCTACGACATGGCTTAATTTATATGGAATTTATATGGCTGAACATGGTTATCAACAATTAAATTATATTTAAGTAGAACTAATATACCTCGCCGCTGTTCAACTCGACCACACTCTTTTATTCCGTTTTTAGCCTTACGAACCATTCAAGAACTTGCTAATTTAGAAGAATCGAAGTATTCTAATGTTGCGGATACGTTACATATTTATATTGATAACGTAATTTGGGGATATGATTTTGTAGATTCTGCCCAGAAACTTCAATTGGAGTTAATACACGTTCTGCGATCTGGTGGATTCTAGTTGCGAAAGTGAACAAGTAACTGCCCGGAACTTCTTGCGGCTATACATCGTGTGATGTTCAAATGCCAGATCAATTCGGCAAAGAAGAACTCTTTAGATAGAAGAATATCTTTATTACGGTTTTAAGATCTCCATTGGGACCCCATGGCCGACGTGTTTTTCTACATGTGTCTTGTGTCACCTTATAGATCGCCCTTGCATAAAAGGAAATATTTTATCAGAAGTAGCGAGAATATACGATCCTTGAAGATTTTGAACCCCAGTGGTTCTCTTAGCAAATAGGTTGATGCAGCAATTATGGATGGCGAAAATAGATTGGAATTACCCTGTTCCTGAGGCAGTGATCTGTAACTGGAATTGTCCAAGTTGGAACTTTCTAAACTTTCAAATTTAAAATTATCTAGATATATTATAGACCAGTAAAATTAGGTCCAAAAAAAGGAGGTGCCTTCCAAAACCGAGTGGAGCTCTGGAAACTGTTTTAATCACTCAAGCAGGTCTCTGATATGAATAATCTGCATTTGCCCCGAATTCCGAGTGGAGCTTCAATCGTGATTTTTTCCGGTCTTTCTCGAATTCCTCTGAAACTAAGCATTTAATCGAAAAGTCCTATATTACCAAAAATATAGAGCATTAAATTATGCATCGATTGAGTACCAATACCTTGCCTGGCCTATTAATCTAGACTCTGCCGTCGGAAAAGAACTTCATGCATTCTCGAATGCGTCTGAAATTGGTTACAGTGCTGTAGTGCAGCGTTCCGCAACCTTTTTTACCTAGCGACTCAAAAATATCAATAAAATGATAAGGCAACCCATACGAGAAGGAAAAGGGGGTTACTTAGAATTATAGGAGCTTATAGCATATATAACTTGAACCTAAATGATATAAATGATATAAAAATAAATATTTATGCAACTCATTTTTAAACTTTTGTCACCCAAAATTGGGTCGCGACCCTATGGTTACGGTCCGCTGCTGTAGCGTATTTAAGGGTTCAATATTCTGACGGCTCTATCAGAGTTTTCTTGAAGTGCGGGAAAACTAGAGTTGTACCTCTCAAAACTACCCCATGTTTGAAATTGTGCGTTCTGTATTGGCAGCAGAATTGGTAAAAAGTCTCATTGATGCTTTGAAGAAGCAGATCACGTTTGACGATACGATCGCTTGGAAGACTCCCAGACTCCAACACATTTATGGCTAATCGAGTAGCTTTCATTTGTCATGATGCTACATTCCGTCGGCAGATAATCCGGCTGATAATGCCTCAAGCATCTCCATGGCTCTCTCGTCTCCCAAACTCGTGGCGACAACAACCTGCATTCTCTACAAGTTTTTTCCGCAAGAGGAACGTAAAATTGTACTGACAGTTACTAATGAATCCCATATAATAGACGATCTAATAATTAATCTAAATAAATAAATTATCCTTATTAAAAAAATTAACCAAAGTGGGGTGGTGGGGCCCTCTAAGGTAATATTTTCCCGGCCCTAGAATTGACCCAGCACGCGCCTGCTGGTATACCTTTGCAAAGTTTTTGTTACTAGCGAACGTGATATTTGCCGATCCGGATGAATATCATTAAAAAGATCACAAACTTCTTGATGCGTTCTTCTTCGGTCCCCAAAGCCAATCATCAATAGAAAATTTATTCTCTCTCTTTCACTTAGATGGAGCATTTTGCGTTCAAGTTAAAACACCTACTTATTTTAACTACTATCACGGCTAATGTTAGTTTCATATACTGTGATTGTTACGTTTGTTTCATACACTACTAGATTTCATTAGTTTTTGCCTCAAAAGTACTTTTATTGTAAAAATCTCGGTTGGCCTTGAAATAAAACGTATCGAACCCCATATTTTTGTAATCGTAATAAAATTTACTATTCAAAATTAAAATAATATACAGGGTGTTCCATTACAAATTTTAAAATCGGCATTACTTCCGGTTAAACCGGAAACTCAAAATTGTCAAAAACATTCAACGCAAATACACAATTTACTGTAACATCTGCCTACCAAATTTCATTCCGATATCTCTAAAAACTCCAGAGATATTTACTTGGTTCCGTACTTTTGCCCACCTCTGTATATCTAGACGGCAATGCTCCGAAATGCTATACTTCTTTCTGCCTTCTTGCATTTTTAACAATTTGGCGATCATATTAAACTCGCTATGGATATACATCGTGTAACAAACGTTGTTTATGTTTTCTCCGTGGAATCATTTCATTTCGGAATTCATTCTACATTTCCGTTGTGGAGAAAGTGGAGAAAGAACTGACGTCCCCTGACGAGTCTTCAATTTTTGAAAAAAAGAAAGTCCAATAGAGCTAGACCTAAAAGACTATACAGTGGAGGGGTCCAGCTTAGAAAAGTTTGACTAGAGGAGGGTATTTTCTTAACGCAAACGAGGTCCAATTTCAAAAAGATTAAGTAATACATTAATTGTAGTTATCCGAATGCATTCAAGGCAGGAAACTATTTAACACAAACTGCTAAAGTTGGGGTGTTTTGAATAGTACTGAAATTGAGACTGTGTACTTAACTGAATGTACTTAACAAAACAGATAGTATACCCTGTATAATAATATATAGTCTAATAACAGTTTCACGTGTATAAAATGATCTTTTTCTTTTAGTTAACGAAAAACGCTTTTATATAAAATTAGTTTAAAACCGAGACAAAATTCGTGGACCACGTCAATATGAATATTTCTGTCATTTCATAAATACTAAATGTATACAGAATATAAATTGATTAGAAAAATGTTCAAACTTCATTAAAAAATTATAAATAATTTAATTTGTTTATTATAAATTGCAAAATATCAAGTTTGATAAAAAATATTTACTTCTTCTTATTTTATATTCCCTTATGCAGAATTTTTCTTGTAATGTTTTAGAAAAAACGTAGCTTAAATCGTTGTATAATAATATTATTAGGGCCGGCGGTGGACGAGTGGTGTCAGTGCATCACTCGTGTTCCAAGGGTCGTGGGTTCGAATCCCCCCCCCCCGGGGCGGCGGGATTTTTCTAATTGGAAAATTCCGCCACCTCAACTATGGGTGTGTGTATTCGTGTTGCATGTTAGATGGGGGACAGATGACCTTAGCAGTTGGTTCCTGCGTAGTGTAGGCGTGAAATAAAAAAAAATAATATTATTGTTAATAAATTTTGATAAACCAAGAATTTTATAAAATCAATTAGGGATCATGTTACTACCATTAAATGACTAAGAAGATTTATATTCACATTAGATATCCCACCACTGATAAATACGTGGTCCACTTTATTTTGTCGCAACTATTAAATAAATAAATTACTTACCAATTTATAATAGATAAAACATTACATTTATTATTAAATTTATTAAGCCAATTTAATCAATTGGTTAGATAAATGACTTCATTTTACATAAATAAATAATGATTAATACTAATTAAGATTTTAATAAATTTTAACAATTTTAAAGTAATTATATTTTATAAACTTATTTTCTATGTTATAATATTAAAATTAATTTGCTTTCTTTTTGTTTCAGGTGAGTTTTTACAAAAACATACCCAAATAATCTTTTGTTGGATTGTTGGTAAGAGGAATATAATGTTATATTAGTGTCTAGCAATAATAAACGTACTGTATGTTAAGGTTTCTTATTTTCTTGATTTTCAAATCAATTTAATTAAAATATACAGCAAAAGTATTATCACTAAGTTTGATAGCGATGGAGTTGTGGAGAATGATCTACACCGAACTGTTGTGCTCGACTGTGCACACAATCGACAATCGCCTGCCTCCACTTGGTTTTCACTTTTTTGTTTTTTTAAGGAATGTGAATATTCAAATATAATTTTTTTAAGTTAATGACAACACTTTTGCTGTAAATTTTAATTAATTGAATTTGATAATCAATATATACTGTAAATCAAAAGGGATGAACAATCTCAATTATATTAATTTTGGAGAATCTTTTTATGTAAAAAACATTTGAGATTAAATTTAATATTATATAGAGATTGAACTTAGAACGTTGTTTAAATATATTTTATTGTTGTATCTTTAATATGATCTATTTATAATAATATGAATATAGCCCTATAAATATTGAGTGAAATAAGACGTAAAAGTAAAACAAAAAATTCTTTTTTCTTTGGCTTAGTATCACGAAAGAAACTATAAAAACATAAAAAATAAAATTTTAACTTTTTTTTTTTAAATAAAATCTTAACATTGGTTGGACCTCTTAGAAAACGTAGCCGGTGCCAGTGACCAAATCAACATTGTAAGAGAATACACCACAAATAATATTCAGGGCTTAACCAACATGCTATCGTCTCTATATCCATTTCTAACGATCGATCTATCAAACACAGATTTACTCGACTGACAACAAAACTTAAAGCTATATTGACCGACAATCCACGATTCTCTTAAACTTCATCATAATAATATGCAACTAATTTCTTGCAACTGTAATGGACTGAGATCACATACTGCTGAGATAAAATTAATCATAAACGATTATGAACCCAATGTTCTATGTATACAAGAAACAAAACTCAAACCGTCGGTAAACACCAACTTAAAAGGTTTCGATTGCTACAGAAAAGACAGAGATAACGAGCATGGTAGCGGTGGAGTTGCTATATATGTACGAAATGACATCCCCTCCACCTTAGTAGCCATTCAAACAAATATTGAAGCAGTTGCTGTACGATTACTACTTCAAAAAGAGATTACACTGTGTAATGTATACATCCCACCTGATCTTGATTCTGAGACATAATCCATTTACTGAACCAACTACCCCGTCCTTTCTTAATTACTGGTGATGTTAACCCACACATTCCTGTGTAGGGATCAAACCACATCAATAAAAAAGGAACGACCTTGGAGACAATTCTAGAGAACTATGTGCTGCTTAATGATGGATCTCCAACCTACCTCTGTCCAAGAACTGGAACTTTATCTGCAATAGATTTATCCTTCTGCACATCAAGCATGGCCCACGAATATACCCTGGCAAACTCTTATCACATTAATCTAGTAGTGGCCACTTTCCCATCAAAGTAACAAATATTTTCGTGAACAATAAGCAAATAAACAGTAATACAAAAAAGTGGAACCTACATAAAGCAGATTGGGAATGTTTTTTAAATTTGATGCAAAAGGTTAACATCAAGAACACAATGGATATAAACGAACTAGCAGAAGACTATACAACACAAATAAACACTGCAGCTGAAAAGGCGATCAAAAAACACCACACTTCTACTCTAAAAAAGTGTGTTCCATGGTGGAACGAAAGGGTTAAGGAAGTTATATCCAATTGTAAGAAAGCATTAAAGTTCTTTAGACGTAACAAAACCCTAGAAAACTTAATACAATACAAAAAAAGTAATGCTCTATGCCGAATGACAATTAGAGAAAGTAGACGTGGCAAAATCTTGCCTCAAGTTTTAATGCAAATACTCCAGCAAAAATAATCTGGGATAAAGTAAGAAAGATCAAAAGTAACTCCTTTGACCATCCTACTATTAGCCTAACCAAATATGATACCGTAATAAACAACCCACAACATATTGTTGAGACTCTGACAGAAACTTTTTCAAATAATTCCAGTGACGACAACTACGGTGAGAGTTTTCGTAAGATTTAAAAAAAACAAGAAACTGAAGGTATTACTATAAGCGAAAAATAACAAAATCTTCTTAAAGTGGGAACTTACAGCAGCTATACAACAGACAAAATTAAATAGTAGCCCAGGCCCTGATAATATCCCTTTAGAAATTATTAAACACCTTCCCGAAAAATCAATTGATCAGCTTCGTTTCATATACAACTATATGTGGACCACTAACACCTTCCCCCAGAAAGAAACTCTTATTATTCCTGTGCTAACACCTAACAAAAATAAGACAAACCCTTCTTCTTACCGTCCAATAACCTTATCCAATACATTATGCAAGGTATTTGAAATAATGGTCAACGAAAGGCTCACATGGTTCTTAGAGTCCAACCAACTTATTGACAACCAGCAAAGTGGTTTCAGACGAGGTCTATCGACACAAGATCATCTTATTAAACTAACATCCGAAATTAAAACAGCCTTCAAAAACAGACAGTATTTAATAGCCGTATTTTTTGACCTCGAAAAGGCTTATGGGATAACCTGGAAGTACCACATTATAACAACTCTAAAGGCATACAAAGTTAATGGACACATGCTACACTTTGTACAAAATTTCCTAAGTATCCGCACCTTCAAAAATAAGTTTAATGGCTACTCATCTCAAACAAAGACTCTTCAGAATGGTATTCCACGGGGATCTGTTATAAGCGTGACATTGTTTTTAATCGCCATAAACGGAATATCATCGTGCATCAGTTCTCCAGTTAAATCGATATTATACGCAGACGACCTTGTAATCTACTGCAAAGGGAAAAATATAAACAGTCTCAAACACCACCTGCAAACAAATATCGATAATTTTAAAACGTGGGCTACCAACACCGGCTTCAAACTGTCAACCTCCAAAACCAACGCTGTACATTTCTGCCGCTTGCGCCACCAACATATTGACCCTAAATTACACTTAGATTCTAACAGACCCATCACATATGCTAGTACCAAGAAATTTTTTGGCCTGCCATTAGACCAAAAACTCACTTGGAAACGACATCTAAAACTTCTAAAGGGCGAAACATACTCAAAATTATATATATTAAAAACACTGGACAATATCGAATGGGGAGCAGACAGACCAACTTTACTTACACTTTACAGAGCGCTAATCAGATCCAAATTAGATTATGGCATCATTGTCTACGGTACCGCCAAGAAAACTATTCTCAAGTCTATTGATCCCATCCAATACAGCTCTTCGTATTGTTACTGGGGCTTTTAGAACTAGCCTAGCCATAAGTGTATTAGTCGAATCAGCAGAACAACCACTACTTCTAAGAAGACAACAATTAGCCCTCACTTATATAGTCAACGTAGCCAGCAATCCCTTTCATCCCAATTATGATATCTTCTTTAATAAAGATCCTTTCATATTTAAAGAAAACCCGTTCTATCCCACAAAACCTTCTCCCTTATTCTTCCCCTAAATGATGAATGTCTGGAAATAGAAAACTATTTTACATACAGTAAAGCACCATGGACCGTTACCAAGCCAATATGTGATTACAATATCTCCTCTCGCCCAAAAGGCCAATCACACCCACAACTACTCCAAAAACTATTCCTTTCTACTGTGAGTCAAATACCCAACTCTAAAAACATCTATACAGACGCTACTAAATCGCAAAATGGAATTGGATATGCTGTAATACACAAAGAACAACACTTTAAATACAGAATCAACGAGATAAGTGGTACATACACGGCGGAAGCTGCTGCCATAGAAAAAGCGACCTATTACTAGAGGACAACATTGAATATAATTACAACATATGCTCCGATTCACTTAGTGCACTCAGAAGTATAGAACAATTATATCAAAAAAATCCAATCATCAGACGTATTCAAGAAAAGGCCCACTACATTCATGAAAGAGGAAGAAGCATACATTTTATATGGGTGCCATCACACGTAGGCATTACGGGGAACGAGAAAGCTGATAGTGCTGTTAAAGATTCAATTCATCTCCTACTACCGCCCATCCTGTACAATCATATGACCTTAAACATATGACAAAATCAATAATAAGAAAACAATGAACAACAGAGTGGAAAGGTGTTGAAAACAACAAATTAAGGCAGATAACAGAAGATGCCACACCACATACATTTAACACAACAAGAAAGGAACAAGTAATCATCACACGATTAAAGCGGCCCCTAGACGCTCAATAATATTGGGCAATAATATTGTGCAATATTATTGATGCACCCTCCAGACAACTCAATAATTTATTAAAAATTGTGCAATAAATATTGTGCAATAATTCACTTTATAACAAAATGTTGAGTGACACGAACGCTGCTTGTGTAGCTATTGCTTTGGTTCTTAGAGAAAAAAGGAAGAAGGTAGTTAAAGAAATGGTATATGAAAAGACAGAAGTATACTCATAAGAATTTAATGAACGATTTAAGATTTAGATTATGGAAATTTGACTTTAGCCATTCTAAATTCAAAATTTGAAATATTTGAAAGATAAGGGCCGGCGGTGGACGAGTGGTGTCAGTGCATCACTCGTGTTCCAAGGGTCGTGGGTTCGAATCCCACTTGGGGCGACGGGATTTTTCTAATTGGAAAATTCCGCCACCTCAACTATGAATGTGTGTATTCGTGTTGCATGTTAGATGGGAGACAGATGAGCTTAGCTGTTGGTCCCCCGTGGTGTAGGCGTGAAATAAAACAAATTTCAAAGATGTATTAACTTATCATCTGAGAAAAAAATCAGTTTTTTAAGCTTGTTTTTATTTGCATAATTTCCTAAAAAAGGAAAACATCTTATTGCAATGTAGGACAAATTGATACTGAAGACCTGGAAACGGAAAGATTAGTCGCAAGCTGTTGAAGAATACAATCTTCTTATTCTTATCATTAGCCTCGGTAGTGTAGCGTCTAGCATGCTATACTCACCTGAGCGGACCGAGTTCGACACCCGGGAACCGGCAAATCTAGTTAAGGTTTTTCTGCAGTTTTTCCTTATCTGCAATACAAATATGGGATTTGAGCTATACCATCTGTAAGTAGGCTGCAGCCGCACGATGGGCCTGCGTAATAATATTAACCGCCCCCTTCCTCCTGCACAAACTCTAGTTTATGGGACCTGGTTACTGGTTAGCCTGGTAATGGGTTGTAGCAATGATTATTATTATTCAAGAAATCGTTAAACGTAACAAACAGATAACTTTTGTAATTATTGTAACAACGAGGGAAAAGTGCCATGGGAAACTAAATTTTTCTAATATATTTACGCTTACGGTATGTATACAGTGTGTCCACGGATTGAGTTCACAAGAGGGAAAAAACTTTTATTTTTAGTTTTATCGAAAAATGTCATACTTGATAAAAAGTTTTGCTTCTTGTAAGACCCCAGAAAATTAAAACAAATTCACGTTTTATTTTACTTGCTTCATTTTATAGTCCATTTTCTGTGAAACCATATGAAATTTTGCACTAAGTTCAAAACTTTAACAATAATCTAGTGGGTGGTATGTCATTGTTAAGCAATAATTCTCTCAAATTAAAGTGTTTCTAATTACAGTGGAAAAATGTTATGAGGTTGGTGGAGGCTACGTCGAATAGTTGGTGTTCATGTTTACTTAATGTTAGTTCTTCTTTATTATTTTTGTTATTGATTAGAAACAAACGATTACTGTTGCACAATTTGAAAGAATTATTGCTTAATAATCACATAAAACGTCACCTACTAGATTATTGTTAAAGTTTTGAAATGCAAAATTACATATGGTTTCACAGAAAACTGACTATAAAATGAAGCAGGTAAAATAAAACATATTTTTTTTAATTTTCTGGGGTCTTACAACAAGCAAAACTTTTAAACAAGAATGACATTTTTCGAAATTTAAAAATAATAAAACTAAAAATAAAAATTTTTCTCCTCTTGTGAACTCAATCCGTGGACACACTGTATGTATACCCTCGTAACTTAATGTTGTTTCATATTCCACAGGGCTGATAGCGACTTTTATACCTCAATACATTCATTTATAAAAGCCCTTTCGTCAGTTTTAGATGCACTATATTTAGCGGTCGTGAAAATGAATTAATATTGTGCAATACTATCCACAGACAGGCCAATATTTTACACATTGCGCAATAATTTCAAACAGTTTTAGATTGACACAATATATTGCGCAATCTTTCAATATACGCTCCAGACGATCAATAATATTGCGCAATATCAATTATTGCACAATATTATTGAGCGTCTAGTGGCCGCTTAAGAATAGGTCACACTAAACTCACCCACAAGCATCGGCTTGAAAAGCAGAACCCAACCGTATGTGAAACAACGTCAGAGTTACTGTAGAACACGTAATTTGTGAGTGCCTAAAATATAGCGTACAAAGACAACAGTGCCAGATTCCTGTCAATCTCAGTGTAGCCCTAGCAAATGACATACACATTCAAACAAAACTTTTAAAATACCTAAAACTATGTAACCTTATAAATCTAGTCTGACATCAATTTATACATTCCATCAAGTTTATAAACTTACGCTAATGTTGTAGGTGTACATGGTCTTGTAACTGAACACCTTAAAATAAATTTAAAAAAGAACATTGGTTGAATCAAAATTAAAAAATCGCTACTAATTTACCAAATGCACTATTTTATATAATTTTGCACCACTTAAATATTATTATCAGCAAACAAAGAAAAATGTGGTCACTTTAACCAACGTTTTTTAACACACCTTATATATATGACTAAAGCAGCCAAAAACTAATTTAACACCGGACCGGACATTACCGATTTGAGACTTTTAAATCTAAAAATATATTTTCGCAATAACGTATAAAAACATTTTGAAATGAAAATTGTTATTATTTATTATATTTTATTACATTATAAAGTTAAACATTGATGAGCTATGTAATACACAACATACACAATCCATTATCTTTTTACCGCATTTGCAGTGTAAGGTTTCCACATAAACTCTTATAGGAGTGTTACGATGGTAATGGAGCTATTTTAGCAAGTACACTACGCTCCCTCATACGTACTTTATCACTCATACAACTGGCATACCTTATCCTAAGGAGCTGAAATACGATTGTACTAAATTTTTTAAATCCCGTTGCAACCGAGATTTGAACCTCTGTCTCTCTAAATGGGAAGTAGGATTTCTACCATTCGACCACGGAGGGTCTTAACTTATAACTTATATAATATAAAGAGTGATTATTTAAATTTCAGATTAGAGTAGGCGTATGTCAACAATCATTTGGTATTTTCTGATTAATAAAATACATGACTAAAATTTCCATGGTTTGCTAGATCTGAAATTTAAATGATCACCCGATATATATCTTAAATTGGAAATGTATGTTAAATATTTATAAAATATCAAGATTTAAAAATATAGATTTCGTGCTCGAAATGAAACACTTTGTGAGTATTTCTAGTAATGATAAATCTGATGTGTATATAAAATTTTATCAGATATGCCAAATAAAAAAAATTGTTTTTCGAATTAAATTTTTTTTTGTTTTGTTTCGTAATGTGAGGACAATGGGCGTACTTAAAATTCAAAAAGCGATTTTCTTGAAAACTAGCAGGAAGTGTAGTGTATAGTATGCAACTGAGGTATTATCACATTCACAATAAAAGAGCAAATCGAGATTATATTGTTGACTAAGTTGAAACACTTAATTTCTCTACAAACTAATAATAATGCCCCGCGATTGGCATCCATTGAAACGAAAAGTTCACTTAACTTAAACTAATTTAGGACACAAAATACGATACTTACTGTATATCATAAATATATATTTTATATATATAAAATATATTATTATATATATAAAAATGCTCAAAATTGCCGGCTTGAGATCTTGTCTTTACAAATTTAAATTTCAGGTCGCAGGTGTTAACCCTAAAAGCTTCTAATTAAATAATGGATTCAGGAATAAATAATAATATGTTGGGCGCCACCAAAGCTGAGGATGTTTTTCATAAAACATGAATAAGAATTGAAAAAAGTGAAGGTTATCAGCTAAGGAACTAACCTCCTTATTAATTTTGACGTTAATTTAATAAAACATTTATCAAACTATAAAAGATCTTGATTAGCAAAAGAAACAAAAAACATCAGCAGTCCGTTTAGCCAAACTATGTCAAATAATCAAGTAAATTTGAAATCTGTATATTAAAAACAAAAGAAAATGGTACATACAATGCACATCAAAGAAGTTACACATTAATGAAAATTAGCAAATTCAAATACAAAGCACATCAAATTAAAATAATTATTATTCCAAAAAATGAATAAAATTTCGGGATCCCAAATGACTAAATATTACCTAAACAATACAATATTAATAATATTAAATACCTTAACAATTTTTTTTCTTTATCATCCAAAGTAGTGTTCGTACAATTCTTTTCACAAGTTGAAGGATTCGAACTCTTGACACTCAAAACACCATAAAAGCTCTAAACAAAGCTACAATAACAAACTGCTGAACTGCAACGATGCGGGAAGAAGTCTTCTGGATTTTGAACTAAATGTTATTAACGAGATTCATCAAACTTTAACATAGTTGTTTGCAATAACTGCCTTTTATAATAAATTCTTTATCGTTCTTCTAACTGGAACGATACTCGAAATCACTTGAATGTTGCTCAAAATAATTGTGGAAATTATTATATAACAAATACTTATTCTTTATTTGTTGTTTCCATTAATTCAAAAAGATCAGTGTATCGGTATGAAAATACCCTTTTCTTATACATGAGAATTAACACTGAATTCTAATGACAAATGTCCGGCAACTAAACTATTCTTCTATAAATGAAGATTCACAAAATAACTTTATTTAAGCTGTACTGTAATACTGTATTTTTATTCAAATAACTCAAAGAACTAAACGGCACTTTAAATAGTTAATTTGTTATTTTTTTAATAAACAAATCGGACGGTAATCACAACATACTCAAACGGAAAGTTACTAAATTCACTTGACGGAATTAAAATTATACCCCACCGAGGTACGAGGTACGCTGCCGCGAACAAAACTTTAGCTGGACTATCTGCAACTATACTCTCTAAAGATCGAGACTGAACTGTCCCGGACCAGCAACTGAGCTGTGAAGTGTCGTCTTTCTTAAAACTGAAGGTTATTTTATTATATACTCAGGATCCTAAAGGGTACAGATCTGTGTACACCAATCAAAAAAACGCCTGACCCGCTCTGAACAAATCAGGGCTTTGTAGTCCACGTGGAGTCAATAGAGAAAATTTTCTTAGTTTTTGCTACTAGACTTTGACCTTAAAGAACTAAATACTACGCATTTGGTATTCCCGCGGACGAATTGTGCACGCAGATGTTAATTTAATAAAACTAGCAACCACATCAAGTTGTTTTTTAAACGCATGTGCAAGTAAGCCAAAAGAGAATTTTTTAACACGTAGCAAACATAAAATTTGATAAAGGTGACTTGCTTTATAATATGTTCACGGAACCCAAACTACAATATCTATGGGAACTGAACAAAATTAAGTTTATCACGAACCAAATATAATAGTTTCCAAGATTTTAACAAAGAAGCTATTTTTAACGAATATACACGTGCATAAATAAAATACAGAAAGGAATAATTTATTGCCCAAATATTTTATAATTCTAAGAAAGTTCGAGACACAGCCTTTTTAAAATAATGTTTTATAGAATTGTTTATACCAAATGCTAACACAAGTTTATGGTTTAAGAGGAACGCAAATTTGCAGAACCGAACTTAAGATTTTTAGTAAATATGTACCACATTTGTTCAGGACTGATAACAATATACCGTTACAAAGTATAAGTGGAAAAGTCGAAAAAGAACTTTTTCAACCCTTAAGGTAAAGAGCTGTACCTTGTTACTTTTCATATAGTCTATTAATTACAGGGTCTACACTTTAAAGGAAAAGACCCACAAAAAAGAAATCACGTCGCGAAAAGTTCCCTCTTGAATACTATTACCGGTTTTAGTTGTGATCATCCTGTTGAATTCACTTTGCGCACTCGTATAAGGAGTTTGTATCAACATTATTGACGGATCTTCACTTTGGTATGTGAATATTTCAAAATTGTAAACCCAAGACTAGTTGTTATATTTAACAGAATGGAATTTAAACGAATTAAGAAATAAATATATTTCTTGATTCGTTATCAATTATACTTCAATTTAGCAAATTGGACTAAATAGCTATAATGAATTATTGTTTCATTTTTATGTTCAACTTGCTAAGTAATTAGGTCAGAATGTAAGAAAATTTGAGATATTCTATAGGACTTATCCCCAGTAAAATCTTCAGATTAAGGGCAACAAAACAATTGCCGGTTTAATAATAATATTATGTTTTGCAAATCAAAACATAGCTAATAATTATTAATAGGTATACTAAATTTGAATTACATTATATTTCTGTTTACTTTTTCTTTCATTAACAAAAAAAATATTTTTTATGCAACTTTGATTTTCGCCAGAAACATTGTTTGCTTTAACTTTTAATTTTAAATGAACCTCCGATATTAAAATTTACATATAGGCTATCTAAAAACTTTTGTTAATTTTTTAGAGGCGTTGGCTTACGACCAGAAAAGAGGGTTTCTAAGAAATATGGAATGTGTAGCCGTGCTGAAAATTTTATAAGCCCTTGCAGGAAGATTGTAATAATAAAAAAAATGTTAACGCTTGCTAGAACATAATTTCACAAAAAATGGGTGAGAAACAACGAATGAAGACGTTGTTACAAATTTTAGTAAATACGTTTTTTTTGCTGAGAAAAATCAGTTTACCCTTCATGCGTGTGTGAAATGAATTATTTTATAACGAATTTTATTCTTACAATTCATTTAAGTTATCATGTTTGTTCGAAGCTTGGATTAATTTCTGTTGTATTACGGTAATCAACGATATCCGGAAATGAGACTACACATAAAAAAGAGCAGCAAAAAATATGTTTTTGTCCTTGCACAGATAAACAAAAATAAATAATAATGTATGGTTTGTTTAGTTTTAATAAAAGTCTGCTTTTTTCAGTATATCCTGCCCGTTCTCACTTAATTTGTAATTGATTTCAATGATAGGATTACGCAATGTAATTTCATAGTAAAATTGAATGAATGCTTTGATTGAAATCGTTTAAGCTAAAAATAGTGTGGCAAATAAATAAAAGTTCTTTATTTTCCTTCTTTAAATTAATCTCTCTGATTAAATGTATTGATTTCTTTTTATTTATAGTAAAGAAGGAAAATTTAAATTAAAATTGTTAACTTGCTGAAATGATTTTCAAGAGTTTGTTGGCTTTACGTTACAGGAAAAATTTTATTCTCAGTACCTGTTTGTTGTAATTGGATTCTCTGCACTACTACTATCTACTAATTATTTAGGTCAGCTTAAAAAAGCATAATATAACAAAGCATAATATTAATAAATAACATGGATATGGATTAAAAGAACACAAGTTAAGCGTCATACTGTTTCTCAATTGAAACAAAAAATGAAAATTTCAAACTGACTAGATTTTTAAGTCATTAGAGAAAAGTCTTTAATGTAGCATATACAAAAGACGGAAGTAAAAGAAAGGAAAAACAGAACATACTTCGAGTATCAAAATATTCATTACGCAAAAGGAACTCACCTGAGGTGGAAGACGCCTTATGAAGCATTGTCAAATCTGTAGAAACACCTAAAACTTGATTAAATGAAAATGAAACTCGAATGACATAAATTTATTACTGAATCTGACAAGAGAGAATTAGAATTAGAGAATAAAGCTAAGTGTACTTTCACACGTAACAAGTTCAGATAACTCGTGTATCGGCTTAATTAGATTTACATAAGACGCTATCAACTATAAAATTCTTTGAAGTGAGGGCGATTGAGAATTGTGAATGAACTATGATATTTTATGAGCGCCACTAGATTTGGTTAAAAATTGATACCTATATCAAAAATTTATCTAACATCAATTCCGCATCCCTTTTAGTTTCTTCTCCTTTTGTAGTGATCTTTTTTACTTGCAGATCTAAAAAGCTAGTTACAATGTCACATTCACATAATAAAACAATAAAGACAGCACATTCTCAATATTATGTTATTTATTAATAATAATTGAAACCGAGTTCGGTAATATAGAAAATATTAGTTATAAAAAAGACTTAATAATCATTTGAGTCATGCGAAAGGCCTCTTGTGTATTTAAAAAAATATTCTAGGGGGAATGTATTAAACCGGTATCAAAATTTAACGAAAATCTCCAAAATTCTTTTGATACCTCGATTGTTATGATACTTGATGAATGAACAATACAAACCGTTACAGTCTACGGATTTTCTTAATCCGATAAAACTTCTGATGTGTGAAATTCTACAAAAATTAATTTTGCTCAGAAACAGCGTGTTTAAGTAAGACAAAGCATTACACAGCATTGTTTTTAATTAATTAAATGCCAAACCTAAGGATGATAATCCTTGGAAAAACTCTTAACGTCAGATTCAGTTTTAGTGACCTCAAGAACCTCTAGACACCTAGTTCTATTGAAATACGATGAAACTTTTCAAATCTTGACGCCATCCTGATTCCGTCATTTTGAATGCTGCATTTTTAGCATCAGGTTTAGTGTTTGTTAGCCACCTCAAAAACCTCTAGATACCAGATTTTATTGAATTCTGGCGAATGTATCTGAATTTCGGCCATACAAACGGGTGTTCTGGTTCACTGTGCAATATGCTGGCAGTGAATTTGCTGCACAACATTCGATAAAAACTCAGAGTTTATTTTAGTGTTTTCATACGAACACTCCAGAAATAACTATAATACGGATTCCCCCCATACAGGAGGGAAACAACGGAAATGTTTAATTTTTAGATTTTGTTTAGACGGAAGCCGTTTAAAACATACCAAGAAATTGGTGTTTTCAAGAATGATTTCAAATTAATCTTCATATTTTCGTTTTACTCTATAAAATTCGGATTTCTTCTGCTCTATAGCCATCGATGAAGAATGAATACGCACTCATATGTTAAAACACATCTTTTAGACAGTAAATTCTTCTTCTCTTGTGAACTTTGAGGACGAACTTCTTTATAGTTAAGTTGATCTTAGAGTTGATTCGGTTTGCGCAGCAATTTCTTATTGTCAATTTCAGCGAGAATTCGGGAATTAAGCGCGTTTGTGCTTTTGTTGATGTCCACCAATATCGTAACTAGATTTTGATTCCACTTAGTTAGAGTAGCCCTCATTGAGCCGGAGTAACGACATATCTACTATATGGGAGATCACGAGGCGTTCAGTCCAAGAAACTAACCGGTTTGATAGTTATTAAAAATAAAACGCGTGAAGCAGAATTTGTGAAGCAAAATGATCTGCTCACATTTCCAGACTTAGCTAAACAATATACACAGTGGAAAGGGTTACTATGCGTTAATTTTAAGGGTTGTAAAATTTAAGTTTCGTTACTCTAAATTGCTGAATCAAAACATAACAAACTGAACATAAAATACGTCGTGCGATCGACGTCACTGTAACCTTAAAAAATCCACAATCTGAATACTTACTATGTAGCTCATAAAAACGATTCTTACTGTAATGCTCCGACTTTTAAGATCTCTTAATACCAAATTATAATTCAGGCGCAGGTCTGATTTTCATAGCTTACGAATAGTAAAGAAAAATAAGAGATAACAGACACAATAAAAAAATACATGGGCGCCATCTGATTGCAAGTCCTTAAAACTCAATATTCGCAAACAGAAAAAATATTGGCTCTTTATATGGCTTATAATATTGACGTTAGTATTAAGCTGGTTAAAATATTTTAAAGACTTTATTACAGCAATAATTATTTTAAGTTCTCATTTATTCGTAGACAAGATGATAAATTGTTTCAAATAAAAGAATCATAAGAACAATGTTAATAAATTTCTCATAAAGATCTTTAGTGAGAAGAATAATTGTTTAACTAACAAACAGCTTTCATAATAATAGTTCTAATAAAATTTAACATCAAACTTACTTCTATTAAACAGTGTATTCGTTACTCCTAGATAAATCTCTACAGTTCTATAGTCCATTAAAATACACCAAAATTCACTTTTACAAAAAAAGGCTTTGTTATACACTTAACATTAAAAAATGGTTCACACTATAAAATTGAAGAACATGGAATACTGGTAAAGGTACAGCAATAATTAACGGAAAGCTCATAAATGATGTTGCAAAAATTATTATTTCTGTAACCATTTGGCATTAATCCGCGATACTAAAACTCCTAAAATGCAATAATCCCAATGTTACACTTGTTAATTACAAGTTTTAGTTTCTTTTGACTAATTTTCGTTATTAGAAGCTTATATTGTTTCATCGTAATAATTTTATAAGGTTGACACAAATTCTGTACGTCCACTATTTTATTATTGAAACAAAAACCCCAAAATTAAACATTCTTAACGTTGAATATCTGTATTAATCCTAAATCCGTTAACCGAAAAGATAAACTTTTAAAAATCAATTTGAGATTGAATTATTTGTGTTCATTTATTAACACCGAAAATTAAACGATAAAATAAAGCAAGTAAGCTTCCTGTACTGGAACGAACTACACAAAACGGTATTTACACAACTAATTCATAATTTTCAAACTATAACTTTGTACCATACATAAAACTATAATTTTAGGAACGCCAACTAACATAATCTCACCGGGGGCTTCTCCAAGGAGAAAACCCCAGGAGGCACGGGAAACCGTTTTCCGCCCGGTCCGTCACTTGTACCCTTTGTTCATTCTACCAGACTTTGTAATGTACTGACTGAAATTAAGGAAACAACCCTATGCTGAGCTTGAATTTAAAAGAGGGAAAATGAAACCAACCAATCCAAAAGAAATTAACATTTCTTCTACCAATCAGAAAAATAACCGCGTAAAGAAAGCTTCTGGAATATTTCGTTTAAATAGCAGGACATTACCGCCTAAAGTCTGCGACTTGGTGGGTAACTTAATATTTTGCAGGTGGCCATATGATGCTTTTTATGCGTCTGTACTTATAAAAATCTATTCATCCAAGTTAAAAATTGGCACGTACAGGATATATAAATTTAGGGTTTAATGCGTTTTCAGATGAATTATTCCCTTGTTAAAAAGCCGAAATTATTTTTCTACCTTTATAATCTTAACGTTTTGTCTGTATTTTGGTTACTAAAAACGATTGTTAACCGTAGGAAGGCTTTTCAATGAACTTTGGTATTTAAAAAGACGTCAGTATGTTTATTCTAGAAGCAATGTTATCTGTCATTTTATTCTAGAAGGAATTTCGTCCTATACGAAAACATTTTAGGGTGACCCTTGACTTTAAAAATCACCATTTTAATTCGAAATATCATCTGTATTCTTAATTCAACCGAAATATGATGAATTACGCAGGACTGTACTAAGGTTTTCTACCATTTATGCATATAAAATTGAGAATTTGAACACGTTACAGGCTTGATAGAAGACTTCAAAAAGAACAAAATAGTCCAAATTTTTGAAAAAAAAACTGATTTTTTAAATGCAAAAATAATCTGGTTTTACGCGTAAACGATTGATCATACGAAAAAATGTTATAAAGGCTTCTGACAAAGTACCATAATTAAACTAATAGTATTAACCAAATGATATTAAACTTTACAACTTTATTATTTTTTTTCTGAAAAAGCGGTACGACCTAGAACAAAGTTGTAGAAGACTTTTATTTTTGTTTTTTTCGATGTCTTTTATCACCTTTTAAAATTAACGCACGGTAACCCCTTCCACCTGTATACATAACTTTCAGACTTTGTAAAGCATTACCAATATTTCTCATTCTCGCTAGTAGCTTCTAACACACAGAAGATGTGGACTTGGTTCTAGGTATAGCTCTTTGAACGAGTGGGTTTATCTTTTGCAGGTTAGACGTAGTTTAGGTGTCTTCAATGAACTTAAAACGTTATACATTGAATTTATTGAACTCATTTTTCCTTATAGGTCACTAAGTGGTCGTTGATTAATACGATTCTCGAAGCCAGTGGGATATACCTGCGATAACCATCAGAACCCGGGCATGATACCTAGTGCTACCCAGATTGATTTGTTATATTGATAGATAACCCCCAAACTGATTTTTGTTAATTATTAATGATTTGTTAACACTTTTTTGAAATATTAAGTTGAACTGGGGGCCACTGTGAAGTTAGCTATGAAAGTATCTTTTATCAGAGCGTCAAAATTAATCAAACGAACATTATTTTACTTTGAGTTTGTTCTTCATTCAAAATTCATCCTTTTATCGAAGTAATTCGATAAAACGAAAGTTTTTAATAAGATGTAATATATAAGAAATTTTTGGTTCTATTATTCTTTGGTGAAATTTGCATTTTCCAGGTGTATATGTATGTATTATTATATTTTCCTTTATTTTCCACTTTGCCGATTAGAAAGTAACTGTACATACTCCCAACAATTTGTAAATACCAAATTATTAATAATTCGTTATGAGGCGGAATCTCCAAATGCTTATTCATGCTAACTGAAAACAACAGATAGTAAGCTTGCTTGGCTTAATTAGTATTTGTGTGTTGCTTATAACTTTAAGTAGTAAAGGGTTTATTCATTTTGTACTTATCAAACTTGTGTAAACTAACAAGCGAAGTTCATTGTTATTATATAAAAGATTATAAACAACTACGACCTATGCCTAAAATTATATATTCCATATCCTACATCAATAAACTTACATCTCTCTTTCTACTGCAGAACAGAATAATGTACTAGTTCTAGAAAGTCTAAAACTGACACGAACAACCTCCTAATATGTATGCGGAAAACAAAACAACACAAACTAATTTAATTTGTCCTTTTATATATCACACTCGTCCCCGTATGTTTGTTTTATGTACGGTAAATAATTATCTTCGGTCAACTTACTTAGTGCCGGTCTATTTACATTTCAAGGAAAACTCAGTGTAAAGATTTTAAATCTAAATTACAATTTTCTTGGTTTTACTTGACGCCTCTTATTACGTTTGCGGAATATTAACTGGAGATTCAATTACATTTCTTAGTACAAGTTTCTCTCAACGTGGTGCTCCTGGCATTATTACGAGATAAAAATGACAAATTATTTTTGGAGAGACCACGAGTACTTACTTATTTACTGTTTTCTCTGAAATGAAATTCTTTACATAAAATTAGACCATTTATTATTCAGAGCAGTGGCAGGTCGACCCTACACTACAAACAATGTATTGTAATGAGGAATATAGTTGTCCTTCTCGTTTTCCACTGAAATAAGAATTATTAAATAATTAATTTGCCTTGATGTATGAACGTGAATTTAAAAATCACAACAGAGTAAATAGCTTTCATTAAATTAAAAAGCTAACAGGTAGGAGTTTTTGGATACAAATTTACATTGAAAAATGCTTTTGATATCTATAATTTAGTTATTTCAGTAAATAAATTAAGTTACAACTAATTTAATTTAATTAATTTAACAGTAAACGCTACAACTAATTATATTTAAAATTACAGTAGCAGGCCGGTTTCGAGAAGTATAACGCGTAGTAGAAACATGTATGTTAAAATATGATGCAGTTGAATTTAAAACAACTCGAAAGAAGAAAAAATAAAAATAGTGATGACATAGTATAACTAACTACGATTGTTAACTAACGATAATAACCAACAATAATGGATGTCTAAAAAAAGGTTAACAAATACAACAATATAAAGGCCTCGAACTACTGCTGCAGCAGTTACTATTCTTTTTTTAAATTTTAGTTTGATTTAAATTCCTAAAAATTTATATTATTTTAAGTTTAATTTAAATTTATTCTTGTAATTTACAGGATATGCATCTTTTGAGTATCTCCCTTTTATAAAATTGCTGGAAACCAGTTTAAGAATATTGTAGTGGAATTAAGTCCCACTTGCTATTTTCGACTTACAATCCCTTTCCCCACACATATGCCAACTGTTGTCGTTCGTGTCTGTAGTTTCCCATTCATATTACAACGAAACACTTTCTGTTGGGCTGTTGACGGGCTACGGAAATCCAGTTATGCTGTGATATCCGCTGCTTGTTATTACCAGCATGCAAGACGATGACGATCGGCAAGCCTCGGCGAGCTGATCGTAGTGTGTATAATATTTGAAGCTAGCTTAACAACTTCAAAGGGCCGGCAATCGAGTGAATATGTTGTATATTTTTATGATGTGCTATTACCTCATTATGAAACTAATATTCGTGGAGTTATATAGCGGTGCTGTTAATTATTTTTATAAATACTGGATACCCAATATAATAAAATATGGCTGCAGCATGTAATACGTTTCTTGTTTATAAGCTTAAGTATTTTTTGACTGTTGTAATTTAAAAATGGATAGTAGCTTGTTAAAAACTTGGACACAAATAATAAGCAAAAACAGTATACCTGCATTTTCCACATCGAAGGCTCAATTATTAAGGGCAAGAACTTACGGCGTGGATTTTTTGTTTGTACAATTTTACATGTAATGAGGTTGGGTCAACTTTCTATGTATCAGAAGTTTTATAATGTGGTAGACTTTTATTATAAAACAAAATACATTGTAAAAAAACTAACGTCGTCATTTTTCTCTTCATCCGTTCTGATTTTTTCATTCTTAAAGGTGTTGTAAAACCGTTGTCGCTTGACTCGAACGCGGCCGTGTGACGTCACACTTGCTATACGTATAGAGTTTAGTGCTAGTTTATTTAAGGGTTTATTGATACAGTGTATTAATATAGAATGGATAAAATTATACCATATGCATTTAAACACTTTGAATGATTTGGAGGCATCGGTTAACGATTTACCACAAGCGAAGACAATATTAGAATCGGAAACGTCACCTGGTGTAATTAATTGCGATTTTGTGCTCCTATGAGTACAAATTATGAATCACATTGATGTGTGAAAACAAATGAAATTTCCAATTTCAAAAGCGGGTTAGTGTATAATTTTCCACGAATCTTTTCATAGTATAGTGTTAAATCTAGACACTTTGCAAGCTTCTCGCTACCAGATGCTATTACGAGCGGATCAAACTAATAGAAAACGTCTTACCGAATTAAGCAATCGTTAGTGGCGGCATATATCATATAAACAATTTATTTATTGGGAAAATTCTTAGTTGCCTTCTTAGTTGCCTTGGGAAAAAATAAAAGGAAGCTAATACCTGCTTGTGTCTTTATAAGCAAATATCCCGAAGATAGTTTTTTAAGGTAAGTTGTTCATGTTTTCAGTAAGAAGCGAGCAAGATAAAATGTCAACTAATAATTTTAGAAAGAAGGTCATAATGTGAGAATATAACATTACAAGTAGATTTGCGAGATTTGATTGCGAAATGGAACAACTAATGAAAATCTGGTAATCAAAATATTATACTGACAGTGCAACACATTTATTTACTATACATCGCATCACTAAAAATGCGGTTATATATTGGTAACAGACAAGTTTCTGTTACTATTGTTTCGAAATTCTCATGTTACACATCCTTACTAAACACAGATTTTCACAACCCTTATAAACTTACTAAATTATATAAATTAAATTTATATATAAATTTATAACTTTATATAAATTTTAAACTAATTTATTGTTTTTAGTTATTTAAATTATAAAGAGAAATATTTCCAGACTGAAAATGTAATATACCTTTTGCCCTAATACATCTGTAATAGCAATACTCACGTCTCCAAGGCATACTACTAGATATATTTATCTTTCACTTTTGCATTTAAATGCAACGATTTCAATTACCTTAAGCTGAACACATTGTAGCCTGTTTTATTATACAACCATCTTCATATGGGACGTCAGTTATAAGTCGAATTAAGTACAATCACAATCTCGTTTAATATCCAGGATGTCATTTCACATTTAACTTGTGATGTGTAAAGGTATAATTTTAAGACAGTTTCGATTGAAATAATTAAAAGGATTTGCTATGACTATAATTATCTAAAAACTAAATATCGAGTTATTATAGACTATGAAGATTATAAAAGTAGAATATTTGTTATGTAACAATACAATTGGTAGCAACGTCATTAAAAACCCATTTTACTGAACTTTCATTGGAAACTGGAATTCTACTTTTAATTTGTATATAAAACGTATACCTTGAATCTTGATTAAGTGAATTAATTTTTGGGGGTACGAGCTGTTTATTTATTAAGAGAAAACTAAGTAAAAATATAAGGTATAAATATGTATTGCTATGGTATATATTAATGTTTAATAAACACCACATTCGTGCGACAATAAAATTTTATGGTGATAAGCGCCGTCCTATTATACACTTTACAATACTTGATCATCAATTTATTTAAATTTAAAGACCACTATCACTTATGTTTAGTGTAGCAAGGCAAACTGAAAAGTTGTACAAAAACAAACACCACTTACCTTTGTGATGAAAACAAAATTTGCTCCGGCTATGATTTTAAAATCCAAAGACAAGCTCAAGAAAATTACATGAGAAAATTTCAGGCGGGTCGCTCTTTGACAAATTAATAATTAAATATTGTTCAACTTATACCTGCGAAATTCTATTAATGGACACAAAACAAGAAAAATACACAAATGAATCTGCTTTTAAACATTTAAAATATTTTATTAATAAACACATGAAAAGAATGAAAACAGAAACGAAAACAAAAAAAAATCCTTATTATCTAAAATGAATTCATTTAATTATTGGTGCCAATTCGATTCACCAAAATAAGAATCAAAAGACAGTCTTAATGTTCTTTGTCTTGCTCAATTTTTATTTGATCAATCCCACAATCTTAAATCATAATTTAAAAAAAAAGAAACGAAATAAAAACAAAGTTAAATTTTGAAAATAAATTTTTAAATTCAAAAATTTTGCGCCATTGGATTTTTGCACACACTATTATTATTTGGCAGTTTTCTGTAATAGTCATTAAATTTACCTGCTTATTTGTAGCGTAGGTGAACACGCATTTCCATATAATTCTTCTTTGGGTCTTCTTTTGTAATTTATTACAACTATTAAATATTGAACAATTTACCTCCAATACGTGAGTTCATACATCAATTGTCTATCTTCCAAAAATTCTTATTACATCCAGTTTTAATTTGCTTTCATCCAGAAATAAAGTTATAATACGTTTTCAAAAAAATTCTTCTTATAAATAAATAGTTCAAAAACCAAATTGACACTTCCACTTTCCTTTTTATTTAGATCACTTTAATTGTTCATTGTTATTATCATTATTAAAAACTTAAAAAAATATTAAATTTGGATTACATTTGTCATAACCTTACTTTCTTGACATTTTATTGACTTAAAATCTGTCACACATAAGCTCAAAACTTTAACAATCCAACATGGCTTCTGCTTTATATGAAAATCAACAAGCAAGTAACCAGATTTTCGATCTGCTTTAATGTAATTTGTTGTAAAACAAATGATGAACGTCATTTTTCCACCAACAAAATCTGATAAGTAACTAGAAACAATTGAACATCTAACCTAACAAGAACTACATGACCAAAATATGATTGAAAATTTAAATTAAATGTCTAAACAAATTACATAATCAGAAAGAGGATAATCTTTCCTACATTTTGGTATATTGCATGTCTAACAAAATGGAAATTTAACTCCAGGATTCAATGGCAACCATCTTGAATTTCCTGATAATACATGGTTTTATAAAATTACAGATAATAACATTTTCACACCTTATTACTTTCTCTTTTTAGGATTAAATGAATCCACATATTCCATCACACAATATTTACAACAATTTTGGCACCAAAACTTTAAATATTAACAAAATTTTATCATATTACCAGATAAGGTTGAAACGATACAAATTATAAACTTCAACAGGCTAAACCTTCTCTATATAGAGCTGCCTACTTGAAAATTCTATTGCTAAGAGTGCTCTAGAACCTAATTAAGAATATTGCAGCAAAACATTTTGACTAGAAATGCATAGATTAATGAAAATGATACTTTTATCATGGATTTAGATGAATCGTTAAACCAGCATGGGATTTGCTTGAAATTTAATAACAAAAACTGTGAGTATTGTGGTGATTGCTTGCCTACACCTTTCCATCTATGCCTTTTATAATTTCTAGGTGAAGCTACACCTTACAATGACTTCAATTATGAAAAACCAAGTCCTACGACCTAACGATATGCAAATCGTAACCTGTCAAAATAATTTTTCAATTTTAAGTGAAAAATCCTATTAAGATCTACTTCTTATTATTATCAAGTGATGTAAAGTGTATCCTTTACCTATTAAGTAACAATTAATTTATTTTAAATAATATTTGGGCAAGTTCAATCCAAACCCCTAAATTTATAGGTAACCCAAATGACATACTCAATCATAAGTGCTGGAAATCACAGCAGTATGTAAGATGATGAAATCAATCTCAATGAAATACATTTATGTGGTTTAATTAAATAAAAAAAAACTACAACAAAATTCTACCACACGATGATTATTAATTCCAAGAATTGATGTAGCAATAACTCTGTCGACGACCTGATGTAACATCATTCTTTCCTAATCCATCATTCGAATGAGTTATATAGACTTCCAAACATTTAAAGTGGCGATAACGGGTCTAAATAATGACGCAAGTGACGCATATTCCTCGCTGTAGTGATAATTTCTTATTTCTCGCAACCAATCATTCAAGATAGCAGCTTTCTGTTTGAATTATACAGCAATGCCTGTGGCAGTACCATAATTGTAATAAAATAAATAAATGGCTTACATTTGGACCTGAGATGGTTACTTTTTCGAGTTTAACTCGTAACAGGTGAATTCTCTCCGGGTCTTGGTTGATAGAGCGAATTTAACGTTCGCTTCGAGTATCAATGAATTCGACGAGGTACTAACCACCCAATAAACACTGTAGTTATATAATAGTAACCACAACCTTACGATCACTAATTTTGGTGACCATAAAGTTATGGTTACTTTTATATAAATAAACATGTTTTTTGGAGACGCACTACAGATCCTTGAAGGCTATTCTTAGATCATTCTTAGAACACGTATTATTGCAGGACCTGATTGATTTCCAGATAAGTGTTGGACGGAAAAATGAATATTTCTATATCATTAATGGTCAGCACCCGATATAAACCTTTCTGTATTTAAACCGAGCTGCGCTGCTGCGAGAATTCGTCCGCTCTCACTGTCACAAGTCAAAGACATCTCTAAGCGAAATTAGTCTAAACATGCTCTTTATCTATAGGTATAAATTGATTTTGTATGTTTATTTGTGTGCAATTTTGTTTTATTTCTTAGTGTACATGCTAGTTTAACTTCCGAAGTCGCGTTGTTTATAATGCCACAATAGCAATTTTTGCTGTTTTAGTGATCAAGTCTTATACATCCTTTGTTTTGTAGTTCTATTATGGTGTATGTAAAGAACTGTTAAAAACCTTAATTAGCAATTGAATTAGTTTTTAACGAAAATAGGACACCTAAAGTGAATGTGGTGCTGTCTGTTTTATTTTCAACCAAATATTGGAGTATTATTTTTAAATTGCTTAAAAATAGTATCTCTAAAACAGAATTGAAGTTGCATGGAAAAATGAAAATGTTAGAAAGTAAGAAGGCTACCTGCATAGATCATGTCATGTTTAACAACAAAGGGAAGCATTTTCCAGATACTCATTTGCTTAGTTATGTTCGAAACAGAAACATTAATAGTTTATCATTTTAATTAACTTAATCTAATTCGTAAAATATTGCAAGACTTTGAAAACAATTTTGCATAAATAATGATTACATCTTACATTACTTACTTACTCTGTTAGAGTAAGCAAAGAAGATAGCGAAAAGTAAATTTCTGAGTGTATATCATAAAATTATGTTATCGCTGTCACGTAAAATATGCGTTCTTAGCTTGCTATTTTACAACAGGTTATTATTCTAATATTTTACGGATTCCATTCCTTACTTATGAATTGTATAAATTACGAAAATGTGTTTTAACGTGATAGCAGAAAGTAGTTAACATTTATCATACATCTTGGGAGTTGTTTATTTTTTTAGTTATTTTTTAAATTGTTGTTTGCATCAAATTTTTTAAATTTAAAAAGGTATACGATGCGTCACAACTACTTATAGCCGGAGCAAAAGATAACAATATTTCATTGGCACCACTCGAATAATAAAATTGTAGCAAGGTAAATGTCCCAATTAGTAACGAAAAAAATGAAATATTTGCTATGAAGAAACAATGTCTCCTATTGGTAATTGATATTTTTGAATGGATTAGTGTTTAAATTGTAACTTATGCTATTGTTCCACATACTAACTCTCATATTTTACTTACAACCAATTAGTGACATATGATAGTTCGTATTAATAACAAATACCCTCTTGACTAGGACCAACCACAACTAGGTCTGCAAATTTATATCAGACTTTAAAAATAATATGTATATATCTTTTAATAAGAATCTGGTAAAAAAGGACGGGTTATTTCACAAAAATACGAATAATTCATAATATATTCAGAATTTTTAACTATGTTAACATCCGTAGTCTAGTTATAAATATAAAAAAGTAAAAATGCAATTCAAAGAGATATTTAAAATCTAAATTGTGCAATGTTTGCCAATGTTGCAACTAGATATTTTCCTATGTTACTAATGGGTACAGAAAACACAATATCCTAATTAACAACTTCTATTAAAAATAAAGTTGTTTATATTTGGTTTATTGAAACTTCTTAGACTACACTCCTTGGATTTTCTAACATGTCACTAATTCAAGCAAAAACGTTTTTTGTATCAGTTAATAACACTCGGATATTTACAATTCCTACTTACCTTTCGGTAATCTTACGTATGTTAAAACAATAATTGATGATATTTTATTCTTATTTTACTATACGATTATTTAAACTATTCTTACAAGGTTCAGAAATAAATGCAGTTGAGTTATGTGCAACATAACAATGTTAGAAGTCGACTGCCATTGACAACGCCAATTCTTAGCCGCAGTTATCGACGCGACAACTTTAATTGAGTTTATTTTATGTAACAAACCTTATTTTCAGCTAAAAGCACAGACTAATACACAGTATAATAGAATATATCAATAAAATAGAAACAACTATTTAAGTGACTAATTGGGATGTCTTTTTTAATTGGCAAGGGCAACAAATTTACATATTTAACATACTTAAAATTGAAATTTTATCATAATATAGATAATGTACACAAAAAATATGTAATCCGTTTGTTTTAACTTCCTGTAATAAATATTTTGATTTCATTTAATAAATGCGAGAGAAAAAGTACGGAACTGCTTCCAACAACGACAAGCTTTAACCTATTGTAAAATATGTAAGTCCTCAATACAATAAATAATGAAACAAAAGCTGTAAAACAACAATTTGACCAATTTATGTTCGAAATATAAGTAAATTATTATTAAAAACAAAGATTTAAACTTAATAAAATTCATGTTTAAGGACAAAACGTTTGGTATTATTTTCACATTACAGATGTAGATTTTTTCATGTGATAAAAATGATACAGCCAGGTCTAAAGTTCGTAGCTGTTCGTCTTACAGATTAATGCTTCCCTGAAATCTGTCGAAATTTAAATGGGATAAGGATTTCATCTTAATATTGTTATGGTAACATCATGGCGTATACAGAATATAATGCATGAAAATCGATAAGTTGTCGCCAAGCTAACCACAATAATGTGTGCTTTGCGTATGACTGAAAACCAATGATCCAGAAATAGTTAAGTTTAATCTCATCAAATAATCGCACGCTATATGCAAACGGTTTTAATATGATTGTTTAAATTCATTCGGGCGTTTTTAAATTTAATTAAACTCTTAATTGTTTTTGGTATAATGATGAGGTAGCAATTAGGTCGTGATTGCATTCACAATTATAAAAATTATAAATAATTGTCAAACGATTTAATGATTTGATTTTTATACATCAAATAGCCCTTCAACAGTCCTTCAAATGGTCAAATTTTTAATGCAACATTTTAGGGCTATTTATATTCTCACTTTCTCCTGAAAGTGTTTCTGCTCTGGAAAAGATTTCTTTCTTGTTACCTTTTTTACATTTGGTATTGGAATTCAAGTTCAAGCTCACTGAATTTTTCTGTTGGAATTTTTACATCTGATGTATTTCAAAAAAATGTTTGCAGTTTTCTTTAATAATTTTATATTGGATTCGTAAGTAGGTATAGATAGACCTTTAGCTCTTATAGTGGCCCATTTCCTTAATTATTACGACAAATTGAAACAATGTTCAATTCGAAAAATGGATAATCTTCAATTTAATTTAATTCTTTATTTATTTAATTTTAAGACTAATATTTTCAACTTACTTTAACGATGACGTGTAGTGCTGTAACAAATTTATTAGCGCGCTTATATTTTTTGGCAAGTGTCATTATCGTTGTTATAGCAGTCCTTTACCATTGGATTTAAAATAATTATATTTCAAGTTGATTTTCAACAGTATTTGCGTGAGGAAAATTGAATTGTTAATTTAAACTCCTCGAAACCCAGAACATGGACGTTAATAAACTATACCCAATACAAAATTACTAAGTCAGGAATCACAACCAACCGTAAAACCATTAAAATTATAATGACCATAAAGAAGCCCTAAAATTTAAAGATTTCAACCAACTCTAGTACCATAGGCGGGGAATATGATACTATTATTTTATGCAAATAAACGAATAGTAAAGACGTGTTAATGCATTTTAAAATATCAAAACTCAAATCGGGGGCGTACTTAGTTGTTCGATAGAATAACTAAAATACTCGCCCAGGGTAAATGCTGAAATGATATCCAATACAGCGTGTTTACAGTATAAGATCCTGATTATGTACCTGTTTCTAAACATGTTTGCGTGTGAATTTTGAGCTGCCTAATCCAAAAGGAAATTTTGAACAAAGTAATGGATTGTTACGTTTGAACACGTTAAGGTGTTATCGCCAGGAATGTAACACAAGATAAAAAACCAGAACATCGTTACGACAAAAAGCGTCTAAAGGTTATTTCTTATAATTACTGAAAAACGTGCTTTCTATTATTAGTTACCGTGATTTTATCGTTATTTAAATAAATTAACCTAGTCTATAAGACTAACTAAATAGACCAACATTTTACAATTTGGAACCCTAATTTTGAAAATTAAGTATTATTTCAACAGAAGGTATTTCTTTATTGAAATTGAATCTTACAACACTTCTTTATAATATTATCTTAGTAATATTGTATTAAAATGAATTAAAACTCAAGATTAATAAAACTGCTGTAAGATTTTAGAAACGCTTGATACTACTCCCCATTACTTTTAAAAGTATAAATGAGATACATGAATGAAGAATAAAGCAGACTTGTGCATGCAATAATAGTTTCACGATCAAATACTGCGTTAAATGGTTGTAAAATCAATACGACACATCTGGTATTAAAACCAAAGCTTAAAAATTTTAAAAATAATTGAAAGCATGGAGTTAATTTATAAGCTAAGCAGCGTTACGATTTTTAATTGGAAAAGTAACGACTCTCTTTCGTTGTTGTTGCTGCTGCAGTAGAATACGGGTTCGAAAAATAATCCATAAAAAGGAAGCATTAAAATTAATGAATTTTAAATAAATAATTAAACGATCAACTAAAACTTTCGAACATGCAGCGCGTTTCCGCAATTACTGGATTAAATAAATTAAGAACTCGGCTAAAAATAATGGAATAATAAATTAAATTTGAAACTGGCGGCTAAAACAATAGAAGATGTCAAGCGACAGTGCCGCCACCTACAATGCTCGTAAATGAGTTCCGCTTTCACAGCCAACCGTGTTAATTGATATTTGATTACACTCTTAATCCGACTTTAGTCTCGGTTGATTAACCTCCCCATTTCTAATTTCCAAGACAATAATATTCGGATAAGCAACTTGTCAGAATAGTTGTTACCCTTGAAAACAAATGCTTTTGAATACCAGTCTACACATCAACACCCTTAAAACACTTAGGTGTATTTTGTTGAAAGTCATTATGAGACCGAATGTTGTGTTTCTTGTTGTGTAATTTTAATTGCCGTGAAGGATAAAAGTAATAAAACGTTCCAAAATATTTCCATCCATTTTATTTAACAACAAAAACCTCATTTTATTTAGTTGGAATAGGCATTTCGAACTGTACGGGAATTAATAAAAACAAAAGCTACTAGAATAACAAAACTCGAATAAAAAACTTAATATGAAATGTAGTTTGACGATAAGTAGTAAAAATTGTAATCATATTTGCACTACAATGGTAGATCCTCTCGCTATAAAGTGCACTTGTGTTATTAGTCAACTATGCACTTGCATCATAAAAAAACATAATTTAAGAAGACGCTTTGTATTCTCTTTTAAAAGTAAAATACTCCTTTTAATCCATTTAACTACATATATTTTCTTGAGAGACCCATGATTTCAATTCAAGTATATCTCAAGGGAATTCTTATGTTGTACGGTTGACCATTTAATTGTAAAAACTGCAATTTGGATTACGAGACCATTACACTAATGGTCCATCGGTTATTGTGTTTCTTGTTTAGATGTAAGTTTTCCAAAAGTCCAGCAAAATAAATTGAGTGGATGGATTTTAAACGGTAATGGAATGTTGATACACGATCTATAAATGAACCCAAAACTTCTGGAAACTATTTGCTATAGCTGCTGAGCTTGCATACGACGATAGTGTTTGTTTATATAGACGGAGTTTCTGAGATTATTCTTCCGTTACAAGTTAAACTCGTAAGATATGAACCATGATTTTTCAACAACTCCGGTACTAGTACAGCATGCTCTTTTTATTTAATGTAATATTTTTGGTAACTGTTTTATTTGATTTCTCACCCTTTGCTACTTACTAATTGCGTTAATTCTAACTTGACATTTTGGTGGAGGCGCCAGACAATAGTAAGGATTGTTTATAGATTTAGTATCAACTTTTCAGATTTTTTTAAGGTATCTACCATTCTAGTTGAAATTACGCATAATAACTTAGAGTAGTTCAAACTATGCTTGAGCAAATAAAAACTAGAGAGTGGAGAATCGTAGTTTCGTTCAGATTTTTTACTGCATACAATAGCTTCTGCCCCAAGCGATTTATCGAATGTAAAAACACCCTGCAGTGGAGCCGGCTCTACACAATTTGCCTCGGTGAACCTCAGAACTAATTGTTGAGTTGGCCCTGGGCCGCCCTATTTTAAAAACTGAGATTATATAAAAACATCTAATTGAATTGTTTGTTGGACTGTCTTGCAATGTCCAATGACTTTTTTGTAAAGACCACGTCAAACAATCTGTAAATAGAATAATATCAATAAAAAGGTTGGCACACCTAACCTCTAGGCTTACGGCTAGTGTAAAACATTAAATAGCATGTAAAAGTACTTGTTACAAAGCAAAGAAAACAAGAATTTTATTCATTGAGGTTTTCTACATGTTTGCTAAGGGATCCGTACCGTATGTGAAATGGCGATAAATCCAATCTTGGAGAGCCATTTCGAGTTCGGCTCCAGTTGTCATGATGAAAATTCTTGTCATTTGTGCAAGCTATTCCTTGAAATGTCCCAAAAATATTAGTGTATAAGGATGAATTTAAGCCAAACTACTGGAGAAATTTTCAGAAACATTTCCAAAATTGATCTATATAGGGTAATGCCATGTCAAGTGATCCAATGAATTGTAACTAACCCTTTTTGATTTATTTCAAATTTGGCACAACTGTTATACTCCTAAAGATAAGTAAAGATCTAAAATATTATATTTTTAACTCAAGTAGTTCTTGAGTTGTGCCCTTCTGAAGTGTACAAAAATGAGTGATTTTGAGCAAGTTGGCGTTTACGTTTTCCTTTATAACTTTCAATATAAATAAGATAAAGAAATGAAACAAAACCTGTTTTAAAGTCCATCATTTGGGCTTTAAGATGATGGGTTGGATGATGGCATACTTTAATATGAAAAAAAATTTATATTACACCCCTGAAGTCTTTGACCTTGAATTTCTCAGAAAACATATGATTAAAAATTCTGAATAGAATTGGACATAGAGTTGCATATCTTTTAAATATGTGTGCCAAATTTCAACTTGGGATCTCAATGGGATCATTACTAAATTATTTTAACAAAATAGCAATGTTCAACATTTTCCCATTAATAATGTTTTCAATATTGGGGACATTTTATAAATGATTATATTTTCTGTTTTGGTAATTACTTACAAAGAATCTGGTTTAGATAAAGCATTAATTAACAAATTCCTTTACGAGTTTTTAAATTTTTTTAAATTATTTGTGAAACGTTACCTATATAAAATATCCTGGGTACACTTGTCAAGAAAATTTTTCAGTATTATCAGAACACGTACAAATTGTTATCAGCTATAATAAATTAAAATCACTATGGCACGCAATAAAGAAAATTTTAATTTGATGCAGTATTAATGTAAAATACTGCATGCTAATTCCATTTCCTGATAACTTAAACTGTATGTACGACCAGTCGCTGTATTTGGAACTACTTTAAAAAAATTGGACGTAGAGTTGCATATTTTCTAAATATGTGTGCCAGATTTCAACTTGGGATCTCAATGGGATCATTATTAAACTATTTTAACAAATTAGCAATGTCCAACATTTTAACATAAATATATTTTTCAATATTGGTAACTGTATTATTGGTATTAGAGTTTTGTTTTATGAATGATTACTCTTTCTTCTGAGTAATTACAAAGAAGCTGGGTTAGATGAAACGTTAATTATTATTCCTGGATGACTTTTTAAAACTTTGCATAATCTTTAAGTTCCTATGTCTTCCAAATTTCAACTTGAGATCTCAAAGGGATCATTAATAATATTTTTTTTGAATACACCACTGTGCAGTACCTAGTGACAGTATCAGTATGTGTACTTACTATTGATTTCATAACGATCTAGGACAGCCAGACTAATATAATGCTATTTTATTCTTTTTTTTTCCAGTGTGAATGCATACGATAAAATAATAAAAAATACCATCATATTAGCATTGTTGTCCTGGATCATTATGAAACCCATAGTGCATAGTAATGTATCATACTCAATACATGTAAATCTTAATTTCTTATGAACGGTTTGATAAAGCAAAAACAATTGTTCGAACACAGAGATCTCACTGTTTTATACCTATCTCAGAAAATAATATATTAATAACATTCTACTCTTTCTAGTGATCAGACATTTATACACTCTACATCTGATGAACTAATTAAACCTACATTAGAAATATATGAAATTACAGGTTTTGTTACGTGTCAATATGACTGCAAGAGGTGGTTAGCCCATGTGATGTATTCAGATAGCAAAGAATGTGAAGTCACCGCGTCATTTCTACATCCTGCTGGTCCTGCACCAACATTTCTGGTAAATACCAGATATTCCAAGCAGATTTCAAGGAAGGTAGATCCAAATACAGCCACAGGTCGTACATACAGTTTAAGTTATCAGGAAATGGAATTAGCATGCAGTATTTTACATTAGTACTGTGCATCAAATTAAAATTTTCTTTATTGAGTGTCATAGTGATTTTAATTTGTTATAGTTGATAACAATTTGTACGTGTTCTGATAATACTGAAAAATTCTCTTGACAAGTGTACCAAGGATATCTTATTTAGGTAACATTTAACAAACAATTTTAAAAATTTTTGAAAATCCGTACAGGAATTTGTTAATTAACGTTTTATCTAACCCAGATTCTTTGTAAGTAATTACCAAAACAGAAAATAATCATTTATAAAACAAAACTCCCAATGTTCCCAATATTGAAAACATTATTAATAGTAAAATGTTGAACATTGCCATTTTGTTAAAATAATTTAGTAGCGATCCCATTGAGATCCCAAGTTGAAATTTGGCACACATATTTAAAAGATATGCAACTCTATGTCCAATTTGTTTCACAATTTTTAATCATATGTTTCCTGAGAAATTCAAGGTCAAAGACTTCAGGGGCGCAATATAAATCTTTTTTCATATTAAAGTATGAACAAGCAACCCATCATCTTAAAGCCCAAATGATGGGCTTTAAAACAGTTTTTGTTTCATTCCTTTATCTGATTTCCATCAAAAGTTATAAAGAAAAACATAAACTCCAACTTGCTCAAAATCACTCATTTTTGTACACTTTAAAACTTCCAAAAAATTGGATCACTTGATGTGGAATTACCCTATATTAAATTTATGCGAATGTAAACAGAAAACACAAATCCGTTAATATTTTATTGTTAATGTAATCCCAGAAACAAATTTAAGAAATAGTGATATGAAAGTTAATAAATTAAAAATAAGTATGTAAATGATCATTTGGAATTTGTGGTAACATTCTTAAGTTAATAATTAAACATCATGCCAAAGAATTACTTTTATATCTCTAAATACTCTACAAATTCCTTGCATATATATATGTTCAATTATTAAAGTAACACGTAACACCCTCGACACTTAATGCAACCAATCTTACCTGACAGCTTACTAACTAAACAGTGAAATAGTGAAAGACCCTGAATAACTAGCATTTACGTAGGTTGAACTGGTTTACGTTTTTTGTTGGCTTTATTTTTTTGTTGCTATTTCAATAAAACTGAGATTAGAAGTTTCATCTGTTTAATAAAATTTTGCTCATTTATTGTGAATTATTGAATGTACATGCTCGAAGTCACTGTGTCAACACACAGTTGTGTAACACAACGATAAAAATTAGGTATTTTATTAATGAAAATGCATAAGTAATATATGATTTTACAAATTCAACACAATATTAATGAATATGAAGAACAACCCTGAACGTGGACAGAGACATTTTACAAGAGGTATTCCAATGTTCTTTGTTCTAAACAATAAACCAGATTGATCTATCAGGATATTTAGCGGCAAATAAAACCCTCACATTTCTCAAACTACTTTCATAAAAAAACCAATGTAAAATTTGTTGCTTCCGTTCTATATTCAATGATTTTGTATTAAATAAGAACATGATCGATGATTTTTAATCTGATGATATTTTATCCCTTTTAAGTTTAGAAAACCTGTTTTTCATTTTATTGTAAAATCATATCTAACTTTCTCAGTCTGAAGGCCCGTGAGGAAGAGGTAAGTAAACTATCACATTTTAATATCTGTTCTGCATATGATTTTGCACATAACAATAGAATTGATAAAATATTTAAAAATTTAATCTGTAGAGAGGAATTTAAATTAGAAATAAATTTTCTGCAATGAAAAGAAAATTTACCTTTTCACGTAAATAGTTGACAACTCGTAGATTTATATAAGTAAAAATGTGATCGATATCTGTAGCAGTTAACATTTGTCATGCAGGATTATACCCTTTTTTGTATAACCTACATTAACATTATTTTAAAAACGTATTTCTGGAAGAAAAAAAATCTTTTAAATCTTGGTTCCCACTGAAGTGAATTTAAATTTTATGTCCCAAACGGCTGCCAGCCTATCGTTTGAATATTTCAATGTCAACTTTCCAATTTAAAAAATTCAAATAAGTATTTTCTATCCAGCGAATCATGTCGCTGATATAATTTCAGCTATAAGATTGTCATTTCTTATCTATGCGATAGAATCAACCAGGATATCCATCATTTCATCAATCAATCATCCTATGAAATTGCATTAAAAGATCAATCCGGAATTAATCTCGTGCAATATTACTATTCATTGCGTAGGTTTAGAATCTCAGGTAAAACTAATTAAGGTGTTATAAGGGAATTAGGTAATAAAATTGTAATAAAGGTCGAAACAGAAACCTACGATGTAATATGTATCAGAAGTTCAATCAAAACGGATCAAGTTGGCTGATGTCTTTATATCACCGGCGGGATGTCAGCAGTTTGTATGCTAATCGGGTTCATACTAGCTGATAAAGGAACAATGTTATTACGTGTCACACAGCTACTACTAAGGTCATTGGTAAACGTGAGGATATAACTTGAAGACGCAAAATGGTTAAATTATTATACTATGCGGTATTTGGAAACTATTCTTAATATTAATTACAATTAGAGGTTTTCATTTTCTGGAAAATCTCCGAGTTGGGATCACTCAGTTTCGTATTGTGAATTCAAAAGATGCTACCGATTTTTGATTGATTCTATTTCTGCTTTATTAATAAAGCTTTAGATTAAAGTTAAAATTGAATAAATTGCATAATTATATACATTTAAGACTATTTATTAGGTCTTTCTAAGAATCTACGCTGTAAAAGTTTTTTGTTTTGCCTTTCTTTCAAGATTTTCTAATATCCTACTGCTCTACATTATGGTTTCTATATTTCAGTTTTGTTATGTTAGCTCTATGATATTTAAGATCGTCCAGTTCCGTATCTCTAAGGTCTCTTTAATCTTGAAACTCTAACCCCTGAAGTAACAATAGTACTGAAAACTTCAAACTCTAATTATGTAAACTGTAATAAACTTTGTAACTTAGAAATCGTTATTATTTAAAAAACAACTGAAAGGTTTTGTGTAGAAACTTTAATAAGAAGATAATAACCCTTTACACTTTACTCATTTTGAACCCTTGTTTGTGTTGACGAGTCTTCAGTAGAGCAGAGCAGCAAATGCAGTGTTCTGAAACTTACAGATCTGCCCTTTACAAAGTAGAACCTTTATTTTCCGATAAACATTCAACGTCTTTTTTCCGGAAGATTGTCAACGAACAGCTTTTTTAAAGAGGTTCCTGTGTGAAGAATACGGCGGATAGGTCAGCACAAACGGACTGTTTTCGGTAGCATTTCAGTAGCAGTGTTTTTGTAAACATTTTATGTATGTCTGCTATTATTTGTATATCTGCAGTACCCAAAAGGAGCTGATGTTAATTAAAGCTTTTGTTCTTTTAGAGTAAGGAGTTAAAATCGTAATCTCCTGTTTATGGATTGCAATGCCATCCGCGATCGATAGTCTGATCAATAAAATCGACAGCAAAAGCTAAACATATTAGTTCATATTTTATAACATTATAAAAAAACAAAGCCCTGCAATGGGCGACATTTATAACATTACTTTCTTAACACAAAATATTTAATACTTACTGTACAACTCATAAATACATCGGCTGTTGAGATCTCTATTATGCAAATTTAAATACAGGAGTGGGTGTTAACCCCAGAAGCTTCTAATTAATTAATGGAATCAGAAACAAACAAAAAAATAAAAAAGATGTTGAGCGTCACCAAATTGATGTTAACAGAATGTAAGAATCTCAATTTGGAAGGATTCCTCATTTAAAATTGACGTTAGTTGAATCAAACACATATCAATCGATACTACTGAATTTTAATTGACAAAAACACAGCAATTTGTTGAGCCAAACTATATCATACGATAATTTAATTTGAAATCTATATATTGAATAAGATAAAAAAAATTGAAAATACAATACACAAATGAAACATTACACAAAAGTTTTCTCTTTCAAAGTAATACAATAATAATTCATCATATTCTAAAAATATTTCGGAATCCCAAACCAACTATTAAATTAAACATAACTAAACTTACATAAACAAGAACTACTTGTATCCCAATATAAATCTCCTTCATTTTCATCAATCTGTAGCACAAACAGAAGACTCAAAACGTATCACAAAATCCACAAAAATGACCATAACACATAAATTTTCACTATCAAACTGTTGACCTGAAGAACCAAAACGGGAACAAATCTTCTGAATTCTGAACTATATTGTCTTAACGAGATTCATTTACATGATTAATTGCAATAGCTTCCGTACAATACTTCCGAACGGAACAGATTCTCAGGAATCACTACGGTAACGGCACCTTTTAACACATCTACTTGAAGACTACATAACAAATCATTAATCAATAATACAAAATTATACTCAATTTCTCGGTACGGCAAGACGGATTTTCTTTGTCAAACTAACAAAACTTTACGAAATAATCCTAGTATGGATTTATTTCCAAATAACTAAATCGGTACAAAGTAACACTAAGTTTAAGTGAGACGAAAACGATAATACGGAATAAATTATCAAATTTACTAATTCCCAACTTAATACATTTATTAATAAGGGCATACATTTTTTTGAGAAGGGCAAATTTTTAAATGAACCAGTAAAAGAAATGGCTGGATTCTCCTAAGCCAATGAGGGATAATTACGTCACATTGTTCCAGAACATTTCCAACAAAAACTTTCGGGGATTCCCCTTAAAATCCACTTACTAAAGAAAGCCCAATATTATTTTGCAGGTGGCCGTCTAGACGAGATTCTGCTTTTGTCTGAAATAACCAACAAGCACATGCAGGATCTTTAAATTTAAAAGTTTAATGTGTTTTCTGACAATTTATTTCTTTATTAAAAAGCCGATATTAACCCTAAGCATTTATAAATTCAATTTCAACTAAACTTTGCGCTACAAAACGACATTTGAAATTGTGAGAACATTTGAAAATTTGGTAAATACTACAAAGGCGACAATTGCATTAAGACAAATCTGCATTTTTAACTTAACGAAAATATTTTATCTGAATAAACATATGGAGGTGACTTTCAATATAAAAAAAAACATTTAAAATAAACTGAAGTCTGCAAAATTACCGGGAGTATATACTGGACTACACAGAACCGCAGTAAGGGTTTTTGTCTATTATACATACAAAATTGCATTTTTCGGAAGTTGAAAAAAAACGACCGTTACAATTTATAACGTGGAAAAGAAGCGTTTGTCAATGTCAAGATCTTCAAAATGATATTATATGTACACTAATATTAACTTAAGTAAATTATACCATGGATGTAAGAGAAGAAGCAAGCAAAATAATACTTGTTCAAAAACTTACGGTTTGACAGTATTCCAAGGAGATTAGTTCTTGAATGTTTGCTGTACAAGAACTGGTTTTACCTTTGAGACTGCTGATTTATATGCAAATTGTGACTATAAATATAATAAAGTTTATGACATATTTAAATTTATTATGATTAATGAAATTAAATTTAATAAGTCACTTAAAGAAACGTAAATCTTAGTGATACAATACAGTAACAAAAGTAAATATTTCATTTACATTTATCATTAATAATGATAAATGTGATACCTAAAATTATCTCGTGCTGGGCTCATCATTAAGAAACCAATACTGCTAAATACTTGAAGATATTTTATCCATTTACTCTCCTTTTATCCCTATTATAGAAAAACTTATGTAATTAAGCTTTATTTATGTTCAGCAGTTTATTGTAGGAATGCTTATGATGTAAAATTAATTCTCCTTGGTCTTTATGCACTGCTACTCTGTAATCTGTACGTATTTATTTAATGAATCATATTTTGTTGCAGGAAAAACGTTACTATTCTGGAGCAGTTCCAATTACAAATCTCCCAGCACGAATTATATCCGAAAAACGATGCTTTGGTGGACAAGTTACTTAATCAAATGGCAACAGATCCCATTCTGCATGTCTGTAAGTAGTACATCTTTTTACACTGCTCACATTTAGGTCTCTTTTTATTTCTGCTTTCTTCCATATCAACAGACGCAAAAATTAAAGTCAAACTGAGATTCTGTATTTATATAAAAAATGCAATCATTTCAAGATTTTCTAAATGTATTTCATTTCCTATACACTATGACTGTCAGAAAAAAGCGTTTCTTTCTACGCACATTCTAATATTATGTTTATTTTCAAATCCCTTTGGAAATAGCAGTATCCTTACCTTTTTTTCTGACGTTATATACGCTAAATTCTAATTTTATGCAACGTTACACCACACTGCCGTTTTTTGAATAATATTTCAGAAAATCTACTCTCACGCATCACAAATTGTTGTTATTCGTAAGTATATTTACATATAATATGCGAAGTTATATTGCACGTACTATTATGGTTATTTGTCTTGAACTGTCTACTTTTAAATATTCATGGTTATTCTGGTTTAAATCTAAGTTATTTTATACACTGTCTACAATTGAAAACGTACTACTTAAAAATTTATAATAAATCTTTGGCTTTGGCTTCACAACCTCAAAAACCTTTTCCAATTCTTAAATTCCTAATTTTCTTAGGTCTGCTTCTACTTGGGCCTTATACCTTGCTTTTTATCCTACCAGCCGTTCTCCTTCCCACTGGTTCTTGCTTTATAATTTACTTGATTAGGTCTGTTTCGTCGGTTCTTTCCATATGTATTATCCATATCAGCCGACTAATTTTTATGCTTAAGACAGTCGAAGTCGACTGACAAGCCACGCCGAACTTTTAGACTTCCAAGCAGACTGCTAGCTGCGTAATTAGTTTTTTTGAGCTTCATTAAGCTCATCGATCTTACACTGCAACACCAATAACAAATAGTATTGAACAGTGTTTATTTATAATAATGACAATAATATCAACATTACATTTCCTGAGCAATAAATAATTATAATCAGACAAATCTCAGTTTTTTTATCTCTTTAACACGTCTCATAGCCGATCTGTACTGTGAGGCTTCTTTACGTTCGGAAACGAACGTTCCGCTTAAAATCGCCGACTGTCTCATATTTTGGTTTTTATTTCTTACAACTGAGCGTCTGACACTTCACATTACGACGTAGGACCAGAGAGGCCACTAATTTATTGCCTTGCATTTTTTAATGTTTCTTAAAATCCATACCAAAGGTATTAAAGAAATAACATTACATAATCTACATGATGATTTACATGATATAAGCTGCATCTTCTTTGTTACTTTTCTTTATATTGGTTACCAAACCAAGCCTGAATACGTTTTGATGTTTGTTGTTGTCCTATGGTTTCCATAGTTGCTTTGTCAATATGTTTACCCTAATATTAAATTGTAAGGACTGTGATCTATCACAATACTATATTTTAAACGGTGTCTTCTAACAACACATTGTACTTTATTAATGTCAATATGTTTTCGATAACGATGTTACCTTTTTCACGGTTTTACGGACAAAACAGACGGTTTTTCGTCGTGTATTTCAAACCTGTAAAACCATTGCGAAACTAACTCTCCTCGCGATTCTAGAGATGAAACACCACCTTTATACCCCAAGAATTGTTAACTGAGATTAGTGTTCTTCTTGTGTTGCAAGTTCGAAATGTTCTCGGTTGCACTGAATTCAGAATTAAATGAATGATTCCATTAGCAGTTAATATTAATCATCATTGGGTTACATAATTATTAATTGAAAATCCGGAATAGAGCCAAAGTTACATTCATTATTATTAGTTCATTAGTAATTTAAATATTAATGTTGTAATCTTGAAAACTACATTAAGTGCATTAAACTAAGCATTCAACAATAATTGTTTTCCTTAGTAGTAAAAAAAAGTTACTTGAATGATTTTAAATTTGTAACTGATTAATTATGTATGTTCCAAGGCACTAAGGTTCAGTGTTTTTTAATAAAAAATAACCAACTGAGTTATATAAAAATCTCCAGTGCCAAGGTGCGCATTAAAATTTTCCTGAAATCGTGAAATTATGTATGAAATTCTAAATTAAACAAAATTAATTCAAAATTAAATTTTATGTTAGGTTCACTTACCACAATTAATAGATAACTGTTTTAAATATTAATTGTCTCCAATTTATTATAGGTCATTGGTGCACATAAATTGTCCAATAACGGATTACTTTACTGTCGCTTCCGGAAAAAAGGAATACATTTTAAAATTTTGGTTTCACTCTTGATGGTTAGTTAAAAAAAGCTAAGCATCGATACCGGTAGTATTCCTAGAAGTAAATCTTGGATTAAATGCTTGAACTGAATTAATTAAGTGTCCCTTTCAAGTTTAATTTTTTTTAAGTTCCATTGCCTTGTAATCTTAAAATTTCTGATTTTAATGTCCTGTCCCTATTGCCCGGTTACCCACGAAATGGGGCGCTAAGTGGGAAATTGATATAATACAACTAGTAATCGTCGTTAATTCTGTCGATTTCCAGCTATAACTAGTGTGACTCGTGCTTCTTACGTGTTGTCTAGGTACTAAGAGTCGTCTTTAATAATACTTAAGTCGAGTTAAAAACAACAGATAACTCAAAGACACGCAAAGGATGCCACTGCTGCATGTTTCGATGTGTTAGTGACCATGTTTTTCCTTTCCTCGCAATTCTTCATCAAAACACGTGCTTATTTAATGAGCATTAATCTCAGCTATAGAATAACTTTAAAATGATTTTGTTTGTCGGAAGCAACAGAGGTCGTTACAGGAACTTCTCTATGTATTCAACAACCTTATTCTTATTAAGACTCTTAGTAGATAAATATCCAAGAAGAATTATTTCACAAGATATATCTTCCCGTGGCTACTATCCGCATCCCTTGAAAAGATTAATAATTGCCGATACAAGAATTATTAGGGATGATATGAGATATTTTGTGTTTTATATTATACTCATCCTGCATTTCCTAATATAAAATTTGATATATTTAATAACAGTAAAATATTACAATTGCTTTAAGATCTCGTGCAGCTGTAGCAATACTATCTAACTTATTTTATTTGCAGATTAGTACAGCATATGAATAAATATAATGTATAACATTTAGTAAACGGTAGTGTGCAGCAGTAAATCCCATAATTTATGCGAAAATATTAAAATGCAAGTATTATGTTTATAATATGAAATATCTGCAGCTCATACTACAAGTAGTGGTAGGTCATAATTTATTCTTATCAGGTTAGTTAATTAATAATATTGTAATGGCTAAAGATTATATGCATGTTTAATAATGTAAGGTGAGGATACTATCAACTTAAAGACCCTAACCAGGAAGCATTATTAATTTATATTGCAAAATCAAAGGAGGAGTGACCATGTAGGTAATTGAGCGTACACTAAAGGGTTAATGCTTTGCATAGTTTGCTGTTATTAGGTCATTCTGGTCTAATGTAGTGTATAGCTATGAGTGTATTAAGAAACAACTTAACATTGTTCTCACTTACAGCTATAACTTTGGGGGAATTCCAAAGGCGTAGATTAGAGGTTTAATTGGCTATACTTAATGAAATGCATTGTTTTATGTACTTTAGAAAATGGGAGGTAATAAAAAATAATCCGAAAATTGTTTAATGCGTTGATATGCCTTGGCGTAATTTCTAGTTGACGAAACTTTAACTTTACTTTCTTAAAAGCTTCATCATAGCATATAAAATAGTTTAAGTGTGAACGATCTTCTATCTTGATGGCCTACCGATAAAAGCAGCTCCATGGCAACGTGGAATTTCTTCGCCGACTATGATAATTTATTTTCCTAGATGTCCTAGAATTTGCGTTTAGTTTAGTGTTCATCATTCACATTAGCAAACTATTGAGAAATTTGTATTTTTATAGGACTATGCAAATGGTTAATTACTTGTAGTTTGGACATGTCTCCTTCTTTTCTAACTGAGATTTCTAACTGAGTTTTTTTGCGTGAACTGAGCTCTATCCGAATGTGCATCACCCCCAAAGTCCAACAACAAGATATAGTCAATAAATCCCGTGATTAAATTTATCGTGCTTAAGCAGAGCGTTTTGTGCAACATATCTCTGATTTAATGGGTTACTGTGTCGGTAACTGGTTTCTTTTGCGCATTGTGGGATATTGTGAAACGGGGGCGACCAAAATGCATGGTTGCAACGCATGCAGGAGCGGTGTGAAGAAACTCTTCCAACGGAATTCTATCAAACTTGGCATGGAGTAAAGTACAGGGACAATACCTTACTCTAACAACCATAAACAGCTTCCTCCTAGACCAAAAGTGCTAGAGAAGAGTATTAGCCCTGCACCTACTCCCAAATATCATGGAATTCTATTACACTGTTTCTGTTCACGTCCGTAGAATGACAAGGTACCCATAAATACCCAGACACTTTGAAGGGGCTGTTTGAGCGAACTATCTTATGGGATTGCAACTTGGTTATGACTTCAAGTTAGATTTGATGAACTCTGCAACCTATCGAATGTCTTTCCAATAATTTCTAGAAATTTATGGTACTAGGAAGAGTGTAAAGTGTCTACATATTACAACATAGAGCAATTCAGGTTTGTTGCAAGTCTCAAACATTAACTTATTGTCATCTCCCCCCGATCACTACTGATTACCAAAAATACCACAGTCCATTGTGATCCAGCGTCCAAACGCAAAATGTACTCTATTAATATTATAACGATTTTCCAAGTTTTCCCCCAAAATTAGGGGTTTAGAGATATTTAGGTATGGCTTTAGCATGTGTTAGGTTTGCCATAATAACAACATACCCAAACTTTAAAAAACTAATACTATAACTTTTCCCGACATTGACAAAGTTTCGGGTAATTCTTTATTAGCGTTGTTTCTGTTAACGAAAACTCTCTTGTAAATTGGCCTTGATAAAAAAATCGCTTTAGCAAGTCAAAGAGACGTTAGGAAATTTCAATCCTCGCGTTCTTTGTCATGCGATCCGGTTATTTCGACGTCCCGAGAACTCTTTTGTCACTTTGCCCTGACGAAAAGGTTCGATTTAGTACTTCAAAAAACCTTTGTAAATTTTACTCTATGTCTTTACATTATGATCCGAGTATTTTGCGGCCCCGAGAACTCTTCTGTTGGTTGGCCTTGACAAAAGGCTTAATTGAGCAGCTCGTTTTAAGTTTTAAAGAGACGTTTTAAATATTTTACCCGCCATGTGATACGGATATTTTAACGTCCCAAGACTACACAGTCATCTGGCCTGGACTAAAGGTTTGCTTTTTGCAGGTCTAGAATATTCTTTAACAATTACCCTACAATATGATTTGCATATTCTAACATTCCGAGAATTCTCATGTCGGTTGACCCTGTCTAAAAACTCGTTTTAGCAGGTATTGTAGAGTTTTAAAAAGGCTTTACCTTCGTACCCTAGGTTGTAGGATTCTGATTCTACCTAAATTCTACATCCTCTCTTCGCTCACCCCTTCCATATGATTCCAATGTTTCGACGTTCAGAAAATTGTCTATGGTAGTCGACTAAGGGTTAGCTTTCGCAGATCAAAAAGATTCTCAAAAACTATAAATCCCCCGATATATGGATATTTCGGTGTCTGGAGAACTTCTCTGCCGATTGACCACGATTAGGACTTCGCTTTGGCATGTCAAGAAGTTGTTTCACAAACTTTACGGCCTCCACCTTAATATGCGAATATTTGACGTCCCAAAAACTCGCCCGTCGGATACCTTCATAAAAGGTTTGCTTTCGCAAGACAAAGAGACTCTTCAAAAATTCTGCCTCCTTTCCGGAATTTAATCCGGTTCGGCATCTTAAATGTTGTCGGTTGGCCCTGAGTAAAGGTTCCTTTAAAGGTTGCAAAGACTTTATTAAAAAGTCTGCCCTCTCTCCCGCATTATTATTCGAATGCATTTTGACGTTCCGAAAACTGTCCTGTCTGTTGACTCTGACGAAAGATTTTAGACGGAGAGCCAGCAACGTATTTCGAGTTGTCATTTCAACAGTCGTGAAAATTTGGGTACTAAATCTTATGTACCTGCTGAACACTAAAAGTCGATTCTGGCAGCTCCCTGCGGCCGGGATACTACCCGAAAATTACTAAGAAGGTGAGAAATAAGATTCAATTTATTTAAAGTAACAGTCACGAAATCTCAGGTTACTTTCGATAGTATTCTTTATTATAAAAAGTATTGCCAGAACATTTCCTTCCCTTCTAAATGTTGCCAAAGGCTGTAAATGTTGATTTAAAAAAGTGACATTTGTGTTATTTTAAAAGCCTTGAATTTTGACACAATAAATAAAGTAGGTATATGTAGGTTTACATGTTAGTGCGAGCGAGACAGTTATATAGCGGCCTGCGGGTTAGAGAGTGAATCTTATTTTTCACCCTCTTAGTAATGTTGGGGTGGTCTAACCCGGCCGCAGGGGGCTGCCAGAATTGACTTTTAGTGTTCAGCAGGTATACAGTGAGAATTTTATTTCACTGAACATAGGACTATTGACATTCCCTATGTTCAGTTTTAAAAAAGCCAAGTCAATGCATTGCGAGCAATTAAAACATATCCAAGCAACCTATAAAACAATTGCTATTCGTAGTGTCATTAGAAAGTGTCAAAACTGTGTTTTTTTTTCAAAGTTTTTGCCAAGACAGCTGCAGATCCTGACCTGACCTGAAGCTGTCTTTGGCATCAGTGAGGACTTTATGCCTTTATTATGATTAATTAATGAATATTCGTGTCGATAATTATTGTCAAGGATTACAATCATGTCGCAAACATTGTCGCTGGGTAGGCAACCAAACTTGCAGGTCTGCTGGTAGCTGGTGTTTTTTTTATTGTACATTCTTTTGACACAACTGAAATTATTTAGTTTTAGGTTAAGTATAATTACATCCAAATAGCAAGTTTAAACAGAAACTTTTATTTAAATTACTTTAACAAATGTTCAAAGTGACCACCCTCCTGTTCCAAACAATATGCTAACCGATTGTAAAATCCTTGTACACTATTTCTTAAAAAATTTGGATTTATTTCGTTGCAGGCGGTAAGTATTCTATTCTTTAGCTCTTCTGTATGCTCTATTACCCTATTATTGTAGACTTTGGATTGGATATAACCCCAGAGAAAGAAATCGTTTGGTGATAAATTTGGGAACCGAGGTGGCCAAACTATGGGGCCAAATCTTCCAATCCAGCGATCCTGGAATGTTTCGGTTAGGAAGCGTGTAATAGGGCGCGTGGAATGTGATGGAGGGCCATCCTTTTGAAACCATGGGTTCTCAATATTTAAAACTTCTAGTCGTGGTATAATGTTTCTCCGCAGAAGTTCCAGAGGACTGTTAAATTTTGAACATGCTTGTTTGTACGTGACTAATACTTGTGGGAATTAGAAAAGAAGGATAAGGAGAAAGGGAAGCGAGGTGTTTGATACAAACCAATAATTCTGTTTATTGACAGTGCCATCTAAACAAAACTATGACTCGTCTGTGAAAACTATTTTTTGTAGAATATCTTCATTTTCATTTAGTAAATTAAATACTGTTTCACAAAAATCTGTTCATTTAATTTTGTCAATTGTGTTATCAGAGGTAATGCATAGGAATGCATTACAAGCAATTACAACATAATATCCAAGCAACCTCTGATAAAACAATTGCCATTAATGTCATTAAAAAGTCAAAACTGTTTTTTTAAAAAGTTTTTCAACTTGTGCTTTGCAATATGTACTCAAAAGATGAAAAGATTGCCATTGTAAACTGGTACAATTCCAATAATAGTATGAGACAAGTGCGCGATTTGTTTTCCGTAAGTTATCCCGAAAGACCGATACCATCTGTCGCAACTATTCATAGCATAATTAAAAAATTTAATGGTGAAGGTTGTGTAATAAATTCACATAAAAAAAGAAGAAAAGCTTGCCCCGTTTTAACAGAAGAACGAGAAATACAAATATTATGTTATGCAGAAGAAAATCCCATTACCCCCTCGCGGATAGTAGCACAGCAATTTGGCATTTCGAAAGACTCTGTGCTTAAAACTTTTAAGAAGTATAAATACAAACCCTACAAATTTTCCAATCACCAGCAGCTTTTTCCTATTGACAAAATTAAAAGAACAGATTTTTGTGAAACAGTATTTAATTTACTAAATGAAAATGAAGATATTCTACAAAAAATAGTTTTCACAGACGAGTCGTCGTTTTGTTTAGATGGCACTGTCAATAAACAGAATTATCGGTTTGTATCTAACACTTTTCTCTCCTTTCTCCTTATCCTTCTTTGCTAATTCCTACAGGTATTGGTCACGTACAAACAAGCACGTTCAAAATTTAACACACACTCAATACAATAGGAGTGTTAATGTTTGGACTGGAATAGTTGACGGTACCCTTATTGGTCCATTTTTTATCGATGGCACCCTAAACGCTGCCAAATTTCTGGAACTTCTGCGGAGAAACATTATACCACGACTAGAAGTTTTAAATATTGAAAACCCATGGTTTCAAATGGACGGCGCTCCACCACATTCCACGGGCCCTATTACACGCTTCCTAACCGAAACATTCCAGGATCGCTGGATTGGAAGATTTGGCCCCATAGCTTGGCCACCTCGGTCCCCAGATTTATCACCAAATGATTTCTTTCTCTGGGGTTATATCCAATCCAAAGTCTACAATAATAGAGTAATAGAGCATACAGAAGAGCTAAAGAATAGAATACTTACCGCCTGCAACGAAATAAATCCAAATTTTTTTAGAAATAGTGTACAAGGATTTTACAATCGGTTAGCATATTGTTTGGAACAGGAGGGTGGTCACTTTGAACATTTGTTAAAGTAATTTAAATAAAAGTTTCTGTTTAAACTTGTTATTTGGATGTAATTATACTTAACCTAAAACTAAATAATTTCAGTTGTGTCAAAAGAATGTACAATAAAAAAAACACCAGCTACCAGCAGACCTGCAAGTTTGGTTGCCTACCCAGCGACAATGTTTGCAACATGATTGTAATCCTTGACAATAATTATCGACACGAATATTCATTAATTAATCATAATAAAGGCATAAAGTCCTCACTGATGCCAAAGACAGCTTCAGGTCAGGTCAGGATCTGCAGCTGTCTTGGCAAAAACTTTGAAAAAAAACACAGTTTTGACACTTTCTAATGACACTACGAATAGCAATTGTTTTATAGGTTGCTTGGATATGTTTTAATTGCTCGCAATGCATTGACTTGGCTTTTTTAAAACTGAACATAGGGAATGTCAATAGTCCTATGTTCAGTGAAATAAAATTCTCACTGTATAAGATTTAGTACCCAAATTTTCACGACTGTTTAAATGACAACTCGAAATACGTTGCTGGCTCTTGGTCTATTTGCTTTAGCAAGTCAAAGAGACAAGAACATTTCAGTCAAGAAGACCTGCGTCCCTCTCCTGCATTAATATTCGGAAACTCACCTGTCGGTTGGCCTTGACAAAAGGCTTGTTTTGGAAAGTCAAACAGATTTCTTAAGTATTTTACTTCCTCCCTCCACATTATATGGATATTTTGACTTCCCGAACTTACCTTATCGGTTTGTTTTACTTAAGATTCGCTTTAAAAGGTCAAGCTGAAACTTTAATCTCTTCTGCAGTATGATACGAATATTTCAACGTCCCGAGAACTCTCTATCGATTGGTCCTGCTAAATGCTCATTTCAGCAGACCTAAGAGACTTTTCGAAGATTTTATACTCACCTTGCGTTTTGATCTGTAATCTACATAAATAATATACCTTCTCTTTACCCTCACCCCTTTTATATAATCTGGATACTTCGACATTCCGAAAGCTCTCTTGTCGTTTGGATTTGACTAAGGTTTATCTTTCGCAGTTCGAAGAGACTTAAAAATTCCCTAATCCCCTACATTATAATCCCAATATTTCAACGTTACGAAAACTCTCCTGTGGGTTCGCCTTGCGAAAAGGCTTGCTATGACAGGTCAAAAGGACGTTTCAAATACTTTCCTACCTCCCTCTTTATATGATATCCATATTCTGGCGTCTTAAGATTATCTGTTTCCTTACCTTAGTAAAAGTTCGCTTTAGCAGGTCAGAGACAATTTTCTACATAATCTTCCCCTCCATCCGGCGTATAATATGGATGTTTTAGCATTTAGAGAGCTCTTTTCGCGGTTGGCATTGTTTAAAGATTTTCTTTGGTAGGTCAAAAAAACTTCCCAATATTACGACGTCATTAAAATTGTTCTGTCAATTGGGCTTCTGAAAGGCTTGCTATAGCAGGTTAAATACACTTTTTAACTCCTCCCCCCTCCCAGAATGTAATCTGGATGTATCTGCATCTGGTGAACTCTCTTGGCGGTTATTCTTCACAAAATGCTTGCTTCGACGCCGGTCAAAACAACTTGCTGTTTTGCTCCCCCCCCTTTTTCTATGTTATACGAATATTTTGATGTTTACAAACTACCTTGTCGGCCTTCACTAAGGTTCACTTTAATAGGTTACGAACACTTCTCAGACAATATCGCCCCCATTTCAATATGATCTGAATATTTCGCCATCTCGAGAATTTTCCTGTCGATGGGCCTTGAGTAATAAGATATGATCTGGATATTTCAACGCCCTGAAAACTCTTTTGTCTATTAGACTTGGTTAGTTTTATATAATCTGCCATATAAACTGGATATTTTTACGTCCCGAAAACTCTCTCGTCGGATGGCCTTTACAATTGTGCAAGGGTTCTCTTTGCCAGTACAAAGGCGCTTTTCAGAAATGTTACAGTGGCCTAACGATTTTCATGCGTTTTAGTAGAAAGTGTTCCAAAAGTGCGGCTTATCAGGCAGCGGGCACCCTCTTACTTGAATTATTATTAAAACTGCTGCAGCTTGGTTAGACTTTTCAGACCAAACAGCTTTTTCCATAAACGTATTGGATTTTTTCTGAACCAAATTGTATTCAAGCGAGCCTGATTGGATTGGAGTATTTGTTTGAATTTCTGACCAATATAGAACTTTAGAATTAATTCCCTCCACGGTTAGAAATAATTACGAAATGTCGTTTATCACCTTTAGAGCAGATCTTGAACGTCAAATAACTACATTCTTTTCAAGTCCTTTTTAAGGCAAAGAGAACAGAGAAACGGAGCACAATGGTAAATCTGTTAAGTAAGGAGGCTACTTGAAAAGATTAGTTGCTTACTGATCAAGATAATTTGACAGACTATGAACAAAAACTTGTAAAACCAGAAATTTCTTCTGACTAACTTTTTTAAGAGCTTTTGAGTTATAGTTCTGACTGAGATCCTGATTCAGTCGTAAATCACAGTTCTGTTGGTATCGGATAAAGAAATGAGAAAATCGTGTTTGACTTTTTGAGCGGACTTAAGCCTTGACAAAATTTATTTCGTCTTATGAATTTTTGATCTTCCATTGTGCACTTGTTAATGCATGGTTCCTACAAATACATCCAAGATTTATCGCCTGTTTTCTAGTCATCTCGTTTTCTAAGCTGAACTTGATAGTTTTTGTTTCTGTCCCTCAGAGTTGTTTTGGTTAGCATTTTCGCATACGCTTCTCTCATAACCAGAATCTTTGTTAAAAATTCTGCTACTGTATGTATATAAAATTGGACATTTGTGTTAGTTTTATTTGTCTATAAATAAAACAAATAATAATCAATGAGTAGATAAACTAAAATTTCAAATATGAAGCTGCTTTTTTCTGTTCGTCTGTAACGAGTCCTAAATGATGGATTCTTTTTGTTAAACCTGTAATTTTATTAGTTATTTCTCAAGTAACGAGCCATCTTTAGTTAAAAGAAGTAAATTGGTTCCGTACCTATACTTTTTTTAAACAAAGAAATAACAATTTAAATCTGATCTTCGGTAAACAAACTTTATTAGACTCCGGTTTCCCAGTAATCGACTTGTTATACAAATAGCGAGGTCGTTAAGCTCATTTTTCACAAACATTTGACTACTATTCGCGCACATTTGATTGATGGTGACTGCATTTCCATATTTCATAAACCATATTTTCATAACACTACTAGTAGGTACTATTTTGAAATAAACTTGTACCTGTAGTGGAGTTGTAGGCAACACAAATTAATGAGGCGCGGAACATATTAAGAAATAAAAAAAATGACGTATAAGGAATAAAATTCGGTCTAGTTTACTTTAGAATTTTTGTTGGTTTAACATTTTAAAACATAAGAACGTTGTGTTACAAAAAATAAGGCATCTTCTATCGTATAAAAATCAGCAGCTCGATCCTTCGTTAGTAATAATACCGGACATGCTTCTTAAGTAAGGTCCGTTTTAAAATTACCACCGATTGAAGCTGAGGAGCGAATCTCATCTTCGTAGCATCTTTATATGGTTTATTTTATAGATAGCTAGTTTATATAAATAGATAGTTCACAGAGAGTTACCAGGTTACCATTGTCAGATTCTTGTTTGATGTTGCGTGTGGGCGATTTACAATGAGCGGTACAATAAATAATCCTCCAGCTTCGAGTTTCACGTATGAAATTTCCCGAAATTTAATATTCTACTAAGAAATTGTAAAACGGCGATTTTCAAGATTTTGTTCACTTTTTTAGTCAAATCGCCTGTCATCGCACTAGGGCGATCGCTATGCTTTCGCCCTTTAAAAGAATAAAACCAGTGTCTAACCTAACTGACATTCACAGAGCTGGTCCACATATTTAACTTTAATTACTGCAAAAAAGTTCTTCTACAACTTTCCTTTTTGTTAAATTCCTAAGTTTAAACAAATTAGGAAATTTACACCTACCTTGGTTAGCCAGCAAAAGTTAATTAAATTCTGCATTCTTCTTCTCAAGACCAAGTAAGTTGCTAAAATATCTTCCTTATAAAGCGCTACTACATTCTTAAGGTAATCCAAACTCTAGGTTGTTAAACATGTATTCACACAACGCTCCAAATAAAAAACCTTTAAAGAACATACTAACTATTAGAAGACATCTTACACCAAACCGATTAAAACGAGGTTTGTGTTATATTGTGACTTAAAACGAAACCAACATTACCAGAATTCCTTACCCAAAAGCAAGAAACCATTTCAAAACAAAAGGCCATTAATACACAAAGCGATTTTTTTAATTAATTTTACCCATGTTAAACGGTGGACAGACAAAAATCCGACGACACACAAATTGACTAAGATGGACGCTTGGCTCGTAAGCTTTCAATAGTAACAAAAGAACGGTGACGTTGAATTTTATAGAAAAAGAAGGTAGCGTCTATGGAAATGAGGATTATGGGAAAAATTAACCTGATTGGCACATTTTACAGACGCCAAAAATTGTGACGTAAGGCCGCTGAAGTAATCAACGAAGTAATTAACGAATCTGTGTTAAGATAAATGCTAGCGGAATCTTAAGAATTGTATAATTGTAAATATTTTATATATAAATTTTGTCTTATTATTGATTAATAATTAATTATTAACTCAAAATTATTAATTTCTTAAGAAGTTTAACAAAGTTTTGTGCTATTTTGCCACGTTAATGTACAAACAGGCGGAATTACATTTGAAAAATTGTATCTTAGTTTATATGAATTTGGTTGCATTATTGATAGTAGTTCACCAGGTAATCACCAAATTAGTCATTTGTCATCAACAAAAATAGCTTTTTATTCTATTGGGTGTGGGTGTGGTTGTACTATATTAAAATACAAGCTGGCGGAATCATATTTCAAAATGGTATAAGCTGTAAGCTCATGTTATGTTGTTTTACTTGATTTTGATTGTTCGGTTTTGCCGCTATAAAATACAAAGCTGGCGGAATTACATTTAAAAATTGTATAAATTATAAATGTATCTCACATATAAATTTAGCCGCATTATTGATTAAGAAATAACCATAATGACGAACTTCGTTATGATTTCCTAACCAAGCTGACAAAGTGAAGTGGGTGCCGCATGGTAAAAAGACCAACTCTTACTCAGGCGACCTAGAATTTATCTCCGGAACTAGCGAGAATATTTTTTTTTTCGATAAAGCCTCAGTACACTTCGCCGTGCTGTCAGATGGACACGTTAAACAGTCGATCTCGACAACCACATAAGCATCTTCCTGTGGTTGTCATTAAAAATAACACCGACTTATACTACACAAGTATGTATTTTCCACTTCAGTGATTTGGCAATGTTAATTGCAATTAACATTTTTACAATACAATACAAAATGCTTAAGAAGATACACAAACGTAGATTTACCTACATTGCACACCTTGTTTGCAATGATTGAATGTTTATCTGAAATTGTTCTCATAAAACAATATGAGAAAACGCATTACGCACTAAAAAGTACCAAGTAGGGCACAATATGCTGCAAAGTAGGTCTCCATAGTCCATATAATTTCTGAGCTACATATAGAAATTTTAATGTGAACATTGAACCGTTACTACCTACGCCACTACACATCAGAGAAGAACATTTTTGACGTTTTTGTGAACACGTTGGCTGTACCTAACTGTATACTAAATTTCGTATTACGTAATATATTTGTCTGAAGGGGAAGCATTATTTTCGTTTGCATAATTATTTTAAACTTACCTTGTGCGACAAGAGTTACACTTTTAAAATACTATTTTTTGTGTCCTTAAATTATGGTAGATGTCCTTATAACCAAAATGTTTTTTGTTAAGTAAAAACATATTACTAGTTGTATTAAAACGTGCTTTAAAATCTAAAAGTAGATAGTAACAACGAAACCTTGGTTGTCCATAATCCAACAATATGTTTGATGTTTCCCAATTTTTATTCATAGCTTTATGCTAACGAGATCCTCCGTGTTGATGATTTTTGAAGTATTTCACAGTCACGTTGCGCATCAGGAAAATAATAAAATAATGCAAAGTGCTACATTTTGAATTATTTTAATTGATTAGTGGTTTTCCGAATAAAATGCAATCTCTTATAAAAAACTATAGTAATTATACACCAAGGTAGAAAAGACATTTTTTAAGCCGAGGTAGTTTAGCGAAGCTTCGAGGGGAATAAAGAAGCGAGGCTTAATTGTCTTCTCTACCGTGGTGTATATATTATTTTTTTTCACTACTTGCATCTTTATTTGGGTCTCCACACTCAATTTTTTACACTTTTAACGACAATAATCATGAAATTTTTGAAGAACATACCCATGTAATTTTCAAGTTCGCTATGGATTTGACATTTTAGGAAACAAATGAACAGTTGTTTATGCATAGAAATTTTCGACGCTAATGTGCTCAAAAAAAGGTTGAAGACGAAATGGAAGATTTTGGCGCCCCACCTGAAATACGAGAAGCGGCAAGGGGGGTAACAGAAAATGAACTATTACCTGCAAAATCCAAAGAGTTCTACATGAAAACCTATAGAAGTTTTAAAGATTGGTGGCAATCAAAACAGGTAACAAAAGTGTCCGAAAATGCTCTTCTAGTGTTTTTTGAAGAAAAAGCCGGCCTCTAGTTTATGGGCTATATTTTCTATGCTTAAGCAAACCCTAAAAGTAAACGAAGACATAGACATAGCGAAATATTATAGGCTTATTGCATTTCTCAACAGGAAAAACGATTCGTACGTACCTAAGAAAGCGGCAGTGTTCGAAAAAGAACATATTAAAAAATTTCTTGCTGAAGCACCTGATGAAACATTTCTTCCTTTCAAGGTGATACTTATAGTAGGTATTAGCGGAGCCTGCAGGACTGATGAACTCTGCAACATGAAATTAGCTGATCTTGACGTCCGGGATGACATTATTTTAATAAACATCCCGCCTACTAAAACACATATTTCCAGAAAGTTTGTCATTGTAGAATTATCTTGGATTGAAATGGTAAAAAAATACTTGGGAAAAAGACCCACACCAGATATGGAACGTCTTTTCATTGGGTTTAGGTTAGGTAAACCAACCAGACAGAACATGGGACACAACACAATTAGCATGGCTTCAACTAAAATTGCAGAATATTTGAAACTACCAAATTCAAAACTTTATACTGGCCATTCTCTACGAAGAACATCGGCAACGATTTTGGTAGATAATGGGGGCGACCTTTTATCACTTAAAAGACATGGAGGGTGGCGCTCCAGCTCGGTCGCAGAGGGGTATATTGAAGATTCCTTAACTGAAAAAAAAGAATTGCTACAATGGTACAAAGGCCTTCTGAACTTTCCTTGCCCGGACCTTGCTCTATAACATCGGAGGAAACTTATCCTGAGCCAGATTTTCGGTCTGAACGGTCCGAGAAGACATCAGATGGAGTTATTGATCCAATATCTTTGGCTTCATCGTCATTATCCAACAAAGCAATTGAGATTCCAGTAGGAATATTAACATCCAACACGGGTTCAGCAGCTATTAATATGACTTGCAATAATTGCACAATAAATTATAATTTTCACAAATAAGTCTTGTTTGTTATAAAATAAATAAAAAACTAATTAAATGAGATCGTTGAATTCTAACCTCAAAACTTTTATTTTGATTTTCAACTTTTAACATTAGGTACATGGTTATGCAACCAGTAAAAAGAGCCAGTAAAACATATCTAACGCAAGATGTCAAAATATTGGTTTCATTCGTTCTATTATTATTTACTAGTAGTAGATAATAATTATTTACTAGTAGTAGATAATTGTTTGTTATTTTCCTAGGTAACGAAATTTGACTTCTCAGGATCGAAAGCATACTAATAATGTTGACTTATAGAGCAAGTAGTGAAAAAAATAATTTTATTCACAATCATATTGCAATATGTACATTTCATATGTTGTAAAAACCTTGGAAAGTAAGCTATTGCTATAGCAACACCAAAGTGGTTAACAATTTCCTTTACATGTCTGTAAAACGGACATGTAAAGTTATGGCCAACTTCTTTTTCTGAATAATTTAAAACAGGACGTTTTATCCGATTTAAATTTAAGTTTTTATAAATATATTTAACGCTAAAAACATATTTTTTATTTAATATTAGTTTTATCTTTATTTTTCCATATTTTATATTCTTATATGAATCTAGTAGGCCGTGTTATGACAGTTTATAAAAAATTTATTTTAAAATTTAAAATTACTTTTTATTTTGATTATCTTAAGTCTAATTATTGTGAATAAAATAGTATACATGTTTCGTTGGTAAAGTTTCCACGCCTCGCGATATTGGCTTGTAAATATATCCTTTACCAACTCAACATGTAATATACTATAATACATTTTTGTAGTTTATTTCCTTATTAACTGCATTCGTGAAAGTGTTGGGTTGTGTTTTCTAGATATCAATTTCAGGTTTTCTAGTTGGGGTTTAGAATATAGTTCATATATTTATGTTTACATTAGTTATGACTATCAGACATATTAAATCAGTAATTAAAAAATAGTTATGATATAGTATTAACAGTGGCATTTTAACTTGTGAGTAGGCAAGTTTGCTAGACGAGGCATCAGACCGAGTGGAGCAACCATACGAACTTTTTTATGCTCGGGAGCCGTGATGTATTTGCGCTGTCATTCAGTTTACTATGAAATAGAGAAGGATACATTAAAGTTATTTATTAATTTGTTACATTGCGTTCATTTGAAAAGAAGAATTATTAACCTAATTGAGTTTTTCACTTATAATTTATTCATTTGTGAAGTTTTGTTCGTTATCCAAAAGTTTTACTTATTGGAATTTTGGTACAACTAAGGTTTGCAGCAAACTAAAAGAAAATAAAAAGAAATTACACGTTTTGTGTTACGCTGTTTATACATGTTTTGACGTAAAGTCAGACAGTGTGAATTGCAAGGTTATAAATAATTTTAGTATGCATGGATATTCGATTTCACGTCAAAAAATAATAAATACCTTTAAATCCAACTATTTTTCAAGACGATTATTTGAATGTTAAGGTATAATCTTGCAATGTAGTTGGACAATAAACGTTTCCCAGGGAAAGTTAGAAAACAAAAAGAAGTTGATGAAAATCTGAAAACAAAAGAGTATAAATAAAAATTTTGTAAAGACTGTAAACGTAAAGAAAATTTTTGTAAATAGAAGTATTTACCGCCAAAGGTATTGTAGTTATTTTATGGATTAAATGCTAATAATTAAACTATTTTAGATATCATATTCCTTATCAAGGGCTTGCAAAAATCATTTGAAAAAAAAAGAAGTTTAAAGTTCTTCTTAATGCTTGATCCTTTATCGATGGGGAAGGCATAACCAACCGGTTTCGAAGAAAGAAAAGAAGTTTTTCCGTAGTTTATTATTAAGAATTATCAGAAAGGGAGAATTGCTATTACTTGCCTGTATATTGTTGTAAGTTCTTTATATAGTTAATTAATTTCAGGTTTTTTTGTAAGTCCAAGTAAGTTAACTTGTAATTCGCAAACCTAACTAATATAATTAAAGATTTTCCTTAAATTGAAATTAAATTTCATTTAATCAATGATAAAAATCAATTACAAAAATTCAATATTTACAATTAAGTGAGGTTAATGTTATTGTTGACAGCTTGATAATTCTTGTGTAACTCGATAGAGGGCGCAATTTTTGATATTGAATTATAGCCCCTCTATTTCAAATAGTAGCGACATCGTGAAGCAAACCAGGCACAAACTTTAATAAAGAAAAAATCACCATATTCATATTGTTTCGTCATTTTAACAAAAATTTGTTTAAAAATTACAATTTCGTAGTTGTATATTACATTAATATGATCGTTTTTACATAACATGAATGTCCTTTATCAAATTCATGTTATATTGTGAATATTTTTGTGCATGATGAATATTAAACCTAAGATTTAGTGTAAAACGAAATGTCAAATCTGGTAACTTCCAGTGTCACCAACATAGTTTTGCTCCAGCGACGAGATCAATCGTTGTCGCTACTATTTGAAAATAAACGGCTATAGATTGAATTATATTGAATTGGTGTTTCTGAATTTTTTAAAAGGAATACTTACTCTCTGGGGAGCTTCTTTAAGACTTATAATCTTACTCACAGTCATAGAAAAGACCTCAATTTCACAATAAATGCTTTTTATTAAATTAAAAACTCGTAACTCTGTCGAGTCACTCCATCCCAGTGGCGGATTTAGGCACAAGCGTTTGAAGCGGCCGCTTCAGGCCCCACAAGTAAGGGGGCCCCGCAGAGCCCTCAAATAAAAAAGTGAAACAAGAAACAGATCATATCGTGTACAGGCTGGTAAAAAAGTGTACGGTTGACGCATTAGTTTCGTACAAAAAGGCAAGCGGCACTCAGAGAGATAGGTAAAATATTGTAACGGAGTATACTGTTCCACAGCAGACCTGCGAGGAATGTATCCTTTGTCGGTCCGAATGCTGGTCTTCTCGCACAATCAGCGCGGTCATCCGACTACTATGATGAGCAATTTCTTGAATTAATGGTTTCTGATAGACATTCGGTGAACAGTGGCGGATTTACGCACAAGCGGTGGAAGCGGTCGCTCCAGGCCTCACAAGTCAGGGGGTTCCGCAGAGGACCTTTGCCCAAGATCGCAGTGGACATGCGACAAATAAAAGTATTGGCATGGGAACTCACTTTGTCGAGAATAGTGAAACATATGAGAACAACAGTTCATATCGTGTACAGGCGGGTAAAAAAGGTGTACGGTCGACGCAATAGAGTTTCGTGTGAAAAGGCAAGCATTCAGAGTGATAGGTAAAATTTTGTAATGGAATATACAGTTTCGCAGCAGACCTGCAAGGAATATATCATCTCTGTCGCTCTGAATGGCTTGCCTTCAATGCCTTCTAGCAAACTCTGCGCGGTCGTCCGACTTACATACGGGGAAGGCGAACTGTACCTTGCTTTCGAATGGGTGAAATTCCTTAATGTCATTTGTCAATTGTCAACATTTCCCAATGTTGAAACAATTTAAAAAAAAATCTTAACATTACCGATATGTAATTCATCTGGAGAACGATCTATCTCCGTTCTTAAACGTGTAAAAAATTATTTAAGAAATAATCTTGGACAGTGTCATTTAAAAAATTTACCAGTAAATAAAAATTTGTCATTGAAAATGACATTTTGAACTTTTTGACTGTTTTGAAAATATTATTGATAAACTTGATGCTTCTAAAAGCAGAGAAGTTCCATTATAAATGAACTGATTATGGAATAAAATGTTTTTCTGAAATAAAGTAGAACTTTTACTGACTCATTTGTCACAATGACATATGTCAAAACCAAGGAAGTTTAAATAGGGGGAAGTGGCATAAGAGGTGTGCACATGAAGCCTCAAGTGTGCACAACTTGTCAAGTTTTTTTGGCTGTCAAACGGTGCGATAAAGATTTTATTTGTTAAAAACTAAATTAAAAACAAATAAAAACGTCTGGATACTCGATTAGATGGTGTAGAAGTGATTTTAGATATCACAAAAAACAAAAACCTGGAGTAATAATGCATCATTAAGTAGTTTTTCCTTATTTTTGCGTCATTAATAACTTTTTACTCGGACATCAGGTCCGTAGTACTTAATTTGTATTTATATTGGGAGTGTTATCACGTATTGTATAAAAATGTTCTTTTTTTTAATTAAATAATTACAGAGAACCATCTCTAAAACGATTTATGAAGTATACATGCATTGTCATCGGTACGCAGTAAACTTTTAAATTCGTACTGGCGGAGTTATTGTCCGTTTAGGCCGATTAGGAGAATCACTCGGCGCGGCGTTTACATGTAAAAATTACTTACATACAGATAATCAATAATCGTGAAATTTGAAATTAAAAATTTAGAAATAATCATTTTTTTACAGAATTTGCAAATTTCTTAGAAATGTTACGATTATGTATTTCAATTTAATAATTGTAATTAAGGTGACAAATAAATTAAAGTAATTAATGAAAAAAATAAAAGAGTTTCATATTAACGGTGTCCTGAATAATATTTTAAACAATTTACTGAACCCAACGCTGCATTGTATTTACATGTGTGCTGTCAAATTTGTGGTCCCCTTACTCCACTGCAGGCTTCACTTTTACAGCCCAGCAATTGCATCATGCCTCTTCCCCCTACTTAAACTTCCTTGGTCAAAACTGACTTTTACGGACTCATCTGTCATTTTTATTTGCATTGCTTCACATGTATTTGACATATGTCTCACACAGCCACGTTGACTTAGTTGCCTCATCTACTGTTATAAAAAGCACTTTGTATTTTAAATTCTTAATTTCACAATTTCAGAAAAAACGTAATGTACACCTCAGCACTAAAGTAGATTTTTTATCACTCGTTATGGTTGTTCAACAATCCCCATATTCGTGATAAAAAAGTTTAACTTTATTCGGTACACACATAACTAATTTATCTACGACCACTATAGAAAATTACACATTTCACACAGTCTAGTAACCATGAAAATGACTCATTGTTCATAATCTTTAAACTGTACGGAAATGACCGTGGGAAATGATTTCGCATTTTCAGTGGTTCTATTAAAATGCCATAGATGTCAGCACATGCACTATTTCTAATTATTTGAAATATACAAAGTTATAACTTTTATATAAAGATTAATTTATTTTTAAAAGTTAAAAATTGTTAATGAACGACTATTATACTCACAATTTTATAGTGATATGTGTATAAATCACAGGCGGTATCCTAAGACAGCTGTTTCGAGCTTTTGGTTCTCCTCAGTTAGGGCAGCTCGTCTGTGATTTATACAAATATCACTATAAAATTGTGAGTATAATAGTCGTTCATCAACAAAACTCGCTTTATTAAAACACGTTTGTGTTCATTTTAATTTGATTTATGTTAATTTATTTTGTTTAATTAATGTTTTACTTATATTTTGAATGCAAATCCATATAGAAAAAATTATCACCCCAGCTGAAAATCGAACCCTGGGTCTTCCACTTTCTTCCACATCTCTACCTCTGAGCTACTGTGTCGACTACCAGCATATAAAATTATTATTACCATATAACGTTATAACAAAAATGTTATTGAATTAACGTATAATTGATTTAACGATATATCCTTCTGATAGCTTTAATCCATACATTTAGAATAACCGGTCTATTACATGGAAATCTAAAAATGTTTTGGGAATTTATTATTTCAAATTACATTCAAAAGAAGTATTAGGTATTCAATGTATTTGTAGAATTGAGGTTATGATTTACTTACATTGACAAAAAAACAGCGGCGGAACAACACGAGTCTAAAATACATTTAAAAATGTGTCTATAACATTTAAAAAATTGAAGACACCAACAAAACTACTATTATTAATTTAAATAATTGTTCAAATTTCAGTATTAATTTTAAATAATAAATGATTATTACATGGCTGAGTTATACGCATTTCTTAATTTTTACATCTAACACCTGTTTTCCACAAACTGTGGGCATTGTCTACTTTTGACAATCCAGCATCTCAATCTCAAATCATGTTCTAGGTTAAATATATGGTCGTAGATAAAGTATAGTATGTAACACGTACAAAAACGCCAAATTTACACTCGTATGTCTACTGCATGAGACTAAGTCGGATTATTTAAAAAATGTCCTCCTTGGGGAGGAAATTTCTTCCATCCCCCCACCGTGAATTCGCGCCTGATATTAATAATTAAATGTACTTAATTTTTGATAAAAAAATAAAAGGTATATTGTAGTAATTGATTTATACTAGGGGCCCCAAGAATTTGTAACGCTTCAGGCCCCTTAAGTATTAAATCCGCCACTGCAGTCCATCCGATAAATCGCAAGAAAAAATTTGTACGCCAAATTACAAAAAGCGAAGGAGTACCCGGATTTCACAAAATACAAATTTTATCGCACGGGTTTCACATCATGATGATTATAAAACATTACGCATATTTCACAAGGAATTCACGGATTACACATTAATTACACGGAGTTTACAGATTTCTGAGTAGGTTTCACATATTGCACAATATTTCGCACAGATTCTAACCAATTCTTCCCTGCAGTTTACCCTGAAGGGTAAATTACACGAAATCCCATCAGAATGCTTAATCAAGATTACACAGAATACACGCATATTTCACCGATTTCACAAACAATACACAGATTTCTTAATAATTACAGGAAATTCACATATTACATAGGATTTTAAAGGGTTTGTGCACCATATTGTCGCACTGATTTTCCCTCGGATAAAATTGTAATATCATCGTTGGAACGGTATATTCAAGTTAATGACTAGATTCTAAAACCTAGTAATGTTCGAGAATTGAAAAATTTAGATTCTTCAATGTATTTTGGTGGAAATAACAAGTTTCGTAGTTTTTAAGCCCCGAAATCTGACATTTTTAAAATTTTTGTAAGCTCGAAATTGAAAAACTGTAAAATTTCAAATTCTTAATAGTTTAATTCTTTAATTCTTCGCTGTTTCGTTCGATATTTTAAACATTCAAATATTAACAGTTTTTTCTAATATTAAAGGTTTAACAATTTGACACTTTTAAAGTGAAGGTTTCAAGAATTCGGATTTCTAATGTTTCATTTCTAAAATCCTTAGAAATTAAGGTTTTTAAAATTTCTATATAGCCGTTGTCAACTAAAGTTGTTGGTATCTACAGTTCCTTGCAATTTAACTTTTATAGTTTGAGAATTTTACATTTCAGATTAAAAAGCTTTTAACATTGTAAGTATAGTAAAAGGTCAGAACATCTTTTTAGTTTAAATATGAAGTAAATGTTAATAATTATTAATTAACGTTTTACTTAAATCGTACTATAAATGCAAATTAGAATAGCAAAATCTTCACCTTGATTGCAGATCGAATCCAGGTCCAGCGCCGGATTACCCAATAGACCCGGGCCTAGGGCGGCAGACTTCGGAGTGATCACCCCCTCCCTTTGAAAGAATTTAACCCACTTTATTTTTACTAATCTTCATTCACTGTTCTGCAATATTAAAATGGATTCGTGGAAATTTAAAAAGAGTAAAATAGTTCTTGGAACTAGTGTATAGTAGTATTCTTTGAAAGAATTTAACGCACATTGTTTTACTAACCTTCATTCATTGTTCTGGAATATTAAGATGGATTTGTGGAATTTTAAAAGGGTAAAATAGTTCTTGGAACTTTTGTATAGTAGTATTCTTGAAAAAATTTAACGCACATTGTTTTACTTACCTTCATTCATTGTCCTGGAATATTAAAATGCATTCGTCGAAATTTAAAAAGGGTAAAATAGTTTTTGGAACTATTGTATAGTAGTATTCTTTGAAAAAACTTAACGCACATTGTTTTACTTACCTTCATTCATTGTCCTGGAATATTAAAATGAATTCGTGGAAATTTAAAAAGGTAGAAATAATTCTTGGAACACTTTCTTTCTCTATTAAAAAGTTTAACTATTTTATAGTAGTAGCAAGGACATAATCCGCGAGCGGCAGGGGGCGACAGCCCCCTAGTCGAAAAATACCCATTTTTTTAGTGACTAATAAAGTTTTGCAATAGTTGTGAGTTTTTTTTGTAAGAAATCGTCGGTTTCACTGTGCCCTCCTTCCTCGAAACTAATATGAGTTGCCCCTCTCTAGTTCAGATTCTGCGTACGCCCTTGGTTTAGCCCCACGAGGTTTGTGCTAATCTAACCGATTGCAATTTTAAATTCTTAAATTTAAATTAATTAAAGTATAGTTATTTGTTTAATTAGTACAAAAAGTTGTTGAACGACGCACTACCGGAGTCCGGCAATCATAAACATAAATATTTTTTTCTCCAACCGCTTTTACCTAGTAAACTCTGTGAGAGGACTGTTTAGAACAAACAACATAATGTTAAATTACTTTTTATTTACAACTTGTTAAGGAATTCTTGTTTCCGGGTAAAAGGGGCAATTTTAATATAATATAATTAAGAAATACTCATACATATGTAATCTTCACTCTCATTTCACTGTAAATTTAAAGAACTTTCAACAGGTGACGGACAGAGATATGCGTTAAATAAAAAAGAGGTTAGGATTGGTTTCGAGCAGTAAATAAGATTTTAATAGAAATATTGAATTTGTTTTTGTTTTTTATTTCTTAAGAAATTAATTTAATATATTGATATTATCAAAAAACAGATAAATGATTATTTATTTAATTGAAAATTTCTATTTCTAACCGAGTGAGCTACCAAGACGACCTACCGGACACCTTGTTAAAACGTTGGTGCCCCAGCCGACAATGCACCCCCATGCGACGCTTATCTTGCCTACCGCTTAGCGCCGGCCCTGGTCTTCGGGCTACCATCCACGCCTCCCCTTGGGGGTTGGGTGAGGGAAAACTTTGATATTTTAAATAGGAACCCTCTTTTTTTACTGTAAATTCAGATTCTGCGGCAAAAACAAAGTAACTTTTGTCTGTAACATTTTTTCGATTTGTGATAGGCCCTCCGACTGGTGCTTTCGCCAAACCGAGGTGTTTGATTTCGGTGAGTCCTCTTGCCTCTCACCAATCGGGGTGCTTTATTTCAGTGAGTCCCTTGCATGTCAACATCGGGGTGCTTGCTTTCGGTGAGTCCCCTCGTCTTATGTTAAATCATTACAGCGCCATCTATCACGAATCGAAAATATGCTTCGGACAAAAGTTATCTTGTTTTAGTCGCAGAATCTGAATTTATGATAAAAGATTGGAGTTCCCATTTAAGATTCCAAGGTTGCCCTCTTTCCAACTACCAGGAGGGGACGTGACCGGTCCAATTTTAGCACAGGGCAATGAACAGGTGAATGAATGCACAGCCCAGCCCAGCACAGGCCCCCTTGAATATATTGAGGGTTTATTTGAATCATTTTTTTTTCGTGCGATGCGTGTTTCTCGAGATATTTCGATGTCTCAAGTTAAAAAACTTACCCGGTATACGAACTAGATAATTGCAAATATACAAAGTGTTCTAGATATAATTGCTAATATAAGAATTAATTTTTTGCGTCGGTAAAAAAAACGGTAAGCCGTATTACTTCATCCCACCACCAGTCTACCGTGCCAAGACCAGGGGCGGAGCTAAGCGGTATGCAAGTAAAGTGTCGCATGGGGGCGCATTGTCGGATGAGGCGCCAACGTTGAGATGAATGTTAAATGAAAGGATGCAAATCTAGAGGTTTGCACATGGTCGCCGAAGAAGCTAGCGCCTACCATGGCCAAGACTAGTAAAATTCTAGCAAAATCGCTAATCTGGATTAGCAAGTTACCCGAAAAATCATCTCATAAATTGGTTGCTAACAAAATTCACAAAATCCTTAATTTTATTCACGAAATCTTTTTAGGGCCTTTTTTAATTATACTGACTTTTAGTGACCTTATTTTTAAATATAAAAATCAAATAGTTTTCCGATGTCAAGGTATTTTTACACACTAGTATTAAACATGACGAAAAGTTTAACACGATAAGCCATACTATATGGCTTATCGTGTTATCGTATTAATAGCGGTTGTACAAAAATTAAATTTCTTCACCTTTTGGGAGACATTTTAGCTGAAATTGTACAGCTACTATATTAGTTTTGAAGTTGTCGTTTCATAAATTAATGATTTTGACAGTTTAATTCAAATTGTAATGCTTTCATTCTGTAAATGACAGTTTAATATGCAAAGATTAATAAACTGAGATTAATCTTAATAAAAAAAATCTAATATAATCGACCAACAGCTGAAATTTGAATGACAAATAGGTTCGTGATCACGCTTGTAAATTTGACATTAAACCAATATAGTGTGTGTATGGAATTACGTTATGGAGAGAGAAGCCCTACGAGCCTGTAATAGGGTGACGCACACACATCATTCATCACTACATCCGGACCATTCATACAATTCTGCCAACTTGAAACACAAAGGGCTAGTTGGAAATATCTCTACATACCACAGATTATAAGGTTAGCCTAGCCCCATTTAGCAGTATGTTAACAAGCTTATTTGCCTGTATTTGTAAACCCATGTACGTATATGTTCTATAATTTGCACTTCCGTTTTCATTCATTTCGGCTATAAATAAAACTGCAATAAAAAGGAGTATATCTTAAATGCGTTTTTAAAGTTATATTTATTTTATATTAAGAGAATATACCGGGACACCAAATAAGATTGTTATTTTTTATTGTTTTGGTACACCTGAGCAATTGGTAACAGTAGATCACCAGAGTAGTTGCAACTATTAAATATAAAATAAAGGAGTTCGAATGTGTTATGCGAATTCACGTGGAGATAACGTACCTTTCTGTAGGTTATACTAGATTTGCGTTTTTATAAAGAAAAACAATAAGATTATTTGATATAAAATAATTTATTTAACATACGAACTTTATGACAAAAGCTCAAAATTGAACCTATTTTGTTTTAACCAAAGATAAAATTTTATATAAAATTACTAATTTGACATTTGTTTTTTGTTTCAAAAATGTTTTATTATAGTTTAAATGCCTTCCAATTACTGCCAACGTAATTGAAATGTTTTATTGCCAACAGGGCAATATACAGGGTGCAACTGATATAACTAGAAATCGCGTAATGGGGAGTAGCTGTAATAATGATTTAGAACATATTTTCCTTATCAACATCTGGTCGCTTCCTGCTAGTTTTCGAGAAAATCACATTTTAGATTTTAAGTACACCTATTGTACTTATATTACATTAAAAATACGAAACAAACAAAACATCTTTTTGCTTAGAAATGTTCTAAATCATTACAGCTAACCCCCATTACGAGGTTTCTAGTTTTACTAGTTACACCCTGTGTAGTTAGTTTTGTAGATAAAATGATATAGTTTGGCTTGAAAAATATGTTGAATTAAATTTAAATTTAGAGATTTAAATTGTAGTAGAATTAAACCTATTCATTCATTCAGAATTCATTTCATTATCGTGAAATGAAACATATTTCATGGGAAATGTTCTAAACATCCAATAGTTTCTCCAACTGTATGAACTGCTGCTAAATCTGGCTTCTTGTGTACACTTTCGTGTAGTTGATGACAGGCTTCTGAGTTAACTTTAATATCGTTTATAGTGCCGTTAAAAGGTAATATATAATAATATAAATACCTGGCGACTTATAGGGCCTATAGGCGTTACCGGGGTAGAAGAACCACACGCTACACAAAAATGGAATCAGGAGTCGCCGGAGTAACTCTTGATGTGCAATAGTACTATATTCTCATTCAAAAAGGCCTAAAACTTTAAAAAGTTTGTGGGAATATCAGTTACACTGATGAAACCTTGTACGGATTTCGTTAACAATTTCTATACGCAAAAGAAGTTAATTTTAAGTGAAGCCTGTTCGTGGCGATTTTGTAATTTTGTAGAAACTTTCGTAGGTTGCGTTCCATTGATTGCCCAACTTAGTTTAGTACATTCAGTTGTTGCAGAATCCGGATTCCCAACGGATTTGTTTTACTGCGCTTGTGCCTGAGTATCAATTCAAAAGCATTGAACAAGCCTGTCGGTGTGCACAAAGGCACGATAAGTCACTCGTACTTATTTCCGAAAATGTTGCGGTAATCTGTTCAAAACATGAACAAATAAATCCACTTTACATTTTCATAACTAAAACCTCGATAATTCGGTGGTATACGCATTAGAAGGTTTTCTGTAGTTAGTAGAACAACTGAGAATAAGTTTAGCTTTAGCGATTTTACCTGGTCATATTTATTCTAACGTATTTTGATTTTTAAAAAGCTTTTGCAGCTTGATTCTTCTGCCTGCTGAGTATAGGCAACACTCTAGACTGTTTTTGAATGCTTACTATTTTAGTACACTATTGGTTTGGCGTATATCCTTGTAATAACACATCAGCTTTCCATGTAATGTCTACATTTTGGAACTGTAATTCTCTTTATTTATATTAGTTTACAGTTATTCCTTTCAGATATTTAACGTCTTCTCCCCTTCTTTAATATATGTATTTGTAAGTGCATTTTAGAGCTAATTAGATTAAATAGTTAAAGGTTTTTAACATCTGTTTTCACCCCGCCGATGACGTTCTTTGACTATCCTAGTTCTTTTCATTTTACTTTAGCGGAAAAATTGGTTAAAGTTCTTATTTAACTACCGAGTTACTACAAATGATTCACCGAGTTTAAAAAGCTGTTGTTCATAAAGTATTACACATAAAATAATGAATGCTGCATGAAAAGAAATATAATTTGTCCAAGTTTTAGTCATAACACTTCAAATGTTTGATGCGTGCCCCCCTTGTCACACGTCATCGCCGACGCAAAATTTTCTACTTTAACCATTGTGTAGATACGTTGTAATTTATACTGCTTCCGCCGTTTCTTTTATGTTTATTCAGTAGTGCACAAATACTTTATATGACTTTTTTATCTTCCAATTAAATCACTGCGCTTGCATTAATGAGAACACAATCAGTTTTTTAATTTTCCTTATTTTTATATTTTATACTTAAATAAAACAAACGATTTGATTACTACAAACGCGCATAATCCCAAATTTGATTTAACTTCTTTTAAACTCTTTACATTTTACGCCGAACGCTTATATCTATGACTTTACTTAAGAATACTTTACGTAATGAGTTTTACTTTGCCTTTGTTTAAGACAGACGGAATGCTGAAGACTGAATTACTTTACTTGACTCCCGTTCAAGACGGAATGGCTTTACTTGACTTACATTCGAGACATAATGAATCTTTGGTTCATCTAACTACCACTCCTACTAAAATGATTATCTAACCTAATATTTATATAACGATTATGAAACATATGCATGTTTTAAACATATATGAATAATTTAGATAAATAATAATTAAAAACTTAATTAACCAAGACGGGCCTTCGATAGATCTGAGTAACATTAACTGAATTCATAATGCGGACGGTTTACATTTACCCAACTGTACGAAAACAAAGAACATCCAACTAATATGTACATACCATTAAAGCTTTAAGATTGAACATCTATAACCGATTTATTTTTATTTAACTGGAAGTTGAAAATTATCTGATTAAAGAATATACTAATTATAAGAAAAATTAGTATTTTAAAAATAAATTGGTAAATTTACAGTTAATTGTGGTTTTTATTATAATATAGAAAACGTAAACAATTACATATTTAAGAATGAAAAACTCACAAATTAGTAGTTCTTTTTTTAAACTCCATTCACTAAAAAAAAATCTCATTTAATTGACCGGAATGTGTTATTAATTTAACGATTCTCTACGTCATTTTCACTAATCTGTATGGGCTCTATAATGTTTTAATAATAACCCATTGTGTGTAGTACAACAGTTTAGCAAATGACAAATAACTACACATTCAGCTATTGTATAATATTATTGCTTGGGTTATTGACATCATAATTAGACTATAATTGGTTTTGACCTCAAAATAATGAACTGTTATTGTTAACCTTGATTATGAATTCTAATTCACAATGACACCACCGCGTTATTAAATTTTGCAGCGTCTAGACCATTTTGTGTGAGAATGTTTCATTAATGCATCTCTTCATTTTTTAAGTCTCCAAGAATAGATAAAATCTTTCGGATTAATGAGATAAAAAGATAACACTTATTAATTAATCAAGAGAGGTAAATAAAGCAGTATAGCTGAAACAAATACCTTGTTTGCATTCGATTACATGTTCTGTTTGTAAAAGCTAGTTAGTTAACCTTACCTTACACATTTTCAATAATGTATAAAAGTGAAAACCTATTTCCGCCTAGTTTGTTTGTACTCGTATCTCTGTGTTGTAGTAGAAATAAGCGTGTGATAATGCATTAAATAAATAAATCAGTAATGAACTACAACCCTACTACACTACATAAAGAGTAACTATATACTAGTAAAATAGTGCTAGCTTGCAATTATGTTTATTGTAGCTATGTTATTGCACTGTATTATTATTGAATAATAGTAGGGTACTTTTAGTACACACATGTCTAAATTTTATATACCTAAGTCAATTTATATTATAATTAACAACAATAATGTACTATGAAAATTCTTTTGTTACAGCACAAAAAACTGGAGGAACACAGTTGAAGTTGATAATAGACTACCCAAATGACATACAAGCACTTTTCAAGCCTATGAGGTACGTACTTTTTATCATTTGCTTCTTTAATTCAGTATAGTTTTTACAGTATCAAAGATGTAATTTTAAAAATGACAATTAACATATGTAAGATTAAAGATAGGAATCTTTTGAGTTCTTAAATACTTTGATGGTGGCTTTCTTAAATTCTAGCAGATTTTACTTTTCCTTGAACGATTGATAGCTAAACGAAAACCACAATAGAAAATTAAGTATTCTGTAATACTTAAGAACCAACAATGACTATTCCTAAGTAAATACAAATCCCCTTTTGTATCAATTATAAATTTGAAATAAAAAAACCAAAAACGAATTGATTGAAAATTCTAATAATAATATAATCAGAAAATATAACAAGTATATTTATCTGCTGAATGTAAGTGAACAAGATGTGAGAGATGTATTCCAGCAAACAACGATCACTATATGGGAATTTTATTAAAATATTTTCATTTTTCTTTGAATAACATAACATGAATGTAGAAATGAGTGCCTAGTAGAAATAATTGTATATAGTAAGTACATACTGATAAGATCATTGGTTGTATTAATAAAATGCCATACGTTTGGCAGACTATATGATACACAATTATTATTTGGGGTATTAAAATAAATCCAACTGGGTTTCCCAAAGCACAGACAAAATATACAATAAATGTAAAAAGATGAAATACAAAAATTATAACTTGCTTACCTTTAATTGATATCATGCTCCGGCTAAATGTAAAGTAGTAGTGTAAAACCTTACTTTCCACAAATTCAGACTCACAGGCGGGTCGCTTCAATGGATAACCAAATTCTTATAATTAGGGACGCAGTAATAGAAAAAACACATTTACACAAATAAATCTCATAGATCATAACAACACAATTTTAGTTTTATTATAGCCTACAGAATCACAAAGGCTACTTTTATATAGATAAATACCAAACCTACCAAAATATAGCTGTGCTGGAAGTATCAGCTTGACCTAAATAACACTACTTTAGTTTTTGCCGGCTAACCCCAATAAGTCAGAGAGGGGAGGGGTTATACAAGATATACTATATAAGAAAAACAAGCGCCACTTCGTTTTAATACAATTCTCATTACTAAAGCTTCAAACTTATTAGATAAACGAAGAAATAGATCTTTTACTAACATATGGACAACTTCCACAATTTTGGTCGTACGGTGCATATACTTACAGGTTACAAGCTGGAAAGCAAATATTAAAACCACAAAATAAATAAATAGTAATAAATAAAACACAAATATGTAGTGAAATGTAAACTTTCTAAGTAGGGCTTTATTTGTTAACTATACTGATTTTACTAAGGATTTTAGTAAGTCTAGTAAAATCGACAGAATGGTGATTTGTATCACAGCTGGTTATAAATCTTAAAACTACCCTATGATAATTTCACTACTCGAGATCTGATGAATTAGTACTTAAACACTAACATGCATGAGTAAATAAATTGTATAAACGTTTCAAAAGTACATGGACACATAGATAAAATGACACAATATTTATAAATACATACAGTTCAAACAAACATCCCACCATTGGATGACCCACGGATGATACGGTTTAAAAGCCTTACTTAGGGTTTTTTGTTTCACTTCTGATATAATCTTGTGTTACATACAACAACCCTGTATGTATGTATGCAGGTACGACCCAAAAGAGAAGGCCTTCAAGTTAAACCAAACCCAAGGTCAAAAGGACAAGAAGAGAAAAAAGACGAGCAAGAACGAAAACCAAAACAAAAGACCTAAAAATAAAATACTCTGTATGTGGTATTAATTTTAAATATTTGAAAAGAATTTTACCTTTCGATCAACTGAAAGTCTTTTATTAAATCATTTCTTCTAGGTAAATGATATAGACTTCTTACCTAAAATAGAATACGATTTTAATGAGATTTCAGCACATGGTGGAAAATAAACAAAAAGGTTTACCTAAGTAGTTAATACCAGAGTCTAATCCGTCTAGTCGACGATCAATCAAATATAACCATTCAACAAATGATCGATTTGATAACCGCGAGATTTTCTCCGCTAAAGCGAATTGTACCAAACCAATTTCCTATTCCATCTTACATTAACCATCCTCTAATGAAAGCCCACCATCTTGTTATGCCTACCGCATCATTGTGAATGCGCTTGACTGCGCTAGCGCGACTTAGACGATAAAGAGAGGGAAACCAGCGACAATCAAAACTAACGGAGAAGCTTGGTTTTAAACAGTGACGGTAAAACAATCAATGGGTTGTGAATTTCAACGTTATATTATTAACAAGTAACCATGAAGCAATAAACAAAACGAAAATTTAATTCATTTAATATTATATTTAATATTAAATTAGTTTAAAAAGATTGATTTAGTTTAACTGTAAAAAACTACTTCTCGAAATAAAGAGAACCATGTGTTTACAATTCTATATGTCCTTTTAGTATCATCAAAACTTCATGTATTAATGATTAAATTAAGTACTACAGAAAAACTCACGGTTTTTAATTACTAGGATTGCTATCGTCTCCTTGTTTAAAAATTGGCACTACAAGATTACCAACTTGATGTTTTTCAATTCCCTTGAATCAACTGTCTGGTTTCATTAAAGTTGACAAATAAATCAAGGAACATATGTCATTAATCTCTGCATAGTTATTTCCAACTAAAAAAAAAAGGTTTTACAAAATTGGAATACCAAATCCATTTAATTCTTTTAAAACCATGGTAAATAAAATTTTATTTATATATACCCAAATCCATTTAATTATTCAATAATTTTCATACATTTTTCTTGTTATCAGATATTAAGCGAAGAATCAAATAAGCACTTAATTAACTTTTGGTACTTAGCTGTGGTTAGTTAAACACTTTGAATTGAAAACTTTATAAATTGTTGCACTTTGACGTTTAACATAAATAAATCTATTGTCAAGACATTGTTAGGTCAACATAACATTAATTTTTATTAATCTAAACAAGACGTGCGCACTTTCTGCAAGATGTCATTTGAAGAGAGTTTGTTGAGCAAATTGTTGTCTATTTATACGATTTGGCTAAAACAGTTGCCTTCTTTACAAATTGTGAACAAAACAAAAGACTGTTGACATTACATGAATACAATAACCAAATTCTTATTTACAAATTTTCATTAAAGCAAAAACTAATTAAATAGTCTTATAGGAGATTAAATTCCGAATTTAATGATATAATTATAATGCTCGTACGAAGAAATAAAATAAATAACCAATTTCAATATTTCAATGAATGTTCCAAGGGCGAACATAATTACATGTTGTTATAATGATATCAACAACAAAATGCACTCCCTAAGAGTACGTGTAAGATTGTATTGATTATGTGGTAAAGAAGCAGCTTTACAAACCTCCACTAAAATAATTTAACCAAGAGCTTGAAAAATTTAAATTACAAGAAACTTTCAATATCAGAGAACCTTGTTATAAAAAAAACATAGTTTAAACTAGATTGAAGACTAGATTAAACTAGAACGATTGGACAAATGTTTGTATATACCCTTAATACAGTCCACCTTGTCTGTTCTAGGTGAAATCTTACATTAAAATTGACCTAAACTTCATTAAATTGAAAAGATAGATTAACGTCAACCAAATCATTAATAACCAAGAAAGATTAACTAAATTCTATGGAAAAAATTAGTTGTCCAGATATCCTTTATCTGCTTATAGTGTTCAAGTGTGCATGTTAATCATAAATAACTATATTTTAATTCATAAAAGAAAAATTACTCAAAATTATTATTTTGAAAATTGAGGTTATACAAACAATTTAACGCGTGGTTTTGAAATTGCATAAATAAGTCTTTTAAAATTATTTATATTATATTAAAATTATGGTGTGGGTGAATTCCACTTTGGCATGTTGAATATCATGACAATATGCCAGATCTAGTAGCGTCTTTCGGTTTAATCTTCTGTTCTGCTACCTTTTATCTGACAGGTTTAACTACTGCTGACACATTTGGTTAACTTTCCAACATTTGTAGGTATTTTATACATCACTCAGGAATGCTATGCAGATTACATAATATATTAACATTATTTTACCTAAACTTGCGTTGGAATTGGAAATCTCCTTATTGAGATGGCTGCATTCTTATGTTACAAATCGTAACTATACAAGATTAATTAACTTATTATCGGGTGTGCCGCAAGGATCCCGTTTAGGACCAATACTTTTCGCTGTCAATATTAATTATATTAAGAGAATTGCTTTATTTCTTAAATCGTAGTTCTGTTTTGATATTTGCTAATGATTTAAAGAGTAATAAGTGCATTTCTTTGTCGGCTGACAATATTTTGTTTTTAAATTGTTGTCATCAATTATTGATCTACTTTTTATTATTATTATTATTAAATAACTTGAGGTATGTCTCTTGGTGGGGAGAGTGTCATGAGCCAAAACCCTCCTAAGATATTTGACGCCCGTAAGCTACTAACAATAATGAGCCCTTCTTCATAAGGAAATACATGGGAGGGCTAGCGGGAGCGGGGTAACCGGTGAAGTTTTGCAAAAGTTTTAGTACTAGAAAAAGTCAATATATTATCAATAAACAAATAAAAATATAAAATTAGGTACGTTCATTACATATAAATTGTCTAACAAATTTAATACTGTTAGAAACTTTTAATTATAATAGATTATTGTTATGTTATTGGTCATACGAAATAAGGAATTCACCCACTCTATAGTTTTAAACAAGTTTATGTATGAAATTTCAAAGCGACACTTTAGGTTGGTTGCATAACCTCAATTTCAAAATTATAATTAAAAAAATGTCTTTTATAAAATTAGGTATGGTTAATTATAATTAACATACACCCTAGTACACAATAGTCAGATAAAGGATCTTGTTAACACTAATTTCTCCATAGAATCTAGTTAATTTCTCTTATCCATTAACGATGTTGGAGGTGATTATCTAAATGTTTGCATTTAAATTAAGTTTAGGCCAAAGTTAATGTAAGAGTTAACCTAAAACAGACAAGGTATATTGTAATAGGGAGGTATACAAATATTTACTACATTATCTAAGCAATTAATAGAAAAAAGTGTTTTCGTGTTAACGAGATATCACTATTGTAATAAGTTTCTTTTATTTCAAGATTTTACAGCTCTTGAGTAAATAATTTTGGTAAAGGATTGTAAAGCTGCTAAAGTATCACACAATTGTAACTGTATTAAATGCAGGGCCTGCTTTTTATTATTGATATCAGTTAAACAACATATTATTACATATTATAAATTATGTTGAATTACTGTAATTGCTTGGAATTTTCATATTGTTGATGTCTGAAATTATGCAAATAATGTTTGTTAGCATATAATGTTTACATTTTGAAGATAGGAAGGTGCGGAAAGGTATTTTTATGCAAATAAGTTAATAAATAGTTGTGTGAAAATTAGGTTCCATCGACATTCAATGGAGGCCTTGTTGTGTAATGAAAACATAAATGTTTGATATTAGATTGGAAATGTGTTTAATTATAAGATTACTTTTTTGTTTTTGCGTTAATTAAAATTTATAAACAATTATTTGGTTATGTTAAATTGAGTTGTCAAAATTGCTTTTTGTTTTATGCAAAATTTGCAGCACATGAAATCTTTCAAGAAGTGCATATCTGATGTAGAGCATATAATAAATTCAAGGCTCTGTTTTGAGTTAAAAAATGTAAACAAAGCAAATGTCAAAATTTTGAGGTTAGTATTATGTTTGTGTAACTTCAACGTGTTTAAAGTTTTAAGAAAGTTTAGTAAATCTAAGTGATTTTTTTGAAACAAGTGTTTTAAATTAGTCAAGTGTCCATTTATTTTGCGATGGAAATTTTATAATTTGGTAATAAAGAAATATTTATGATTTTTTTTACGACTGGATTTTAGAAATGTATGTGGACTCTAATTATGCAATTAATTTACTTACCACTATTACACAAATAAATGAATTTGGAATTCAACTTAGTAAAACCATATATGGAAACTAATATTTGAAAGAGGTCAATGACATACTTTCTTCATTTTATTGCCGAGACGGATGAAAGCAGAGAGCAGATATTTAGGAATGTATAACAATACAGTTGGCAAGCTTGTGACTGCAAATAATTAAATATAAATAAGACTTAAATATAAATGTGAGTTTTTTAGCAGTAGTTAGTTTTGTTTGTAGTAAGTAAGAAATATGATGATTGCAAAACTATTTATCCCCAAATAAAGTAGATTAAACTATTTTGAGATTGATATAAAGAAAATTTTGGTATCTAGCTTAAAATTTCTTTTTGTTTTGTTATTTGTTAGTGATTTGTAGTTTGACATGAAAAATGGTAGGTACAGTTATAAATATTTTTATGCCAGAAAATATGTGCTACACATTGATCTGCTAAATTTCACTTCCTCGATTTATTTATTTAATCATATTTTGTAACTCTGCTACATTATCAAGTGTTATCACATGTAATTTTATAGTATTGATTGCAATTTTATTATGATGATTATCTTTTAATTATCTCAAAACTGCTATTGCTTATTCGCTATCCTGGGATATGCGTGCAGTCGGCCGGTTAAATCGAATCGCCCAATTCTGCTCGATTACTAGATCTCATTTTGTTGTTATAAATTTAAATATACTTGGTTCATTATATTTCTCACATCTTCTTAGCAATAAAATTAAATAAAACAAGTGCTCGTATTGGCTTAGAAGGAAACAAGCAATTGAACTGTTAGATGCTGGCCCTAATAGAAAACATTCTTTACAGAACCACGCCAATTGCAGCTTGTGTAGACAATACAAAGAGTGTTGTACACGAAGTATGCCAAACCAATATAAAAAGAATAATTAAAAGTTAATATTAATTATGAATGCAGTAAAAAAACTTTAATTGGAAATTAGGACTTGAATCTAGAAGAGAGCCAAAATTGTACCCGAGATTTTTCTCTGTCCAGACTTTTTCTCGTACAATTTCTACAAAAAAAAACATTTTTTTGATCATCTCATTAAGCTTATTAACCAATTATTACAACAGTGAAAAACTCAAATTTACTTTACACGGGAATTAATTAAATCAAAGAAAATCAAACTCACCTTTTCTTATTCATTACTGTAATGGAGGATAATAGTTGATACAATGATCAAATAGGAGTCAACAGCGGTTAATTTTGTCAGAAAAACAGAAGAGTTCTAGCAAAAAGGTTAGTATGCATATGCGATGAAACTTTTTGCCTGTAAAATCTATATATTGTGTCGATGAAGCACAAATTACTATAGATATTCGCAGATACAATATTACTAAAAAACCTAATGGAAAATAAAAACATAAGGAGATACGTTTGGTAGTATCATCATAACGCTTCATATCGTTACGAAATGGGAGCTGGTATATGCTACAAAATAACTTTAAACCTTACAACTATATTTTAAAACAGAATGTGTGATCATGGTGTGGTTTATTTTCAAGTCAAGCAAAGTATGTTACTTGTTTTGATAGCCTTATATAATTGAAAACCCACGCGCAACACTGCATGATACTTTTATTTGTGATCTTGTAACGGAAACTAACAGCAGAAAATATTCTCTATTTTAAACAATCATTATTTATTTGTGTTAACTCATAAGATCAATTTAAGGTAATTGTGTACGCGGACTCAGTCCCTCTAATAGTAGAATCTTATAAAATATTATATATACAAAAGAGCATAAAAGCTTTCAATGCATTAAAAAGGTCATTCTTTTTATACACTAATAATAATAGTACTGCAAAGCTTTTAGAAAACGTTGAAAATAAACCATTTAATTTAATTTCCATCTTACTGTATTCATGTTTATTACTCTTATCCAATTTTCCTTTCATCGCAAAGATCTTCTTACAATTTAAATAAGGTTTACTTTATGTATAACAAGATAGAACAATATTTTTGTAGTTTCTAGAGAAACATTACTTCAAGGATAGCATAAAATTTAATGTTACATCTCAGCGAACGTGTTGATGAGAACAGAAACAAACAACGATGTTTACAACCACTGGCTAATCCTGGGGTTGTTAAGTTTATCACAAAACTTTTCATTTTATTTAAATTGAAACCACTAATTTCCAAGCCAAGCTACTACGCTTTATCCTTTATTTTTAGTAACCAATAAAGGCGATTTTCGCGTAATTGTTTAAACTAGGGAATTTATTTTATTATTATAGATATTTGCATTAAACATGATTTATTGTAGTATATACTTCTAGAATTAGAAAATAACTAGTAAATAATGAGTTATTTCCAATATCAATTATAGGCTATACTTAAAAGGGTTTACTTTCAAAATCTAATTTATTTTTTATTAAAAGGTTCATAATGTAAAACTCTAGTTCAAAAGAAATTTCAGGAAATTACTAATGGATTTGTATTGCTACCCATATTGATCTCATTAATTTTTTTCCAATGGATGATTTTGAATAACTAGCATGTTGAGGTTTGTTTCGTTTCCTTCAAAATATTGACGCACCTATGCTATAAAATCTTTTCCTTTAGGCTTTATTTTCTTTAGTGGCTTAGGTTGATGTATTCCTCTTATTCGATATTTTTGGAGAAATATTTGACAATTAATAATAAAAGCTTTTCATGGGATTTTATAGAATTTTTATTTTTATTCCTTAAAAATAATCCATGACGGTGCTGTTGAGCGTTTCTCAAGCTCGTTAGACGAGATTAAACATTGTTAATCAAATAATTTTTTATTGCAATCCTTCATATAAATAGTTTTGTTTCAATTACTGAACCGGTTAATGTAATTTTTTACTCTACAAGTTAGGGCAGAAGCCGATCCACATATTAGTCTGAAATACAGAGGGGTGATATTGGTTGTTGGTGGCTGCTACAAAAAAATATCAAATAAGAAATTATTGTTTAAAATATTCTTCAGACACTCGATTTTGACTAATTTTGATGAGTATTCTATCAGAAAACTTGTTAAAAGTGGTTAGTCCCTTTATATCAATAGATATTTCGCATAACGCTCCACCTATTCGAGTGTATACAATTTTTTTAAATTTCTGTACGTTTATGTTAGTATAGTTGGTCTCCACACTTAATATTAATAAAAAGCATTTATATAAAGTTGTTCAAGATAAAAAATGCGTATTTTTGTATAATGATACATAAATATGTGGAGAATTTTGCATCTCCTTATTCTAATTTAGGAAAGGCTAGTATCGTTTCATTATTCAAAATTTCTTAACAAATTCAACGACCTGTTTAAGGACTTAAAATCTTGCGATACAGTATTTGGTTTCACATATGCTAACAACGGAACCTGTTGATCGAATTGCCTTATGATAGCTCAAAAGGCCATTAATTTTGACGTGAGTCGAAACGTGCCTAAGATATTTTTGGATTGTTCTACAGTCTTATTGGTTTTTGTTGAATGACGTATTGGTACTCCAAACGTTTGTTAAACAGACGCGTCATTACCATGGCTTCTTGTACAGGACATTCACCATAGTGGTGCTTTTATTTTTTTACTTAGGAAAAAAGTTGTTTTGTTAGGTAATTTATTATCGAATGTAACCATTTGGTTGAATTTGAACGCATTGTACTGAATAATAGTTGTTTCGAAAATAATAGGCGTATCATCTAGAGGATTATTGGCAATTAAGAAAATTCTTTTTGTTAGTACCTATACGTAATTTCAAATATTCAACAATATTTGAAGGTTTTTGGAGTTTTCTTTCGAGTTTTTCCTTTTGAGTTAGTTCTTCTGTTAGTCGAATTCACGTGGTTTTGCTGGACAGGCTGGACATATGAACGATTCAGAAACCTAAATTTGAGAAACTATTGAAATGGCCTGTGCGACTGAATAAAAATGACTTGCATCCGGTAGCTATTCAATATTTTGAGTTTGAGTCAATATCTCAAGTTGTTGAGGAAGAAACTGTAACTGACAGTCTTTAATTTGTTTTATGCTTTATTGCGGAAAGACAGTTGTTAAGGTACTTTGCTTGCAAGAATCAAAGTTTACAAGAAAGTGGAATTAGTTTCATAAAATTCGAGCTTATTGTAGTTGTCAGGGCAAATTCTAAGTGTAATTTGGTTCAAGTTAAAATAAAGCCTTACCTGTTACTGATGTAAGACTACATTTAGAGGCCTTCGTAACATTGTTTTATTTATTAACATAACCCATCATCCTGTTTTGAGAAACTACATACTCTATTAAATTTTACGTTTTAATTTTGTATGGTTTTATTTATTGTGTATTGTGTTTTAAGGTGTTTCTCGTTTTTTTTTTTAATTTAAAACCAATCGTTTGACATTTTTTGGAGAACTAAGGATAAATTAAAGAATTGTTAACCTCATTTTCAAAACAAGGTGGCGCTCACGAGGCAGCCTTAACTCATTTTGAATCAACCAAGTAGAATTTTATTGAGAAATTGTCTTACATAAGGAGAAAAATTATTGAAAAAGTCGTGATAATCAAATTTAAGCTTGAGATAGTGAGGCTGACGTAAGTACGTATAAACAATTACTTTTTACACTTGGCGCTCAACGTGGGGCAACAAAACTGTTAAGTTATAATAAGTAGATAAATTACTTTTTATAAGATCCCCCCCCCCGAGACTAGATGCTCTCGAGTAAGAGTTGGTAGATCATATACATGAGTGCCTGTGAGTTTAGGTTAGAAGAATAGGAAATACATTTTGGTTGAGGAATTAAGAAACGCCCCAGAGAGATGATGAAAAGAGTGATAAATACCGACCGATACTCCGAGTGACATTGATTCACTGTGTGTATTGCTATGTTAATTAATTTTTCACAAAAAAATTGAATTGCATCAATTTTATACATGAATCTTTTACAAGATATGTAGTATGTCAAGCGTTCTGCAAACATAACATGAAATAATCATTTCTTACTTTTGAAGTACATGCATTGTGTTTTCATTCATTCATGTGTCTCGGTATATTTTTATTCTGTGGAGACAGCCAGTGCTACCTAGCGCTGGATGACCCAAACCCTATTGAACTACGCGATGTAAGAGAGAGAGGTAAGGATCCGAGCTTGAATTCTTTTTTCGTATTTCAACAAAAGCAACAAGCAGTAAAAACAGCAGTGTTTTAAGAGTGCGTTAGTTACTAAAGCTTACCCATTAGGGTCAGCAGTTGGCACCTAGTAAGAATAAACCTTTAATAAAAAATATCATATGGATACGACGGAACATCGAATTAAGGTAAATAATTTAGATATAACACATCATCTTTCTAACGACATTAAGAAAGAAGATCCTGACCATTTTACTGTTAAATAAAGTACTTATTAAAATATTCAAATATTTTCTGGTACTATTTGAAAGGTTCGCGAAAATTGAATTGTTTTTGAGTAGGGTTTCCACATTGATTTTATACCTAAAAATCGCCAATATCTATTTGTGTATGAAATGTTTAACAATTACCCATGTCATCGTAGTTTAACCCCTAGCGGTTATATTCTGTTAGCACGTGTTCGATTGATATGTCCCAGTGCTCGCTATTATACATTAGATTGTCAAAGGAGACCCTCGTTATATTATTTACTTGGGCTGACAGTCAAATGGGAATTTAGTGGAAATGTGTCTGATTTTAGATCTTGATTTCGCCTACAAGAGAAAAGTTTTGTTAATTTACCAACTTAGCTTTTATCAAAAAGAAATATTCCAGTTTATAAAATAATATTAAATATTAAAATAAAAAAATAACGGTAATAGAAGAATTTTTCCTTTAATGTTTCTATCCAAATTTAGATTCTGAATATTTCAAGAACATGAAGTTATTTTATAAACTTCAAGTAAACAAGCACTCCTCTTTAATTCCCTATTCTAATTAAACCTTTAAAAATTAAGAAGGGTTATTAACTACTTAACAAACAATGCTCGTAATCCTATTGTGTATTGTAGGTAGGCTGATTTTTGAGAAAATTCATAGTGCTGCCTACATAGATATTTATAGATAATTAATAGAAATGTTAAACCTTTTCGAAATTATAACCAAAAAGATGTGAAATAGTTTGTTTCGTATATTAATTAAGTGCACCAAGACTGATTAAGCTTTATAGGAACTTCGGTACGAATTTATTTAGTATTCAGGAGAACTAATGCGTTGAGTTTGAGTTCTGCCATTAATGCACTTTTATATGTGCTTTAACTTAGCAAACATGAGCTGTAAACTATAATCATCTGAACAGTATTAAATCTTAAACCTGAAACACCCTTAAAGTAGGCCCACGTTGGACCAGTGAAACACCGCTCATTCTTCCGGACTGAAAATATTACTTTAACTTTAAAACTCAAACATAAGAAAAATATACGTCGCACGATGGACGTCTGAAACGACTGAAACTCATAAAAACTTCCAAATATTATACTTACGTTACGGTACTACTTAAAATTACCACAGCTTGAGATCTTATCTTTACAAATTTAAATTTCAGGTCGTAGGTATTGTTTCCAATAGCTTCAAATTGTAAAAGAATAGATAAAGGTTTTAAGTCACAATAAAATGCATAATTGGGCGCCATCTGATTATGAAAGTTTGATAATGATGGTAATTAAAATAATGACCTGACACCATTAACTTCAATTTAATTCAACTTGTTAGTCATAATCGGTGATGTCAAAATTAGGTTGGATAAAATATAAATAAAGACTTTCATAATTATATGGGTCAATATTATTCAGTATAATTAAGTTTAAAAATTATGTTTATTCATAAACCAAAAGTACTAGTCAAAAATATCATTAAATAGAGCCACAATACCCTGCATAAGAATTCTTATCAAATGGGAACGTTTTCATGCAACAAAATAACAAAAATAATTGGTACATAAGCAACATACAACTTACACAATGTTCACAAAATTCAAAAAGTCGATAGTTCACAATACCTTGTTCAAATTGTTTAATTCACAAAACTAAATCAGAACACACTTACACTATATTGCCCATTTACCAACACAGGTATAAACAGTTATCACTAAACTATAGAAACTGGAAACTTCATAAAATTCTGCAATCACTAATAACCCAAAACTGCGAAAATTAAAATTTACAATACTGTAGTACAAAGAGGTATTTATTGATAAAATTCACTCTTTCAAATAACCGATACAACCAGACAATTTGGATGAATTTTCTTATCTAGATTATCTTGTAGGAAGAAGAGACTGCCATTATTAACAGTCACATCCGCTAACACGTACTATTTGAGTTTAACATTATTCGATTTCAAATTATATCCGGACGAGATTTTATAAAAACTTAATTCAATGAGTATTCAACTAGGTGACGATATTGCAAAACTAAATTGCGACCACCAAAACACTAATTACAATGTATTATTTTTATCGGAAAACTGTACGGTATTAAACTTTAGATTTCCACAAAAATTGAGTCTCCACAATCATTGTATTTATTCTACGTTAACATTAACTAAAACGCCGCAAAAATATTCTGAAAATGCCCTCGGCAATTAACTTTAAAAATACTAATTTATGGCACGGGGACCGAAACCCCGACCGGATACGTAAAGGCGTTTCGCCCTGTGTGTATTCTCTTCTTACTTTATTAAATCCTGACTGTAAACTGACTGTAAAAACTAAAGATATTTTGACGGTAGACGGGATTTTTAAGAAGGGTACGCTTTTAAAACGTACTTTTTTTAAGCCTACCAAAATTAGTATTTTTACACAAAGAAGATTCAGAGCCCGGGATTTCACAACAAGATTTGCAGACATGATATCTTTCGAAGCGCAGATGTGTTTCTTTGAAATTTACCAATAAGCACGTATAAGGAAATCATAAATTAAGGCAGGAGAAGTTTTAATAATATTTTTTTGTAGAATCTCAACTTGTTTAGATGAGAATATTTGCAGATTCTTTTTCACATTGACGAAAATAGCTGACAATTTAAATTTTAAAAGACTAATCTATTCGAAAATATTATTTTTTCCCACGAACAATATGAAATGGTAGATACTAACACGTGTGGAAACAGTACCTTTATTTGAAGTGAGATCCGTAAATTTGTATAAAAACAATTTTATTAGTCTGGAGTGCTTCTTTGAGATGACCTTTAATATTTTATGGGGTTTATTTTATGCAGTATACTAACGATGATTTTACATTGAAAGAAAATATGTAAATACGTAGGACCGCATTTAGGATTTTTTGTTAAATATGCATACTAAATTACATTATTTGAAAACCGACAGAAAGGTAACGTTACAAACCAGAGTTGTCGAACTGTTAATAGATTAATAATTAATGAACTGTAAATCGTATTGTTTCAGTTAATACTACCCAATGACTCATTTTCGGCTTACATAATACAAATAAAACCTAATAAAAAAGACAATACAGTAGTGTGCAACGATTAATGCTGAACAGAACATTCCCGCAACCTACATCGTTATTTAAAATAATACTAAAACTGTACAAGCTTACAAAAAACATTTATTTCAAATTACTCCTTTAGAAAGTCTGTCAAGTTTATTAAAATAAGCTATAATCTTGGCATTTTTATCTGATTCGGGAGGGAACTCTCAAATTACCCCTTCATAATATATTGCGATGATGTAAAAATTTAAACCAGATTTGGTAGCAGCTGTGACTTAAAATTAGGATTTAACGTAGAAAAATAAAATTGATGAAGTTCAAATTATATAATAAAAATGAAATAAACATTAGTAGCGAAACATGCCAAACAAACTAATTTATTTATTTTAATCATTTTACATGCAATACTATTTTTTAAATTAGCAGAATATAGCAATATAAGAAAGTTTACTATTTTAATATAGGAATCTTAAATTAAACATGTTAGGCTTAAACATTTAGATTGAAATAATTTCTATTGCTCATTGGTAGATTAACCGAAGCAGGAATTAATTTCTACCAGTGAATCGACTTAGTTACGGGTTGCAATTCACCAGAAAACCAATAAAAAGGGTTAGAAACCAAAGATTTTAATGCTAGAAATCAATTTACTTGATTAGTTTGAAGTTTGTTCCTTTGTGTAAACGACCTGATCGTTAATTGAAATTATGTTTCATTTTTGTCCAATATTTAATTACAGTTGGGTGGGTTATTGTACAAAGAATGATAACTGTTTAAAATTTTCCTAGTTTAAGTTGTTTAAAGGTATAAGAATCTTGAATTAAAGTTAAGCCATGGTTCCATGGCTTGACGTTCCATGGTCAAATTTATTTTCAAGTTTTTTCTTTATGTGTTAATTTGTTCGTGATGTAAACTTATTCAGGAAAGTTGTAGAATGGTGTAGTGTAGCTGTACCATAAGTTGTTATAGCTTGGAGTGTAATTAAGATGTAATTTATATTTTTGTAATCCATTTGACAGCTACCGTCGACGTTTATTTACAGCCTTATTAGCTAATTTCAGAAACAAGTATTTTATATCATTTTGTTTGTAAATTTATGGGCTACATTCATATGTATTTAGAATTTAGAAATTCCATAATTTTTTTTATTATTGTAAAAATATCATGAAGCACGCGCGTTGGATTTTGTTGAAATTTCGTTTTTTTTGTTAAACTTGCAAAATGTTTTTCAAGTGTATAAATGGAATTTAAGCTAAAAACAACCTATTGCTGTTACCTGTAACAATCATTACTGGAATAAAAAATATTACTACGGGTTCTTTGTGGCGTTTATTGAAATTTCATAATTTTAAACTCAAAAAGTATTTTGAATTTGAGAAAATCAATCTACTCAGCTGACATCGATAACACTTGATTTCTGTCAAAGCGTGCAGTTGTGTTTCCAGAAGCTGTTTATTTCCCAACGGATAAATATGAAGACAGTAGTTGTTCTCGTGAACAATTTTAATTGAAATAAGTGCTCTTAATTTATTTTTGAACAGTAAACAAAACAAAATAAAAGAAACTCATTATCATTATTATTTTTATTAAACATTTTAAACATTAGCAGGTTTAGAAATTTTTTTTGTGTATGTTTACTTGAACTTGATGTGATGTGTTAATTCGATTAGAAACTGTATAAATTTTTATATAACATTTTTTTATTTATCTATTTCCTAACCCTTAATTGAAGCTAATCGAACGATCATCAAAAATCTTTGTTGAATTATTTTGAAGTTTATGTTTTATTCTTCATTTCAATTATTATTAGAGTAAATAAAAACTGCCGTTGTTTTTAATGTTTCTGTTTTATTTATTTATTGTTGCTTGAACATTTTACTTTAGCAATTTATATGTGTAATAGAAGTTAGCTAAACAGTTCTCGTCCAGCATACTTCAATCTAGGCGATTTTGGGAGTAAGATTATTAAAAGTAGAAAATTGGGTAAGTTCTTTCTATGGCGTTCTACATGTTTCATATTGGGGTGTTTTATTTTATTTAGCTAGCTAATTCAATAAAAGTATCATCGGGCAAATAACATCGCAGTATTTATTGTCTGCCCCAACGTGAGGCAAATTAAATTGATTATTTATCTTATGTATATCGCAATATATACATAAAAAAGAATTCAAATTTCAACAAAACTTGAATGTTTTACAATTGATGCGTTTTAACTCAGATTAGTAAAAACAATCAAAAAACCATAACTATATTTTATGATTTACTATTAATTAATATATGTTTTTAGGCAACATCTTAAAAATTACATAATCTATATATCAATTTTAACATAATTTTGTCAGCCAGCTTTTTAAAAAATAATTTTATTTGTAATAAATAGAAGATTTAAAAAGCCAGCTTAAGGAATTATACATTGAAATTATAATAAAATTAATAAAAGATAATTAAATAGGGTTACATGTATTAGTGTAATTATGGTATAATAAATTTACAAGAATTATTGATCAATGAATTTGGATTACAAGAATTAAAAAATTATAAAATGAAATTCTAAAAATGAATTGAATAATAAATTGTAAAGTTTTAACAAATAATAACATATAATACAATTAAATACATGTATTAATACAAGTATAACTGAGAAGAAAAAATGCAAGAATTGATAGCATTTTATATATAAATAAAATTGCTATAATTCAAAATGAGTTTGAAATAATATAAAGATATTCTAATAAATGAAACAAAAAGAACAAAATGGAGTGATATTTTAGTGACGCAGTCCACTTTATACACTTTAAATGGTTTAGACAAATTTTACAAAAATTGAATCGACGTATCTTATGGCATTCGGCATCATTATATTGTTGATTTGTTTATTGAAGGAATTTATAACGAACGTAACGAATTTACTTTTTATATTTTGGACTAAAAATAATGCAGAAGCTCTAGAGATTCTACAAGAAAATTTTAAGGATTTAGCTATTACTATGTATTTTGAATATGTTTAAAAATTAAAGTGATTAGAAATCAAAAATTTTAAAAGCAATTCGAAAAAAAGTAGAACATATTATCAACTCTTATACTTATTTAATGAATCAATATGATTGACAACACAAGACACATTAATTCTTTTGTTAATTACAAAGATTATTAAATCTTTCGCTTTTTTATTTCTTTAGTTATTTATGCATGTAAATATTCCAAGATAAGGCCATAAAAATTTTAAATTTCATATAAATAAATTCAAAATTGAAATTTCGTCATAAATATACCTACCCTGTTTACACTAATGCTTATTTGTTTTCTTTTTATATGTTTATGTGTAATGTTTAATAATTTAATGAACCTATATCTACCTGTTTTTACAATATCTACTTGTGTGGATGTTATAGCTGTTTTTAGCAAATTTTATGTTATTATTTATATTCCTTGACTTTTACCATACACTTCTGTTGTGTCTTAAGGTGATAAATAAAGTATTATTATTATTATTATTATTATTATATCAACATTAATTTTCATTATTCAATTCACATGTTTTATATGTTTGATTATTTTAAAGTTGTAGAAAACAGTAATTATTTCTAATTTTCTTTTTTTGTATTCATTGTATTAAACATATAAATAACTTATATTACTTATATTTATGAAATTTATTACATTTTATTCGATTTCTGTAGTGATTTACAAAATACTAATAACAACATCAAAGAAAAGCTTCCTCCTTTTAAATACAACGTTATTACTCGTTTATATTCATCAGTAAAGAATGTAAGTCGAGTAGTTACCTACTAAGAAAATAAATTTATCAGTTGCAAAGTAAGAACATTAATCATAAAATTAGCTTTTAAATTAAAATTCCGTAAATTCAGTTATCGAACAACTTCTGAAAGTACCTTAAGCTCTAACTTACAATAAAGTTAATAAATTAATTGGAATATAACGAGAATGAATTTAAGAGAGAAATTATTTTGTGCGGAAATTGAACATGCTTTTCGGAAAAACCTTAAACAGAAGATAAAGTAGCAGAAATCATTGATTTATCTAATTTCTAATCTGTGAAGTTTTAGTATCATGCAGTTAATCAGTAATGGTCAAACAAATAGCACCGGTAAACATATGGAACGCTCTGGAAGGCCAAAATGTTCCGCTTTTTAGTTTTCAGAAATAATTATTTAAAAAAAACTAGAATAAGTTTGCATTAAAGTAATTCGCGCATATCATTTTATCACCACTCTCGAAAGTAATTCTCCAATTACATCTCCTTTTCTAATAGTTATCTTTACTACTCTTGTTACTGCAAACGTGTGTCCTGCGTAAAGTATCTTGGGTTTAGCGTTTTTGTAAAAGAAAGTCAATTACTCGAGCTATATTTGTAGCAGAGGGTTTTAAAAAAGCTTTAATGTTTTTGCTTACTTTCCTTACTTAGTTGCTACTTATTGTAGTTTCTTTCTCCGTGGTATCCTTTAAGAGTATGCGGTCCCATCAGCTTTTTTACAATTTTAGGAAGGCGATCAAAGGTGTTACATTTAAACTACTGCGCCAGTAAATAATTTAATGTTATATAATTTCATAAAATTCTGTTCACGGATTATATATCCTACATACTACGGAGTACATATATATATATGAGCTTTATGTAGAATAAACCTAAATATATTTTATTTTAAATTTTTAATTGATAGTCCAGTTTTTATCATTTTTTGGTGAATGATTTTGTGAATGGAATATTAACCTATTTGTGTTTCATTTATTTAATATATTGGATAACGCAGACGTTCTTGCATTTTCACTGATAATTATTTTCTTCGTGGAAGTGGATTCTTTTTTCTGCTTTTTTTATCTACTTTAAGTATACTTAATGTAGAATTTGTATACAAATTCTATCTTTTTTACAGATTACCGTTCTAGTTGTGTTTGTCATAATTCTAGCTCTGCTTTATGTTCAACGTAGACTGTCTTTTTTTATTAGCGGTTTTGTGTGAAAGAAGAAGTTATTAAACGAAATATATTTGTAATGGAGCTTTTAAAACATGCTTTAGTTTTTCTGTTGTTTGCTTAGCAATTCATGCGAGTTATTTGTTTTCTTCTTTATTCGAGGCATCCTTATCTAGGATATTTTTTACAACTCTAGCAATGTGGTTGAAGGCATTACATTTCAAACAATACCCCAGTAAGTAATTTAATTTTTTATAATTTCATACAGTTAAGTACATAAGTGCTCTTTGTAGTATCATTCTTTTTGCATATATTATACAAATATCATCACAATAGCATCGATCAGTTTCCATGCAATACAAACGTAATCTGTGAAATCCATTTGGTATCGTTAGAAGAGGATTATCATTTACAATTTTAGATGTGAGTTAATATAATATTCTTTTTTGGAATAAACTGTATCTAATATTATATTTCTGTTTAAATTATCTAAACGGTGCATGTCAACAGGCAATATTTGAAACGTATATACATATTATGTCTGAATGGTATATTGTATATGTAATTTAGTATTGTTAGGTTTGTCATATTTTATCCTATTGTGAGATGTGATGATTTGTGTTACATTACAGTTTATGACGTTTCATTATTAAACCACATCATTTATTATCGTAGATCGAAAAAGTAATCATAAAAGCGTGTTTGTAAATGTTAATTATGCTAACGCAAAGAAAAATCAAGAAAAAAGCATACTTAAAAATAGTTAAATTAGGAATCACCTTGCATTAAAAATGTACAAACTTTCCAATTAATGTCGTCGGCATTATTTTTGATGAAAACCTTCAGCTAGATCAATATCAAGAAGTATTGATTTGAAAAGAAATATTAATTTTGAAATATTTTCTGTCATGATTTTTTCATAATTAATGTTCATTTCATTATGTATACATCACAATACCCTTTTTTATTTTCAATTTGTCCTCTGGAATATAAATATACCTCGATAAATTAAAGCTCTGGGGCAGCTAAGCCGATAATATATCACTTTGAAATGTTGGTGAAATTATGTTACTATTAAGAGAACTAATTAACACGAGTGTGAATCGTGAATTTGAAATTTACCATTTAACATATTACATTAAACCGTTGGTGTAATTACAATAAATATCAGTAAGAAAAAGCTTTAGCTTTAGATGAGATTATTTTAATTTCCGGTGGAGTTTTGTTGATAGTAAAACCATCTGGAATTAACTTCCCTTTCCAGCTTTTTTGCTAGCCACTATTTTATACTATATTTATCATACAAAAAAGAGGGTTAGGCAGTAAAAACTATCTTTGAATTATCTTGAAAAGTGTTTTTAAATTAACCTCTTTTTATTCTAAAAGCAAGAACTTAACAAAAAGGGGTTATAAGTAAGTAGAAAAAATCTAATTATTTCCAAAGCCGCTTAATTAATTACCCTAAACTTAATAGTTTTTAATTTATTTAGATTCAGGTTGAAACAACTGTATTAACATCGTTTCTAACTAAACCGCTCCAATTTCTCCTTGTGTAAACGTATGCTGTGGCGGGATTAAGATTACCTGACAGCCGAGGTTAATTTGCATCTCCCGAGGGTCGACTATATCTTAACCGTTCCCTTCATGCCGGACGTCCGGTCTGCAACGGTTTAGTACTTGTACCGCTCTTCCACAGATTATTATCAGGATTAGCATGGCATACTGAGTTGTCTGAAGGTGTTTTGCATACTAAATGGATTAATTAGTTGAAATTATTTTATCTCTTTTGAAACCTTTTCTGTTTTTGCGCTACCGGGTTTTTGCAGCCTTAACGCACGATTTGTGTAACTTTGTTCTGCTATTTTTATATAAAACAAAAGACTTACGTGTTATTAATTTAATTTAAAATATTTATAAAAAATTCAATTTTTTAGCATGGATGTATAAAACTTTTATATTAAATTCCAAAAATTTAAATATGAAATACTTTGTAAATGTTGTTTTATGAACGTAGAACAAACAATCCCACAAACAATTTGTTTAACTAAATTGCAATCTCACTTTTAAAAGAAATATCGTTGATTGTTTGTTTAGCAACTTCAACAGCTACCTTGTGATTAATTCTACAATATTTTTTTACAGAATCAATCAAAAACTTTGTGTTCAAAGATTTCCATATCGAAATTTAACCAGCCGTTAATACACAGCTAGTAGAAATAAAAACAAATTAAACTTGATTAAATAAATCAAAGTTTTTGCAAATATTATTTTAATTTTACAGCAGAGACAAGTGTAGAGTTTACATCTACATAAAACTTATTTTGAATACAAATAAATAGAAAAGACAGAAAACACATACATATAAATCTCTAAGATAATAGTTACACCATTTTTATTTTTATCAACACAAATTAACGAAAGATAAACAAAAAATATATATAAATGATACTAGATTGTTTTTCTTATATATGAATTAAAAATTGTATTTATGTACTTTTTAAAATTAAATTGCACTATCTTTTTAATTCTTTAGTTAAATTTAATTAATCCTAAAATTAAGTTAAGTTTCCTTTATTTGGAGATTAAAATCAATCGAAGAATTAATTAAACACTCATTTAACTTTTCGTACTTGTCAATTAAACACTTTCATTTATAAACTTTTTAAATTAAAACACTTTGACGTTTCTCAAAAATAATTTTAACCTCACATATTTGACATTTGCTTACAAACTTAATATAGCCTTACATCTTTTTAATCTTAACAAGATGTGTGCTGCCTTTGTATGATTTCGCTGAAACAAAACACTTATGTAAAATTTCAACTAAACAAATGAATCTTGACACATTATAAATACAACAACCAAATTCTTATTTCTAAACTTTCATATGCAAAAACCAATTAAACAGTCTTGTAAGAAAATTAAATTCCAACTTCAATGATATACGACACTTAGGTCGAAAAATAGAATTAACCTTACAATTTAATGTCAATGAAATCATTATTTCTTAAATCTAACACATGCTATAATCTAATAACACTTTTTTTACACATCCTTATCATCACAAAACTAAACATTACATCATTAGCAAGATTATTTGCATGTTTTTAGACGCTAAAATCTTTGACTTACAAGTCAATCTACATAAATCACTTGAACGTTAGAAAGGCGCAACACAACAATTGTTTTTAGGTAACATCATTAACAAGATTCAACCTTTACCTTATAAAGGGTTTCAATTCTGTGGTGATAATACTACTTCACAAATTTCCACAAAAACAACCTAGTAAACCGCTTTAAAATTAACAAAAAATACCAAATGAAGATATCTCGTTAATATGAAAACAAGCTTTTAACTAAATCTAAATCTGTTTGCTGCATAAATGTTGAGTGTCTCATAACATCCGCTGAAAGGTTGATTTATTTTGGACTCTTTGAAGTCCAACTTATGTCTAGTTAAGTTGTACAGCTACTTATTTTTTTGTTCTATCATCAATAGTTTCCGCAGCGCATGCGATGAAAGACATTTTATGGCTAATATTTGTACACCTTGGGTTACATTATTTAAGTTTTAGTAGAGATCCCTAATTTCTTCTAGTAATAAATATAGCCTATGTTACTCAAGGATAATGTAGCATTCTAATTTAAGAATGCTTGTAATAAGAATTTTTGAAATCGGTCCAGTAGTTTTTGAGTTTATTCGTTACAAACATACAAATCTTTCCTCTTTATAATATTAGTATAGATTAGTATAGAAGTATAGATTGTCACGACTTCTGCTTGCAGTAGTTAATACCATCGTTTAGTGTGTATTGTGTAATTGGCGTTGTTGTACAGGGCGTCCCACTTCCATCGTTGTGCTATTATTTGAAACGAAGTTTGGTCTTTATGTTGAAATTTAATTCACACTTTAATAGCTTTTAGCGAGTGATTTACATCTGAGTAGGTAAAGCTACTTATTTGTGCTTCATCGGATTAATGTGTTAAATTCAACGGGCAACACAGATATTTTTGCATTTTCACTGATAATTATTTTCTTCGTGTAAGTAGTTTCTTACTATCTGCGTTTTGTGTTTTTATTATTATTATTATTATTTGAATTTCAAATAAACACTTTCTAGTTAATCCAATGATTTAGGACAAATTATAGTTTGTCTTGCGATCTTCTACTAACTTTCCGTTGGTTACATTCCATAATACTGAGATAAGCATTTTAGTCGATTACTTCTATCGCTTGTTGCTAGAATAACTACTTCACGAATGGGTTTTTAGGTCGCTATCGTGTAACATTACGATTTTATATCATGCAGTTTTCCATTATATCAAATGTATTTTATTCTCGTTATACAAATTCAATAAAACATTTGTCAAACAACAGAGATGTGTTTTTCTGAATAGGAAAAAATTACCGAACGCCAAATTGAATAGTAACACCCTAATGTTTACCGCTATTAAATATTTATCTTTTCATTATGTACAATCCGGTTGTGATTATTAAAACCAACAAACCCAACACTATTTTTCTAGATAATATTTTCATTATAAATGTTATTGATTTTAAGTTAATACATAGTTTGATTTTCAGTCGTCTATTGTAAAACAGTCTTTAAAATAAAATCCAGACAGACTATTTTGCATTCAGGACGAATAAAACAAATCGGTTAAAGCCAATTTTATATTCCATATGTGTTTACTGATTTAAGTGAGGAAAGTCACGTAAATGCTAGGTAACAACTCTATTGGTCTGTTTTACTCAAAATTATGATTTATACATGCATATAAATGTATATAAAATTAATGTCAATTTGGTGTTGGTTTAGTTATTGTTGTTAAGAGATCTATACAGTACTATAAATTACATAGTTACAGTATCGTCATTTATTCAATTGTTCTTGAATTAAAAATTTGTGAAAATATGGTATTTAGATAACAATTAACTAGCTAACTTTCAAAATGAACTAGAATAGTAAATATCATGCATTAATAGACTTTATATTTTATGTGCAGTTAAAAGAGCATTAGGAAAATTTGGGCAAAGAGTTACTAAAAATTATGCAAAAATAACAGGAAAAATCCTAATACTTAAATAATTTATACCGAATTGTAAACCCTCTATAGATTAGCAATTAACAGAATTAATAAAGGTACAACTGCCATAACATACAACTAGTATTTTGTGATCAGCTTGTACAGTGAGTTTTAGAATTTTTTTTTTCTGCAAAAACGGCGATAACTTTGTTCAACTTTAACAGGAAAGACGTTTGTCATATTGTCACCTTATAAATATAATAATAATAATAATTGCTACAACCCATAACTTGGAAACCAGGCCCCAGAAGCTATAAGCTTGTGCGGGAGGGAGGGGGCGATTATTATTATTACGTAGGCCCTATGTGCGGCTGCAGCCGACTTACAGATGGAACAGCGCAAATCCCACATTTGTGTCACAGCTAAGGAAAACTGCAGAAAACCTTAACCAGATCTGCCGGCACCGGGAATCGACCCCGGGCCGCCTGGGTGAAAGTCCGACACGCTAGACGTTACACTACCAAGGCTGTTTTGGAATAAATAACACCATACAAGTGTAGTTAGGGGTAAAATAAGCAGCAAGTATAAGTTAGTTAGGCTAGTGTAGTATCTAAAGTCTTTCAAATCCTGAAGACTTGGAAGAATAAACTTAATTCATAATAAATCAACTTTTCATCTGCGGTTTGGCAGAATGTGTAACATATTGTTTAAATTATTGCTTAACTCCTGAGACAACGATGATAAATGGACATTCATCTTGTAACATCTGAAAAAATGAAGCCTCATGATCAGGCATCATTTCTAACGACTATTTGACACACTTTAAAAAATCCCGCAATGGACTGTATTATTATTAAAAAAAAAACTCAAATCACTAAATACTTACTGTACTAGATGCACCGACTGAGATCTCTAATTATACAAATTCAGGTGTGGGTGTTAGCCCCAAAAGCTTCTAATTAATTAATTAAAGAGTTAGGAACAAATAAAAGCATGTTGGGCGCCACCAAATTGAGTGATATTCATTTTGTTTACTATTATTTATTTTTTTATCTTAGGAGGTTAGAAGTCATCAGTTTGGGAATGACATCTCATTTAAATTGGACTTTAAGTTAATCAAACATTTATCAAACAATAAAAAAATCTTAATTGACAAAAAAAACATCAGCAGTTCGTTGAGCCTAACTATATCAATCAATAAATAAATTTGAAATCTGTATATTAAAACATATTAAAGCACATCAAAATCAAAAAGTTATCATTCCTAGAAATTAATTAATTTCGGGGTCCCAAATAAATTTTGCAGAAAAAACTTAATTAAAAATCAATACCTTAAAACGTTTTCGTTAGTCCAACATAAATTTCATAAAAATTCCTTGCACAAACGGAAAACTTCAAACACAATACACTATAAAAACAATAATGACCTTACACAAAAGACAATTACAAACTGCTGACCTGGACGTTGCGGGAACACTTCATTATCTTGAATTTTGAACTATATTATCTTAACGAGATTTAAGAGAACTTTAACATGATTATTTGCAGTAACTTTCAAACGGAAGAAATTCTCAAGAATTATAACGGTAAGTGTACTTTAACACTGTATACTTGAAGGCTGCTTAACAAATCCTTAATCGGTAATACGGAATGATACTTAATTTTACGACACGACGGGACGGTAAAAAAAAGTGCGAAATAATCCTTATATTGGATTTATTTCCAAATAACGAAATCGGTATAGTATAATACTATCTAAAATTGAGGCATAAATGATAGTACGGAATATTTTGTCAAATTCACTAATTCCGAACTAAATATTTATTAATAAGGGCATACATTCATTGTAACGACTCTTTTCAAATATCCCCGGGGCGCGAAGCGCCTGGAGGAGCCTCGAGGCACTAGCCTCTTTGATGATTCTATTCGACTGTCTCTGTTAAAAACTAAAACTGAACTAAGGGGTCTGAATTTTATATCATCCAATTAAACTTAATCGGGGACTTTTTAAACTAACCTATAGCGAAATAGCGTGACTTTTTCATCCAATCAGGAACAAGCATTCAAAAAGCTTCCAGAGAGTTCTATGTAATTTTTTAGGGACTTCACCGCAACTAAAATCTGCTTACCGAAAATAACTCGATATCCACACGTGGCCTCAATATGTTTTTATACGTCTGCACTCGGGAGAATCTATTCAAATAGCACGTAGAGGAACTAATAAATTTTAACTAAATATCTTCTTTGAGATTTTATTCCTTTGTTAAAAGGGTGATACTATTGCTGAATTTTTAAATATAATATTATCTGAATCCTTACTAGGAAAAAAACTATTCGCAACCGTGAGAACACTTTAATATTTACGAAGACATCACTACTTTAAAATAAAGTCTGCATTATTTGCTCTAAAAGAAATTTTATCTATACAAAAACATTTTATAAGGTAACTCTTAACATTAAAAACGTCGCTTAAATTAAACTGAAGTCTGCAAATTTTAACCCAACTTAAAATACATTGTAGAATACAGGACCGTGTCAGGGTTTTTTTATCATTTATGCATATAAAATTGTATTTCTATAAAATTGAAAATTTTAGTACGTTATAATCTTGAGACTAAGAAAAATCTTAAAAGAAGAAATATGCACAAAAAACGATTTACCACAGGAAGTACAGCAAACCACCTTGTTTTACTAGAATCCTGGACAATAGTCGACCAGTTGTAGCGGCTTCGTGATTAATTGTCGCTGCGACAACTGGTGGCGGGGGCAGCTAGCCATAAAAACAACTGGTCGCCAACCGATTGGCCGACAGGACAATGGTCGCCAAAGATTCCCAGAAATGTTAGTTCTACAAGAAAGGAAATGATACGTGGGGTATCAAAAATGTGGTACTTATTTCCATTCCGAATATCTGAGATCAATTTGGAACATACATATGAGAATTCTTTTATATCGGTATCTTGTAATCGTAATATTAATCAAAGTTTATTTTATTAAAGACTCACGGTTTATAATTATACTTGTTTTAATTTCCAAGATTGCTACCATCTCTAACCCATTTCCAGTCTGCTGCTAGCTTCCATTTATATCAAGATCAACATAAAATGCGAAATACGGCGAAATATGCGAAATTCCAATACCAGATATAATTTATTAACAATTGGCAAGTCGAACTTCCAATAATTTCCATTCATTTTCATCATTTTTATCAATTATAAATTTTTCCCTTCTTTGAGAAATAATTCAATGTTATTATAGGTATAATCTTTGTTTAGATTTTTAAAATAATTAAATTAAACACTTTCTTTATATTGGATTACTCACTTTTTAGTTTGACATTCAAATTATAACCTAATTTTTTTAACTGACGTAAACTCATTTTATTTATTTTTCTTTATAACAGAACCCTACAAAAACATGATTTGAAGCGCTCCAGAGGTGCATGTTCCCCTTTCGATGATTTAGAGCTACTCAATTATTGAAAAATGGCTTTTATATACGTTTTCAAGAAACAATTAAATTTTTAATGTAACACAATGAAATATGACTTTTCTCCAAATTTCCATTAACCCTAATTAATTTTACAAATTTTCCATCTTGTAGATCACAAAATTGCGAATCTGCCAATATATAAAATTGCATTAAAGAAGATGAAGCAACATTTATTAAACTAAATTACTAACCTACATTTATAAAAGCATACTTTCCCAATGTTCCTTGTTTCTAAAATTATACATTACACCTCTTCTGATCTCATTTGAAAAGCTTTCTAGGTACTACAAAACTACTGCACGTTACAAAAGCGTAGCCTATCAAACATGTTTTTCATATATCCTATCAACACGAACCAATCTTTATATGATAATATGTATCAATTATGTGGTTAAGATGCCACTCTTTTCGTTTCCAAAAGCTTATAATCTTATCAAAAAGCTTTAAAAATATTAAACTTGAATGTTACTCAGTGGTACTACACAAACAAAATACCTCCTTAAATGAAACACAAATTTCAGTAATAAATTCTACAGGTGAATACACTTGTATACATCTTAAATACAACCTGTTCCGTGTGTTTCAGATAAATTTTGACTTTAAAAAAGCACCAAAACTTCATGAAGTCTTAAAAAGTGTTAACGATTACTACATCGTTAAATTTATCAGTGAAAACTAATTTTTACTAAGAAATACAGGATTTAACTATATCTCTTCTCTGCTTAAATTGTTTTAGTGTGCATATTAATTCTAAATTTACTAGTTTTATTTACATTAAGAAAATGGTTTTCCCCATTTATTTCAAAAAGTGAGGTTATGTCACTTATAGATCGGCAGTTTGCATGAAATCTGAATGCCTAAATTATATTTTAATATTTAAATATTTTGAAAATCATAGCAGTTTGTATATCCAAAAATCGGCGTTATTACCGTATAAGAAATATGATTAGTAGTAGCACATTAATTGATTGCGCCAAAAGTGTACTGTATGTTTGTATTGAAAATTACAAAAGCAGTTATATGCTTATTCGGGAAATTACTTTAATATTGATGTAGTATATATCCATGATATCTAAAATAAACACTTCTGAAAACTGACTTACACCTAAAAGAAATCAGGACAAGGGTTTAAAAAAGGCTAAATCACAATTTATTCTGATAACCTTAGACGACGACTCACTAATAAACCGTTTCAAAACTGTATACCTATAATGCATAATTGATTAAACTTAAATTAAAGCTGAAAGTTTATCTTTCGGAACAGAATCTATGTCATAGTGCAATCTTAAGTAAGTATATCAGAAATAAGCACTAAATAGAAAATTAATTCTAATTTATTTATTTCACTTATCTCTATTGAAATTTAAAAAAATATTTTGAATAAAGCTGAAAAAACATTTTTAGATATCAAATTCTACAAAGAAAAAAGATAAAACATTAAAGAGCTACAATAAACACAATTTCAGAATTTTGTGTAGTGAATCTTCGTTCCTTCAGTTTATGGTATCCTTGAAGCCATACAGACAACAGGATGCGCTCAGATGCATAAGTCGAAATTCTCATGCACCAGGTACGACATTATTAAATTCAATTTGTAAGACGTGTTACGATGCTCTCACCTGTTTAAATTATATAAATGATAGAAGTAAGCATCATCGAGTAACTAGGTTTATTCATATCATCCTATATCGAATATAACTAATCTGTAGAAGTAATTATTAACATGAGATAGTAGATACAATGAAATTGTATCAGTAATAAGAAATGCTGCTGTATAGTATTATCTATATATTTAAAACACAAGGCTGATTTTTGTTCTAGTTCGTTTCAAAGTTTCACTGGACCGATTTACGTGATTCTTTTTTTAATATTAAAGCTTTCGATGTGTAACATCCAGTTTATTGCAATATTTTGTTTTTGTATTTCACATAAATATGTGGTAACAAAAGGCACCAACAAATAAAATAGTAATTAGGCCGTTATTGTAGGAAAGTTTAAAGCGTTGCAAGTGGTATCCGTTTGTTATATTACAGGACTTCAAACTGATCTCGTGGAACCTCAAACTATTTCCACAAAATCCCAGGGTTCCACGGAACTCACTTTGGAAATCAAGTTTTTTTTTACATTTGCCATTTCAATAACTTTCCGGAAATATTTCCATGGAAAGTTACCAAAAAATAATTTCTGGAAATTTGCCAACACTATGTTTATGTCATGTTTTTGAAATATGTACTAATAGATGTTTTCAAGAATTATTTAAACAAGATCGATTTTTGATTTTATTCTTATCATTTCGTAAGGTAGAATATCCGTATGTATGTAGAATAATCCGGTGCGGAGGGGTCGGAAGAAAGGAGGGTGGGAGAGAGGAGTGCTAGCTTAGAATTTTCAACTGGTTATGTTTGGTTGCGTTTATTTAAATAATCACTCAAGAAAATCCGAAGAATTGTAATCAAACAACGAATGTTGTATATACGGAAACTCTTTAATCCTTTTGAACGTCATTTCTTGACGAGATTTCCCTAGTATTACTATTATATTTCAAAACAATTAAGGTACAAATAGTTAATACATAGATCATTTACTCTTCTTCCTTTGAGACATACAGAATTTAATTAATAAATAACCTAAACATCAATGGTGAGACACTCTGTATACCTCATGCCTAATCCTACTAATAAAAGTAATAATATAAAAAATAGTATAAGAGCAGTCACAGCTAAAAAGATAAAGAAAGGAAACGCTACGCTTGTTTTTTTTTTTGTTTCAACACATCTGTTCCAAACAAACATCGTTGTAAAAAACGTAATTATTGGTAACAGATTTAAAGAGTTCCCTCCATTTTCATCAGTATAACCTTTTTTATTACATCATTACAGTTTTAATTTTCTCTCAGTGTTAAATTAATTTCAATGATTACAGAAGCTCGTAATTCTACACACAATTATAATAAAATTCGATTGGGAAGAGCTGCGAAAACAATTATTAAATTATTATTATCAGAGCTATCCAATTTAAACCTGCACAGATTATGAAAGATGAAAGCATTTTCATTATTGCAAAATTGACGTAATTAACTTAATTCAGGAAAAATAGTCGAAAATAGAGATTATTAAGAGCAGCTATCGTAACATAGCTATTTAGTTATTAGTAGTTATTAACTGCATTTTGAATGCTGTTGTTTTTCGTTTTGTTTTGCACTAAATGGATGAAATAAGAATTGTTTAGAAGCAACCCTTTTATGAACGCATTTCATTGTGTAACACAAATTTACAGGGATATTAAGATTGTAATTTTAATCTCAGAAGCGAATGTGATAAAAAAAATATTGTTTCAGTTGAAAAGAAATATGAGTCTGTCGAAATGCTTTTAGATTTAATGATAAATATGTTTAAATGCATTTAGCTATAGTCTTTATCTCTGTTTATGAAGCACATGTGCTTTATCACTTCTGCAACGAATCATTTTTATTGTGAAATTTCAACTAAATATTAGTTCATGAATTTATATATCTAGATTTATCTTTATGGGCTTTAAAGCCCTTACATATTGCTATGAATTTTGGGTTGGTTGAAAATAAAAAACTATAATTGTTTTATATAACTAACTGTGCAAACAAACTACACAGCAACAGACTTGGGTCATCAAATAATAAACCGACAGCGGTAGTGGCACATTGATGATACATACAAAATACAAACCTATCTACCTTTACGCTTAAAAAAATGCTCCGGCTAATTACAATCCTGATGAAACTTCAAAAACTCCACCACACTGAGACCTTCGGGCGGGTCTCTTGAATAGGACATTAAATAAATATAGATCTAGGAACACAACTAATGTACACAAAAGAAATATAAACCAAATTTTCTTTAAATTTGAAATGACAAAAATATATTTAAAACTGAACACAAACACCAACAAAAAATATTAAAATATAAAAGAAAACTTTGGATATCATGAACAATTGAAAAATCAATACCAAGATAGTATAATTTTATTCGAGGAGTAGAATTTCTGGCATCATCAGAATCTTAATTACTAAATTTTATCTAAAATGAATTAAAAACCTTATGTTTTTTAAATCAATCCAATACTTGGCGCCAATAGTTTGCCAACTGTAATTGTTACAAAACAGCAACCCTCTGTTTTCCATATGGTTTAAATAATAAAATGGTGGAAGAACAACCACCTACCTCTCTTTCAAATTGTGTTAAAATAAATGGCATTATTAAATCGAAATTAAAATCCAACTGCGTATACGAAAAATAGTACGTCCAAGTAATGTTTATATTTTTAAATTCCTTCCAACATCAAAATTATAACGAAGGTTAAAAGTTCCATTATCCAAGTAATTTTTTTCTCGTATTTATAAAAAAACTATTTCACAAATAAATTCACAGTACTGATTATTATATTAATTAAATGTTATTATTATTAAAAACAGTCATATTCAAAGACTAATTAATTACTTAAAATTACCTGTTTACATCTTCCTATCTTGACAAAATCCAACCTTACATCCTAATAAACATTATTTACATACTTTTGGATATCTATAACATGATAATAGTAGATAAATTAACTGTTTTAGATTGCAATGGAAAAATGCACAAACTTGCATTTTATATCAATGATATCTTCTACAAAAAGCAATCCCAACATTCAAGATTGTTTCAAAATTGTGCTTAAGAAACTGATTAACAAAACAGCATTAAAACATTTTAACCACTAGCAGTATAATCTAGCTAATGAAGAAAAACTTAACAATATCAAAATCTTATTAACTTCAATCATTATATTCTCATACAAATAATTCAGGTAAGGTAGCAAATACTTGCATATTTCATCACTACCATACTCTTTGTCTGTCTTAGGGCAAAACTTGCCTGAATCTGGCCTCTACTTCATTTTAATTGCCTGATTACGTCACGATTTTCCACCGTTAGCTGAATAATGAAAAATTACCAAGATTAGAAGTAAAATCAACTTTAAAATTTATGCTTTTACTGCCTAGTGTGTTCTAGAGTGCATTAAATTAAAACCTTTTTTTGGCATCATGAAAAAATGTGTATCATTATTTTTTCCTAGAGGTTATGCAACCCATCTAACATCTTGTTGGAAAAATTTTAAATGTGGGTGCATACTTTCTAATGTATGTCAAAAATCAGGACAATATATTTCTTTAAAAACTTGAAGACTAGATTAATAAAACTTTAATCACAGATTTAAACGAAATATTTTAGTTAAAAACCGCTCCAGTGTATGATTTTCATATCGCTTTTATCCAGCCATTTGGGGATATTCTGCAGCGGGAAATAAAGAAATTGGACACAAAAAATAAAACTTGAATAGTAGCGTGTCAGTCATGCTATTTTCAAAAAAAAAAGATAAATTGCAAATGCTCTTTATTTAACACCACTAAAAGAGCTACCCTTCTAACACGCAAATATACGGATAAACATCTAAAGGAAACCGGAAGCGGGAAAAACCTTTGATAAAGCAACTCTACACAGTTCACGACGTAACCGCTAGTCCATTCAAATAAGATTGTCGAATTTTATCATCCATTTTGTCTCATTCTGACTGCTTTTATTAAATTACGTTTACCAACATTACTTTCTTCCTACACGTATAAAACTACAAAGCCGGCGAGGGCGGCACACAAGAATAAAATAACAAGAGAAAATCTGATCTGATTTCTTTTGCATTCAGTTATCAAAATTAATACGAAAACTTTTGTTATGTGTGCTACCTTATCTAAGTAAAATCCATATTTTCTCCGGAACATTAGACATTACGATATGTAAATTTAAACGTTGATACCCTGATCACGTACGCCACAGCTCAGTTCGTTATCTCGGCTAAACCAGAGGCTTACGTCACTCGGGGGCTGAAAAACTTAATGCGATTCTTTATATTGCGTGGAAATGGTGTCTCGGATTACCTATGGGATTTCATTTTAGTGTTTTTGGAAATTTAATTCTGATTCAGGTTAACTGAATGTAGAGGATTTTTTATTTTTGAAGATTAGTCTTTGCTAATTGCCTTTGAATTACTTTTTAACAGCTCAGATCCTACAATTAAAATGATTTAAAAATTTAAAATTAGAATTATAGAATATAATTGTAAATGATGAGTACTTTACCAGTTTTACTGAAAAAGCTCCTTTAATTGATGATATATGTTTTAATTATTGCAATTAATGTTGTCATTTTACTTTATCTACTGTTTATTATCGGGTATATTGCAGGGTCTCACTAAGGGCCAGTTGTATAAATGTGGTTTAACTTTAAACTTGGTTTCCGCAGTAACGATTGTCAGAACAATCGTTGTCTAGGATATTGATCCTAGTTTAAAATTAAGCTGTATTTATACAACTTGTCCTAAAAAGCTTTTTTTGTATAGTACAACTTTCTACATAGTACGTATTTGGTCAGTTGTGATCATGACTGACTGCGATTAATAAAACCTTAAAGAGAGTTTGATTCGGCCCATTCAATTTTGTTTGACTTTAAAATTTTATAGGTTATGAGTGTCAATTTGAACGTTAATCTCAACGTACGTGGATTTAGTAAAATTCCTAAGGAAAGCTATTTGAGAGTGCTAAATTAAATGTGTTCTTACTAGTAAGCATGCCTTTAGCATTTATATAACTTTTGTTTAATAAATTACGCTTTAAGTATAATCCGTTGCGTTTATGTTTTAACAATTATCAATTCTATCAAAAGTGCACCAATTCTCTTCTAAATAACAACCGAAAGTAAAACCCACAGTAATTAAAATTAATTTTAAAACTTTTCTACTTAAAGGTTTCTTCTGTTTTTAACATGTTTTAAATGTAGAGTAACCCATTAAATGTAAAATCGAAATTATTACTGATGTAATATGATCAATTAAAATTGTAAAGTTAAAACTTGGATAACGAAGTTTGCCCTTGTCTGGAAAATTAATTAAAGATAGTTTTTAAAGGGAATAAAATAAAGTAAAGAGAGGTGTAGCTTTCACAGTAGCAAGTTGCAAGTATGCATTCTATCCCGAACATACGTGGTTTTTATAAAAAATACACTTTTGCATCTTTTATTTTACAATAAATGTTATTTTCATTTTCGTTTGTATTGTTAATGAACTGAATTAGTGTAAAATTAGCCCAATGACAACTAGCGCATTATGAACTTTTAGATATTGTTGGTTGCATAAACATACAGCAGATGCATGGTTTCAGATGATTATTTTAAAATGCAATATATGATGTAGTAAATAAATAGCACTGTATTGTATATCTACTATGTCTACCGTACCTACTATTTCTACCATGTCTACTGTGTTTACTGAGTCTGTTATGCTTACTATGCCTACTATATTTACTTATACTATATTCATTATATCTATTACATCTTCTAGGAGATGTAGTACTTCGTCCACTATCTGATATTCAATTACTGTCATATCTACTCAGCATGTCTGCCATATGGATCATTATACCATTCTACCACGTCTACCTTCACCATCTATCAAAACTATACGTACCCATGTCTAATATACATTTTCTCTACTATGTCTATTATGTTTACTATGTATGTCTAGTACGTTTACTGTATTTACTGTGACTCAGTTTACCTTGCCTATTATGTCTACTATGACTACTTCTATTATATGGACTTTATAGCAGATATAGTACTATGTGTATCTTCTATATCTACTCGATATTCTACTAAATCCAACCATACCTGACATATCTACCAAATCTGCCTACCAAATCACAACTAAACGGTTTAAACCATAAAACTTGACAAAAGGTTAACTCGTAACAGCCTTGCGTTACTTAACTGCATTTCTCCTCAATACAAATTTAACGGAGATCAGCTTTTTCGGACTACTCAACGCATGTCTAGAATCACGCTTGTGATCATGTTCTCGTACTCTCTGTACTTGACTAACTTTACTGAGAAGCGAAGAATTATACAAACCCCACTGAAATTCAAGAGTGCTAGAAGTTCCAACCCACCACACAATATTCTTGACGGTCACTTATTTGTTTGTTATAACCTTATAACTAAATCATTTTTATTGGTCTTATTGCTGGTAATTCATTTTGTTAATTCATCAAATAATAATTTTCTTGTATTATAATGCGAATAGTGGTCGCACTGCCTCATTTTTAGAGAGGGTTCCCAAGCAGCATTTTTAGTCATCGGTACGCACCAGCAAACACCGGTGGAACTATGAAGGTTTTGCCACTAGTCACAATTACGTAATTGTTACGGTTTTATTACGTGCCTGGAACCAAAATGAAGAACAATTTTTGGGTAGCAGATACGTTGCAATAACCTCTCTGGAACTTGTCCAGCTACGTTTCTGTTACATTTAAACTACGTAGCGGGAAAGTGACGGCGTAGTAATTGCTACTTTCGTGGAACTTCTATTCACTTTGAGACATCGTGTCGCGTGGTTGCTCTCTCTTACTCTTGCAAGTTAACAAATATTCTATCATTTTCTATACGAATGCTGCAATCGTGTCACAAAATGGATTACTATTTTATTTGTAATACGTACTTACGTAATAATACAAAGAGCGATGAAATGTTTGATTATTTTATCATTCCAGTATACCAAATTTATAAACCATTGCAACTTTTCTGTTAAATGTGATGATATTCTTTAATAAAAAATGTCTTTAATAACATATGACAAAAATACTTATAAGTTGAGACACACGATAGAAACCATTTTTATATTATTACTGTTATGTTCTTTTATGTGTTTAAATAAAAGATACTCAATTATTGGCATTAATTAATTTTATTAATATTGAGTGAGCAGGGAGCTTTACGTACACTACAAGATGTGTGTCTAAAAGTCGACTCCTGTCGTACTGACGGACGAGCCAGGATTGGTTAGTTACATCACTACAAATAAATGTTGCCAGCTTAAAGCTACATACATAACAATTCCTAAGGCTGTTATTTTTATTGAAGGTTATATAGTAAAACATCAATTCAAATTGATTAATGACCTCCAACATTTTATAAGTAAATATGGAGATGAAGTAGTTTACGAAAAATTACTTTAAAGTGTTTCTTCTGGGTAACAAAACGTTTTACTTTCAATACTGATGTAAGGTTCCGTTACTTTAAAGGATTAAGCAATGGTTTCAGACATATGGCATGAACTTTCAGTACTACTTTAAAGTTTTAAAAATTTTAAAGCAGCTTCGGGCAAGTTACTGCTACAATCATAATACCACTTTGGAGTTGCAACGACTTTACAATAGTTATACTAAGTGGAAATACCGTTTCACATACTTTAAAAGTTACTCAGAAGTAATGGAACTACATAGTTCCAATAAATAGTAGAAACAACTACATAATTAGTAAAATATTCCGAATTGAGGTAATTAAGCCTATAAAGTCATAAATTTAGTTCCGATCTCAGTTACTGCTACTTAGATGCTGCTTGGGTTGTTTATTATCTCTCTGAACGTGTTTAAATTTTGTAATAGTTGTGTTAAACGTTTTTTATGTAAGAAATATGAAACATTATCATAAATTTGAAAAAGTTTTTAGCTTATATCAATATCTCTAATATTATTTTGAGATTTCTACAAAATTAATATAAAAACTTAATTATATATATATATTTTTTATTTAAGATCTAAATAATTCATAATTTCATAATAAGATAATTTCATATGATAGGTATTCTATTTCGTAATTTAATTCAAACAATTATAATTTTTAATGTGGTTGTGCAAGATCAACTTATTGGGAATGGTTCTAATTAATCATAGTTTAATGCCTTGGTAGTGTAATGTCTAGAGTGCTGGATTTTCACCCAAGCGGCCCGCGGTCGACTCCCGGTGCCGGCAGTTCTGGTTAAGGTTTTCTACAGTTTTCCTTAGCTGTGACACAAATGTGGGATTTGCGCTGTTCCGTCTGTAAGTCGGCTGCAGCCGCACTTAGGACCTACGTAATAATAATCGCCCCCTCCCTCCCCCACAAGCTTATAGCTTCTGGGGCCTGGTTTCCAGGCTATGGGTTGTAGCAATTATTATTATTATTATTATTAATAATAATACCGTTTGGAAACGCATGGGCTTGGTTTATGGATATAAAAGCGTCCATAAAAATAGTGAAACGATGCGATACAAATAAAAATTATATAATATAATATTATAATATAATATCCCCTTTCTTTATCGTTATCGCATCGTTTCACTATTTTTATAAACGCTTTTAGATCCCTAAACCAAGCCTATGCGTTCCTAACCGGTATACTCATACTGCAATCTGTCACAAAATAAGCAATATCTTCCAATAATATAAAATCCATTTGCGAATAACATACCTTTCATAAGATTCCCTCCGATATATGGATTAACTTGAACTTATTTAAATCCCAAATTGAGAAAAGGCAGTTTTCTCAATAATTTTTACAAAAACAGTTCGCGTTTCGCCAGTTCCTCCCCTATTATTTTTATTGGGAAAAAGAACGTTAAGTGTATAAAAATATAATATTAAAGTAGACAGGTGCAATCTTTAAGTCAATCAACGAAAATGGCTTTTAGAAAACGAGCTCATTTGAAAAGTCGGGACCAATTTCGTCAGGTAACAAAAGCATACACACACGCCAACGTAACATAACAACAAACCCATCGTAAAACACTCGTCCATTCTCCAAAAATAAATACGATTGCAGCCGTAAAACAAGGAATAAAATATTCTGATCGGGAAATTGCCACGATGGTTATTTATTTTATTTGCAAACCGGACAAACGTCTCCGAGGACGACACATATCCTAAAAACAAAAAGAGGGAAATAATATGGGATAACTACAAAGGGAAAACTATAAAAGTGTAAACGTAACTTAAATTTACCTTTACATTTATCTGTATCCTTTCTTCTAAATTGTTTTCGTAATTTATTTAAAATTTAGAAGTTGCAATGAAAGTGTTGCCGAAGTTCCGAGAACCTATTTATTATTGTTTTACTTATCTTGAATTGTTCAGTTTGCACTTTATAACCCATTCATTAACAATACAAAAATTAATCAGAAATAGGTAAAGCAACTGTCTGTCCTGCTATTTCGTCGTTAGGTGTAGGTTTGTATCTGAAAAGATTTTTTACTTGGATAGCGTTAAGAGCCAATTTTAGTTTATAATATACCCGCACCAGTGCGTAAATACAAATATTTACGACTACAAGTCATCAATACAAGCAAAAGTTTGTCTTGTATACAAAATTTAATATGCTTGAATTGGTTTTGTACCATGTATTGAAAAACTACAACCTGTACTCAACATTATATAAACTTATGCTATGCAAAACATCATTTTCATAATTTTTCTCAGAATGCCAATAAAGTAAACATTGATTACATCAACACCTATTGATATAAAACAGACTGATATGTAGCTTTCTTATAATTATTTATTTGAAACAATTAACAATGTAGATACAGAACCTGCATAAAAGAACACATATATGTATATAATCTAAAATCAATAACGAACCATCCAGGATAAAACTTTTTCTATGTACTGGATCTAATGCTAAGCCCAACCTATTCCATAAAATGGAGATTGAAATGGATAAATCACGAAGAGTTTTAGTTCCATACACTTCTTAATCTAAATCAGAATAGAAGTCTCAAGATCTAAAGAACTTCCTAGAATACTAGAGTACTGAAAGGTACTCGTGAGTGTAAACGCGGATTGAATAGAATAAAAATAATTTGTGCAGTCTTATAAGGCACAATTTGTTAACGGCTAGTTCTTTGTTGTTAAGATGGCAACCACAAAGAATGAGTACCACCGCTAGAATGGGTCTGACTGTTTAGATTTTAAGCTAAACACAATTAGTTTTAGACGTACGAACAGTTGATATTGAATATTCTAGTACTTATAACCGATATTTGAAGGACATTTCTCCTTAACTAGATGGCAAAAGGAAAACTAATGATGTTTCATATTAACATTTAACTGTATATGACTTTCCTTATTTATCTTATAAAATAATGACGTTGGAGGGGTTCTTTAAATATTAATTGTTCGAAGAATAATTACAAATCAAAAGTCCATCCCATTAACTGTTCATCTTTCAAACATAAACTCATACCATTCAGGAATGGATTAAAGGATTAAAGGATCGATTGTTGTCCCTGCTGACTGCCGCGCCGTGCAGTAGCGCTTCTTTACACTAATGGCGACTCAGCAAACAAAAAACATAATAAGGTCTGGTACCTGTGTGTGTACCTTACTTCTAAGGAAACGACCAAGCCTGCATTTCAATTGTGGCAGCGGCGTTCTTGCTGCGCCATTTAAAACGCAAGCTTGATCGCCTTAAATAATTATCTTCAAAACTACAGAATGAATACGTATGTGATCATACACAGTAGTGGGGTATTTCTAGGATGGCATCCGTTCAAAACATTTCCACATTAAATAAAATTAAGAGGAAGCAAAAAACTAAAGTCGATTTTTTAAATTGTTCTGGGAAAACGGAAAATATCAAGTACATATTTATAAACTTATCAAAATCTTTGGTAATTGCGTAGTAAAGTTAAATTGATTTACCAATTAAATAAATTGTCATTTCTTAATAGTAGCAATTTTAAAAATTATTTTATATTAATTAAGTAATTGATACCCGAAAACATTTACTTACCGCAAATTTACTTTGTTATGTGTAATTATTTTTTATTTTATATGTAATTTAAGTTAAACAGAAAAAAATCGTGTGCCTCTGTGAATTCTTAATCACAAAAATGTTATCTACTCAATATCGGTACCCTCGAATTAACGCACAGGCGAGTAGTTTAAGTACCTAAAGATTATGGTTGTCATTACACTGAAAAAAATATTCAGGTTAAATTAACCAAAAATTAGTTGCAGCAACCGGAAAATATGGTACAAAAAGTGACAACAATACTTATGGGTAACACGAACTATACGATTTTAGTAAAATGTGTTTGGTTAAATTTACCCAATAAGGTTAAATCAATCACACTCCCATATGGTAGAAGCAACCGGTAAATTGTTAAATTTACCATACCGTGTTAGGTTGTTTCAGCCTTGCATATAGTTAAAATAGTCTTAATAGTATAGTTAGATATACGAAATGAAACAGTTAGAAATGAAGCTCATATAGTTAAATCAACCTAGTAGACTAGTAAAAGTAACTCACGATGTAGTTGCATTAGCTTGGCTTTTCTGGCTGATGTAATAATATTGGATAGTAAAAATACCTATATGTCAAGTTAATTCAGCATCTTTCTAAGATGGAATCAGCTACATATGATAGCAGTCATGACCATTGCATATAACTAAAATACCATTCTGCTTAGTTGATTTTACCCATCGATTCAAGTTCACATTACTATATTTTCTGGTTGTTTCTACCAGATGACATTGGTGATTTAAACTCACTATTTTTGGTAGTTTGCCTAATTTTCTCTTCATAATCTCCAAATTTCCCCCACTCCCTAATTTTAAGTCTTATTTTAAGCTAATTCTAGGAGAAACCCTGTAATGATATGGGAGGAAAATGCACATTGAAAAAATGAATGTTTTCAATTTTTATGCCTCATTTCAATGTGTATTACCTTCATCTGCTATATAAGGTTTTCTCACAGAGATAGCTGAAAATATTTTCAGAAACTGATGGAAATCTAGTAATTCTGAAGAGCAAATATGGCCAACTAGCAATAATAGTGAGTCCAAATCACCAATATCATACTTACACAAAAAAAGTCGAAAAGAAACAAATTCAATAAAAAAAACTGTTATTGTTCAAAAATGAAGGCAAGACAAATAAAATAAAACGATATTTACTTAAAAAACTTACATTAGAACGATTAATTATATTGTATTCATTATAGTCAACATCCGGAAATAATTATCCAAATAATTATAATTATGATAACATGTGACAATTATAAGTACAAATTAAAAATTCCAATAAAAATGTAAATCTAAAGACGCGACTTTTTTCCTTGGTTCCTCGCTTAGCTCTCGTCAACTATAAGGTGGCATAACCTCTTTCTGGCTGTCTGATCTAGGATACCTTTCTCGAAGTAAAGATCTAATAAGGTTCTGCCCTGTGGGGCTAGTTGGAGTGTTACAGCATACACTTCCTGCAATGAAAAGAGAACATTATTTAAATTTCAGAAATGATAAGTATGTCAAAAATATTGAAGTAAAAAATAATAGTCAAATCACTATAGTACAGTCTTACAAAAAATAGCGGAAAGTCGAGTTAAGTCCGTGGATTTTTGCATAGGGCTTCCTTGTGGATTGTTAAATCACCACCTCAAAGTCAACACCTGTAGGTGGTGAGCTCGAAGAGATAATGAGGGTAAACCAGGTCCCCTAACGGTTTTTGTCGTTTTTCTCAAAACTATTAGGTTTATTGAGATGGAGATTAGGTAACATAATGCTTATTTAAATCCCTACCAAAAATTCTTTTTCGTACCTCGCCTTTGTTTTGTGTATTCGAAGAAAGAAGGTATATCATACATGGATCAGCAATTTGCACCAGTAAATTTGCTCAAGGAACATTCGGGCGTAACTTTTTTGGTCTAATATTCGTCATGAAGTAGCTAAGAAAAATTTGTTGAGATCCGGACGCGATCGTGGTCCAGTCATCTTTTACCTTAGCATCTCTTCGTCAAAACCCATCAGGCGAGGTTATCGATATTCTTGGTGTCAGTCGGCTGAAAAATTCGTATTAGCAAGTTAATTCTTAGGAGAGTACACTGTACCAGTTAATTTTTGTATCCAACCCAATAGGTACAGGGTGTTTCGCCTATTTTGAAATCCGAATTTTCTTTATTTATAAGACCTTGGTATCGAGCAAATTTTTCTCTTGAATGATTTTTGATGTGAAATTGAAATACACGATTTAATTCCTGATTTGCTCGTATTGTACGGACGCCACAGTAAGGCAACAGTTTCATTTTAAATTGTATATTTCAGTTTTACAGCAAAAATCATTCCAGAAAACTTTACTGATCTTATAAATAAAGGAGATTAGGATTTCAAAACAAACGAAACACCTTTACATAATAGGTTGAATTAAAAAATTGACTAGTACAGTGTACTCTCCTAAGAATTAACTTGCCAAAACGAATTTTTCAGCCAACTGGCACCAAGAATATCGATAATCTCGCCTGATGGGTTTTGGCAAAGGGATTTAAATAAGCTTTATTTTACCTAATCTTCTTCATCTCGATAAACCTAATAGTTTTCGAGAAAAACGACAAAAACCGTTAGGGGCTTGGTTTACCTTTATCTCTTCGAGCTCACCACCTACAGGTGTCTCTTACAATGTCGAGGTCAGGAATATTTTGAAAAGTGCCCCGAGTCACAGATGAAGAATAATTTTCTTTAAACATTCCTGATCGAGACAGAATTTCTGGTTACTAATTCAAGCGCGTGTGAGATTCGGTACGAAGATTTCACACCAAACTTCAAATTCAAAAAAATCAAATATGAAAATAAATTGTCAAGAACTTTCCAGTGTAATTACCTACTGTCAATCAAAATAAGACTATCCTAGTGGTCAAAATATACTGGTATGGAATTTTCTAAGATATGTATTTCTGTTTAAAGAGGTTTAGATCGTTAGACAGTGATCATGAAACAGTTGAACCAACTGGAGGCAGCGGTGAAACACTTTACCCTAAGCAATGTGTTAAATTACTGAAATATCACAACTATTCATACTCACACTTTCATTATTCCCTTCGACCTGGGAGATGGTGTAGGAATGCTGTATGTATCTGTGGCAGGATCCAAAGAAATACTATCCTGGCTGAAGGATGGATTAGAACTATAGGCGGCCTCAGATTGACTGAGTAGTGCTGGTGAACTGAACAACTGGTGATGGCAAGTCTCCAATATCTACGTTCTGAAGATCAGTCGTAGCAGCTGACTGAAAAGAACAATGTAATTCTGTTACTGTAATAAATAGTAATTATTAGTTCTTGAAGTTCAGTCTATAATACTACATTTCTTATGGCAACATTTCGAGAACCCTCCATTGCAGAGACCAGGTCCAGAAATGTTTATTTAAAAGGTTATTGCCCAAAAATTATTAAAAATCACGTTTTTACGTTGTAGATAATTAAATTTTAAAGTACTAACTATACTTTAAAGCGTACTAACCTTATTGACTGCAGTCCCTTGGAATGTAGATTTCCACTGCTATAGGTTAAACATAAAAACAGAGCGGTCCCCTGCAACCGGTATCAAATCTCGGGAGATAACTGCTGTCAGGCATTTCTCTAGTAACAATAAACGGTATAATTAATTTTCAATAACAATGAACTACTATCCATTTTTTTCTAGAGTCCTCTGACTTCATATTCATATGAAAGCATATTGCTCGGGAACTAATGAACCAAATTAAATATTTTAAAAACGAGCAAGTAGTAAATTCATTTCTACATACAACAGTAGAATATTATATTTCTAACTGGTATACTTTTTATCGGACGATACGCAATAAAAGGTACCCATTTTTAGGGATAATTTGATTGAAGTAAGTTCACTAATTTTTTTCTCAGAAAGTATATGTCATATATCTATGAGATTTTTGTAGGGGTTAGCAAGAAACCTTGCGGTTCTTATACTATTGTTTTTCAGACAAAAAAGCGTTTTATTTAAGATTTATGTGAAAAAAAAGCGAACAATGCGTTCTTGTTTATTAATAGAGATAGCGTCAAAATTTTTTCGCTAAATCAACACATTTTATGCGTAGACATTATTGTTTTTAAAAAATGTTCCTAATTTTAATAATAAAAATGCGGAAACAAAAAAACGATTTTTGATGATAAGCGATTTCGACAAATAACGGGTTTTTTGTTATTGCACTTTCATTGTTAAAATTCGGAACATTTCTTTAAAGAAAATAATGTCTACATATGAAAAGTGTTAATTTAGCGGAAAAAATTTGACGCTATCTCCATTAATAAACAAGAACGTATAGTTCGCTATTTTTTCATATATATCTTAAATAAAACACTTTTTTGTCCAAAAATTAATAGAATAACAACCGCAAGGTTGCTTTCTAACCCCTACAAAAATCTCATAGATATATTAGATATACTTTCTGAGAAAAAAATATTTAACTCACTCTCAATGAAATTTTTCCTAAAAATGGGTACCTTTTATTATGTATCGTCCGATAAAAATAAAAGTATATCAGTTAGAAATATGATATTTTACTGTTACATGTAGAAATAAATTTACTATTCGCTCGTTTTTCAAATATTTAATTTGCTTCAGTAGTTTTCCAGCAATACGGTATCAAAGAGAACTCTAGAAAAAAAAATGGATAGTAGTGAGAAGTTCAACTTATAAAGAATGAAATACGTTAAAATTATGCTTAAAAACAAATACTAGATAATTCAGAAGAATCAATCTTTAAACCTAGAAATTCGATGGGTTTGCTCTTTAAAAATTTATGAATTCGCTGAGACTTGAAAACCGGAAAAGTAAAAAATTTTACGCGTTAATGACTGTGGAACAAGTTTATTAAAGTACACAAATACATAATTAAATTATGCTTAAAGACCCGACTCATTGTCAGATATCGAATTTTAAATTTTTTTTTCTTGTCATTGTAAGAGTTAAATATTATTGGTATCATGAACAAAAAAAGTGACTTACCTTTGAAGGTGTCTATGTACTCCTAAAACCCCTCTGCCAATAAACTTTATATTCCCTTGTAACAGCACTCGATAAAATGAACTCGCGTTTGAAAGACACAATATAAAATGTCTTTTAATTTTCGCAGTCTAAAAAGCTGATATAGCATTTTTAATAGGAATGGTATAAAAGCAACTTCACAAATACACCCAACATAAGCCGTATAGTATTTATAACTCGTAAATAAAATTTAATTCCACAGACGTTTTATCAAAACATAAATGCATATTGTACGTGACTGATAAATATATGTTATGGATATCAAATAACAAAGCTACTTTTGTTTTTATGTACTTATGTATGACATCATTATTCTAAATTCAACTTTATTAAAAGTGAAAACTACTATTTCGAATGGTAACCGTAAGGTTTGGTTTATTCTACCTGTTTATATAGTCGATTAAATCAATTTTTTAAGCTATTTTAGCCTGAGTTATAGACTGAAATAGCCCTGCTAACGTAAAATCCTTGTTAAGCTGACTTTACCCATACTAATGGTTGATTTTACTAGAAGCCCAGTAAGATCTGCCAAAGACCGATTGACCATAAACAAATAGTTCACTTTACAAATCGTTTGTTTATTTTGACCTAGATTTTTAGTTAACGCTCCTAAAATTAAGTTAGAACAACAAAAAAATCGGTTTACTATAATATAGTTAGTGATATTTTTCTCAGTGTAATAAAACATAATCTGAACCTTATTCTTTACCTCCTCTTCGTTTTACCCCTCTACCTTAGATTCCTTCCTACCCATAAAAAACTTTTCCACCAGTTTACTGTAATTTTTCTTTTCTGTATAACAATAAAATATTTATTTAAGCTGCTAAATCATTAAATCTTTATTATAAAGAATTTTTAATTTTGAAATTAATCGATATAACACAATTTACCAAAATTCGAGTTGTCACCATTACGGAATGTATGTAATGCATGCATCTCTCACTCTCGTACACATGCCCATCGTTACACTCGCGTTGACTCTACATGATTTTATGGCAGTTGATGCTTTATGCCATCGCAGTATACATCGCACCGCTAGTTCATTCTCTACACGACGATTACTGACTTAATAAAGAAGAAATGCAAAAAAGAACTATTTTTATTTTCAAACTTTTGCTGGACCATAAACGCAATATATTATCATTCTGTTATAGAAAGCTTGTACAGGCCAAAATCTGATCGGCTAAAAGAATTGGAAACTAGTAAGTAAATGCACCTAAGCGCACAAAACTGCAAAGATGTGTTGAAGGACGACGTAGGAATAATATTCGAACGTTATTAACAGATCGCGTAATTAGTTGATATAATGTCATCGTCCGGGCAGGAATGTCGCAAATTAATTTTGCACGTACTGCATGATTGCGTCAGTGGCGTAACTATGTAAGATTGCGCGCCCCTGCGAGACTTTCGCACGTTTGCGCCCTGCATACAGGGTGGCTGATTTTGTATTGTCTGGTTATATTTGGTGAAACATTAAAGGTAAAGAAAAAAGTTAAGTAAGAGACTTGTTTAGCATAACCTGATCTATAAAATAGTCCAAAAAAACTTTTTATGGCCAACTTATTTTCGAGCAAAATATACAGCTTTACACAACAAATTTTTTTTAAATGAATTTTCTTTGCGGAATAAAGTTCTAAATAAATTTCTTTTTACAATGATATTTACTCTTCGATTACAAAATTATAGCAGCTTTTATTTAATTACTATTTAACAATTTGCTTATAATGACTGCTCAAATTGTCGACCATGAAAGTCTAAACCTATTTCGGCTCGTTTGAGTAGCTTTCCTCCGGCTTTATGCAGCATTGTAGGTGTAATTAACAAGGTAGCTGCAGTGATTTTATTTTGAAGATCCTGCACATTTTGAGGAGTCTCATACACTTGTTTATTCAGGAAACCCCATACAAAGAAATCAAGAATACACAAGTCAGGTAACCTAGGAGGTCACAAAACGAGTCTTCTGTTACCGATCCGTTTTGGACCAAATTCATTGTCCAAACCTTTAAACAATTTGTTAATGCAGCTCCATTATGAGGAGGGGCACCGTCATGTTGAAACCACAAGTTTAGTCGTGTAAGATTGTTGCTATGCAAAAATAATAAATTCTGTCGTAGGTCACAGTATTCAAGTGGTCAAGTATCCATATCCATACATTAATTGAAAAACGTGCTTGCGCATAGGTTTCAACAATTTTGCGAAGGTTCTCATCATCCCAATAATGTGGATTAATCTTGTTAAAAATTTCATTTCTGTGAAAATTGGATTTGTTGTCGTTCCTCCTTAAATTTTGGTCAGTATGACATTTTGGAAATGCATCAGTGAACGGCATAATTTAAAAGCAAAAACCCACTTGTGATATATGATTTTAAAGAGAAATCTATTTAGAATCTAATTCCGCAAAAATATATAGGATGTTCCATTTAAAAAATGAAAGTTGAATATTTTTCCGGAAAATAAGTTGGGCACGAAAAAGATTTTTTGTGCTACTTTTAGATCAGGTTATGCTAAACAAGTATCTCGTTTAACTTTTTCCTCTGCTTTTAATATTTCAGCAGATATAACCTGGACAACGAGAAATTAGACACCCTGTATACAATTGCTTAAACTAAAATACTTAATAATTAATAATAATTCATTACCGTAGAATAGTCGAAGAATGTGTTTTACCTCCAATGTTTATTGTTTTAAAATTTCTATTCCCAACGAAATAAAAGCAACCCTTCAGAGGGTTGCGGCCCCCAGGTTTGCGGGGGCGGTAGTTACACCACTGAATTGTGTAGTGATGGACGATAAAATCTATTGTAAAGCTGATTTTGCACAAATTGATGTTTTCTATACCGCCCCCAACGAACAGGAAGTCCCAGAGAGCTTTAAAGTGAAAAAGGGGGCCAAGTCTCCAAAAACATTTCTGGTTTGGCAAGCGATATGTTTTGCACTCAAGAGTACAGCATGCGTTACCGTCTGTACCATAAACTAAGAAAAATATCGAACCGTGTGTCTTCAAAAGCGCCTTCTACCTTTCCTGACGCAACACCAGACTCAATCTTAATTTTGACTAGACCTAGCTACGGCACACTATTCCGACACTGTAAAAGAGTGGTACGGGAGAAATAATGGTTTTGTGATTCCGAAGGTGTAGAATCCCCCCAATTGTCTGGAATTAAGGCCGATAGAAGAATACTGGCCTATAATAAAGGGGAAATTGGGGGAAAAAAAGCTAATGAGGTATCTACAGTTCAAGATTTTTTCTCTAAGTGGATTTGAGCAGCTTAGGACGTTCACAACAGTCTTGTGCAGAAGTCAACTTCGTAAAACCACATGGAGCCAATGACAAATGGAATAAAAATGTTACAATTTTATTTAATTTCAAAGCACTGCTGTTTTAATTTCATCTATAATTTTTAGTGACCAGATTTTGGCGTGCACAAGCTTTATTTCAAATAAATAAAAAATCAAATCCACAAATAGAAGATGAAATTCCAAGAGAATTCAATATTCAAACTAAAAAATTAATTCATAAATAAAATATTAAATTACATGGAAATAACCATAACTTGATGTTATGGTTAACTTGAAGACGACTGGTGACAAGAAGTTCAATTTATTGCCAAGCTGAAAGAGGGCGTCTGTTTGAACACCTTTAAAATTTAGGAAAAATCTAACTATCATAATATATTATTCATGGTCTCACTATAATGAAGTTTTCTATATAATTGATTGTAGAATTTTCATTTATTATCTTATTTAATTTAATATAATTTTATTTCTGAATTATTTTAGAATATTGGTTCTTCCCGAATATTTGCATTTATTTTTGGAATTTATTGTTAATTTATTTTAAATATTTATCAGAATAATAATCGATTGCGTTTATGGCTCAACAAAAGTTTGGAAACAAAAATAAGTTTTGCATTTCTTTATTATTCTTTATTATGGTTGATCCTTTATTGATTATTGTTCTATCTTAATTATAGGATAGGTGCAAACATCGTTCGGTCTTTTAGTAATAGATGGAATACAGAAAGACTACTTGGTAATACTGAAATTTAAAAAAACCGCTGTTTACAAAACGTGATGTCTACCTGTAAAAAAGTCTAGCTACGTTTTAATGCAGTCATAAAATTTTTAATTTTTTGCAAATATTTCAAAAACAATGACATAAAACTCTCTCAAATTCTAATATCTTATAGAGGTATATGTATGTGACATTCACAATTTTCGAATGTGTGAATATAAAGTTGATAGTTGAAGATCAACCTTAAGCTGTAGTAGTGTAGAATATGAACTAGCGGTGCGATAATTTTCATCAAATCATGTAGTGGTCAACGCAAGTGTGTCCAAAAGTGGAGCGGGAGTAAATAACGCGTCTTTATTTTACATAAAACGTTCCTAATAACTGCCACTTTCATACATATATTCCGTAATCATCACATTTCGAGTTTTGGCGAACTGTGTACATTTATATCCATTAATTTCAAATTTGCAAATTTTATAATAAAGACTTAAATATTCGATTGTTATAAAGAAAGGAAAAAAGTACAGCAAGCAGCTGAAACATTTTCTTAATGGTAGGAAATAATGAAAGGGCAGAAATGTAAAATGGAGGGGAGGTAATTGATTATGTTCAAAATACGTTTTATTTTACATGAGTTTTTTTACAACTATTCAACTACCCGATATTGAGTAGAAATGTTTGTATTATCGAAAATTTCTTTTTTATCTAAATTTACATATAAAAAAAATAATTACCAATAAAAAATTTAAATTCGCGAATACCTTTTTTTCGGTATTAATTTCATTAATGAACCAAATTTTTAAAACTAAAAAATTATAGGATTAATTTAATTGGTATGTTTACGTACTCTTTAATATATATCAGTTTAATTTACTTATACTTTTATTTAAATACTTGATATTTTCTTCTAAACATCAATCGATTTTAATTTATTTTCAGTTTCTCCTTATTGTTATTCAATATAGAAGCTATGAAGGGGTCACCTATAGAAATTTTAAATTTTTTTTAATCATTCTAATAAACATATTTTTAAAAATCTTTATCGAGGCAGAAAATCGAATAAAACTTAAACAATACAGATGATCGTGAATAAATCGTATCAAGGAATCGGGTGGTCAAGGAAATTTTGAGGTGGACTGTCATGTAGCGGACTTGTAAGACTTTGGACTGTAGCAGCGTCCCTGTAAGACAGATACACTAACTTGTAGAGTACATCTTAATGGATAGCTATGAGTTGTTTACGTCCCAGCGGCGGTAACTTAACCTTACGCCGTTGTCAGTAGCAACCTGTAAACAATTGGTAAGTTAAACTTACTGACCCCATAACACAATCTTATACGAGGTTAATATAAAAAAATATCAGTAAAAATTCTCAAAGCTCTGCTACAGGATAAGTGGATTGTTTTTAAAATGTTTTTATAAATTCTATTTGGTTGAGGTATAAACCCATTTTAAAATATCATCTCATCTCAAATTCTTAAATAGAAAACTCAAGTAAAACAGAAAGCCACCTAATACGCTTAGTCTTTAACTTTTATGAATAAAGTAAGTTTTACAACGAATATATTGTAGCTTTAGGAGGTAGATCTTTAATCTGAAATTCCCCTTGTAAGTTGTAATACGAATTTGTTGCAGGTTCCCCCGGGAGCAACAGACACTTCCCAATCACTTCTACTTCACGGATTTCGAACGCCACAACGCCGAGATTGCTGCTTTCCATTTGGACAGGTAACATATCATCGATTTTTTTATATATATTCACTTTACTATGTTTGTCGTTTGGTTACGTCAAATTCAGATTCAATGAACGTTTATTCTTGTTTCTGCTTTAATGACTACTCATCTAAAATTATTAATCATTAATAAGTGATGATATTTATGTATTTAATCGAAACGAATTGTATCATAAAAATGAATGTAGCAGCACACATTACGTTTGTAGTTTTAAAGGATTGATTTTTCTCATAAAGCAATTTCCACCCTTCTTGTCGTTTGAGGGTGCATATTGTATAAGGGAAAGGTGATAGTTGGCAAGAAGATGGTTTAAAAGAAACTAGTAACTATTCATTTGCTACTTCATTGTAGCGTTTGAATAAAACATAAAACAATAAGTCACAAGTTGATTTATTGCAAGATTCAATTCCTGAGAATTTCGAATAGAATATGTATTTCAAGCATGAGAGGTGCACATTGCACAAGAAACATAATATCATCTGACATATTGCATTAAATCGGGATTAAATTAAATTTAATTGTATTAGTGCTACATATATGATTATATTTCTTAGGAAAAAGTTAAAATCTCTTGCGCGGTAGTCATCACGACTGGCATAGGAAGGAAGTACTAGCACAGTATTGTTTAAGTAGATTTTTATGTAGAGCACACACGGTCGTCCGCGACCACATCGCTGTCGGGGATGTGATCCGGATAATGATGGAATATTTATGATTTGATTGTAATTTATTGCATAAACAACTTAGGCTTGTATAATAAAATTATAAGTATCGTATTTCGTTAAAACTTTTTTATCACAATGAAAGACATTATTGACTGCATAGTTTCTAAACAAAGAAAGAGATTTCAGTAGACGTTTTATTATGAATTTCTTTCATTTCGATGTACACGTTTCAAAGAAATACGATACTTATAAGTTTATTATACACACAAGCTTGAAGCCAAAGTTGTTTATGTAATAAATTATAGCAAATCTAAATATTTCCTCATTATCCGGACCACATGGTCGGGGATGTGGTCGCGTACGACCGTGTGTGCTCTACATTAACAGCACAATAAACAACAAATGTTACTTTATATTTTATTGTTAGTATTAATGTTACTTTTTTACCGCTAAAAGCTAGATTTGCACCGTTCAGCTGAATTTTTTTATTGCAAGTTACCTTATCTAAAAGAAACCTGAAATAATTACAAATGAATGGAGTGACATAATCTAAGAGTAGCAGTCACATAAAAAGAAAATAGTCAAGCTATGCAATCAAACAGTAATAGTAATTAAATGTTTTCGGATTTGAGGAATAACTATTTTTTATGGAAAAGAAGTATACAAGAAAAACACGGAAAAATCTATTGATTTTTAAAAAATATTAACTAACCGTAATTCTGAAGAAATGGGTTGATTTGTATGCAATGACTTCACAAAATATAATCTACAATAAAATCACGAATAAATACAAAGAAAAATGTATCACCACCATGGGCTTAGAACTCGTGTTTTGAAATTCGAAATCCAGATCGCCCTGCATACAGCTATGGTGGCTGTTGTCATACATTTCTTTTATAACGAATGCCCATTTATCATACTGTTTTGGTTGTTTCTTTTTTATGATTAATTACATTTTAATGCTTTTTTTACAATATTACTAACTACAGTACATTAACTTATCAATTAAATATGTTTTAATAATCTAAATTTCTTTATAATTCTATAACAAAGAGGGAGAATGAGTTGGATAGAGATGCATGATTCCCACTACTCAATATGGGCGTGTGATTTTAGCAAACAAATCACTAGGTTGCTATGCTTTTGCTTAATAAAACTACTAAACTACTTTATCTGACTTAATCTACACCGCAATATATATATATATAATTGATGATCTACAACATCTGTAGAATACTAGTATATGTTAGATCAGCTACTATTTGGTAATGATGTGACACGTTAAAAGTTGGCTCTACGAAACGGATCTCGTTGAATTCCAATTGATTCGTAACGATTTTGTAGCTATAAAATATCTAGTGCTTTGTACTTCATCGATAAAATATATGGGTTTTATAGACAAAACGACTCTTCTACTGTTTTTATAAAATAATTTTCTACATATATTGAGATGATTAAAGCTAAATACATAAATGAATAAGATTTTAAAAGAAAGTCCCACGTTCTGGGCAAGCCATATAAGTATGAGATGTTTATATGCTAAATAGATAAATATTTAATTTGATTTTGGTTAGCTTTAATAAAAGTGAAAATATAACAACTCAATAGCTTTTCTTTTTCCCAATAGGCTAACTCAGGTTTATTTCGATTGAGCATGAGAGGAACAAATATTGAAAATTTTATAGATTGTTGCACCTGGAAGAAAAGAACTTACTACAAGCCACACCTGGATGGCTGCGTCTGAACTAGAAATAATCTTTGACCCTGTATATAAAATTGAATACTTGCATCCACATCAACATAAAAATAAACACTTTTACAAATTAACAACCACAGATCTTTATTTTATTAAAACAAATAAATAAAAATTTACCAAAAACAAGACAAATTCCTTCAGGAAAAATTATCAAGGATAATGTTCCTTTAGTTTGTTTAAATGAACTTTGGGTGTTTGTCAACCTGACATGGGGGTTGCAGCCGTATTCATTTAAACATACTAGCATCAAATAAATTAAATTCAACAAACAAACAAAAGAATATTTACAAATGAATAACAAAATTAAAATTGCTTGAATAAATTATTCCCGATGGCCAACAATTCTTAATTACGACCAACCTTGTATATAATTTAACAAACTAAATCTGTCGATAAATTATCCTTGGAATAAATTTCGTTGTGCGCAATCGGTAAAATAAACAGCATTCATCCAAATCAGCTGTGATCCAATACATACAATGTCGATATCCAAATCGATGATAATTGTTGATATGGAAATAAATAAATTTATCTTTTTTGATTTAAATAAAATAAATCGTTCACAAATCTAATATTTGTTTTGAAAAACGAAACCAAATATTTTTGATTCGATAAGACGTATGATAGACGTTTGTTTACAAACGGGAAAATATGTGTAGGTCAACCTAACCCTAGTTTTTTCCAGATTATTATCATTAGCCGAGCATAGGTTCACCCTATGACTTTTATCGACTGAAGTTGTTCTTTTTCCGGGGTCCTTTTATATGTCTGAGCAGGAACAAACACAACTCACTAAAACAATCGCACAACGCGGGCGTCATGACGTCACAAAAACGAACATGTGTTCATAATTAACACTAATCTAAATTCTGCAAAGATAGAAAGATAGCTGGCAAAAGGACGATTAAAATAACATAAGAAACTTATGGTCTCAAATGAACAATAACACAGAAAATCAATAAAAACGATCAGCTGTCACCCATTTCATTAAAAACCTAATTACATTTAAAAGCAAGAATTACCAACTATTTCTGTACATGAAATGAATACATAGTTATAATAGGTAACCTACTCACATGAAGTTCACACAATTTATAATCACATATAAAAAAACTTAACTTAAAAGTCTGTTTACGACATTTTTAGAAGCCAAACGATGCTTTTGCAAGTTTAAATAAAATAACAACACAAATTAATTCAAACATCAATCAGTCTTGTCCAGAATACAGTACTCCATGTGACTGACGCAAAACAAAACATCAAAATAATCTCAAAATTTAAATAAACAAAGACTATATATTTCCATTTACTTGACCTCAAATCTTCCAAATCCAGGAATTCGTAAGCAAATTGTAACATTATAAACATCAAGGTAATGACCATTTTTAAATTATTTCCAGTGAAATATGTACCCAAAACTGACTTAGCCTTATTGGGGAAAGAAAGACTTGTTCTGCGTTACTTAACGTCAAAACAGAAATCTAACAAGAAGACAAAACCTTCTAGAAAAGTGAATACACTATATTAAACGTGTAACCTGGGTTACGTACATGTTTTACTATTAAAACAACATAATCGATTTATATCCTTTATATAAATTCAATACCTTTTATAAAGTGAGGTTAAACACTGACAACAACTATCGTACACCTACATTTTTATTCTATGCTAATAATCCTACACGTAACCTAGCATGTAGCCTTTAGATTAATAAAACTAGCATCCTAGCATGTCTACGTTTTATTTAATGCATGATATGATTATTTTTGTGTTTTCGAGCCTAATCGTAGCCTTTAAATAATTTTTATGTTTTATTAATGTGTTAAATTTTCAATCGATGATACTGTATCATCTCAATATATACAAACTCTTTTTGATGTCATTCCTTTGTTCTTACATAATCGCTTTTGATTCTTGTTTCATCATTGTATCGACTATTATTTCTTATCTTATTAATATGTGAAGAGAGCGAGTTTTATTTTTATTAGCTGCAAGTAATTTCTGTCATGATGTCAGTCATGCTGATGATCGCAAAACGAAAGTGAAATAATTTATCAAGACTAGAAACAAAAGCGTCCACAAGTCGGATCCCTGTGATAATCCAGAATATATGTCAAAACACTACAGGATATGCCCAAACGTGCTGTTTTTTGTCTTTTAAATAGAAAACAGAGCAATTGTAAAACTGATGAAACAGAAAAAACAGCCAAAGTTATGCATTTTCTTTAATTAAAGATCTGGTCAATTCTGTATAGAATATGCCTATCTGAAAAATATCGTTAACACATGTATTAGTCTACCTCTTGAGTAAAAATTACTAAGCTAGTACTTACACGTTGATTGTTTTGGGTTGCTGATTGCATGGGATACAGGTTGTTTACCGCCCCTACACCAAACTTTACCAGTGCATTTGGAATAAAAATATTAATCAAGTTTTTTGATTAAACCAAATCAGAACATTGAGTAATTGTGGGCGACGCTTTTATAAAAGTACATACAATTATAACGCGCGTTTGATAATTCAACAGTTATTCATGATAGGCCAGCTGTAGTGCTAAAACTGCAAATTCGAAATCGATACAAGATATTAACAAATTTTAATGCAACGCATGTAACTAGACAAGGTAGCTAACATACAAAGTCTCAACAGTAAAACATGCAAAATTAATAAAAATAATATAGCTTTATACATACCATAAAGCATTATTATTATTATTATTCAGATAGTCAATCTGATTTTAGTGTCTCAATGCTTAATTATTATCAGCTAACTACTCTAACTGTTTATTTCTACTTACAACTACCCATCGATTCATTCTGCAAACTCTTATTATACGTTAAGTGTGCGTAACATCTACTCCCTTTATGATAAATTCATATGTGCGAACTCCAAGTAATGTCGTAAAAGATACTCAGAAAACAAAAGATACTCAACGAAGCTACGTAGATTAACACAGCTTTACACGAAATAATTTAAAACACAATAAAATACAATTATTCCTAAATTTCCTTTGAAACATTGTTGTTAATTGCATACTTTAATTCAACTAAACAGCGAACTTGAATTTAAATAATTGTCGTAACTTTAAGTTCCAGTTAATGTATTGTTACCCACAAAATGGGGACTGCTAATTAGGAAACGGTAACAACTTTTAACCGCATTTAAGTCTGTCGACTGTCAGCTAACTAGTCTGAGGTCGTGGGTCTCACAAGAGGTCTTATTTAATGGTCACCGAGAGTCATTGAAAATAGTTCCAGTATTTGCCGACAAAATCTGAAAAGAACAACGCATTTGAGACTACTACCAATGTGGTCGACTTTTTCTAATATTGGTATCTCGATAGCTGAAAATATAAACCCCAAATAACACTCATATGAATAATAAGACTTCAGGTATGGTATACAGTGCTTTATTATCAATTAAAACAAGTTATCAGTAGTTAATTAAAACAAATCAATCAAGTGTAGTTATATTTTAATCAATGATAAATAGCCTTGGCAGAAATTAAATGTAAGTTATTAATTCTTCTATACATTTGAACGGGGTAAGAATACATGCGAGCGGGACTAATTACTCTAAACCTGACGAAACTTCAAGTCTTAAAAAAGTAACGGACATGGTAAGTTAACGCGACTACCTGTGATATAGATTGCGCAATCTTTAACCTCAGATTCTAATTGTTTAACCATTCCATTACTGAGTAAAGTTATACGTATTCACTCGCAAATATTCCTAACAATGTAAACTGATAATAAGATATATGAAATAGATACATCGATCTAAGTGCTACATGCACACTATGGAAAAACCATTTAACACAGAAAACTTTAATATACAAATTTACAATAATGCTTTGTTTACAATAAAGGTTACCAAAAATATCGACTTTATAAAAAGAATTTGTTATATAAAAGCTGTTTAACATTTTATTTTCCATAATAAGATAACATTCAATTGTTTTTATTTTAGAAAACAAATGAGTAATGAATAACATTTTAATTTTTTTAAATAGCAATGTACTCTTTCATTAACAATTTTTATATAACAAATTTTTTTTTATAAAGTCGATATTTTCCGAGATGTATACTATATTCCATACATAATGGGCACCCTGTAGTATAAGAGACTGAACGTAAGGAAAAGTTAAAAACTACGAAATTCGAAAACGTCCGAAAACGTTTCTAACCTCCAAAAGAACTACCGGTAAATCCTTTACGGTACCAATAAGATTAAATCACACCAAAAATTAATTATAGATCTGCACAAATGCAATTCCCATTTCACAACATAATGGGAAAATCAATTTAACGGCGATGCCACTAAAACATTATTTTAAAGAATTTGCTTCACAAACGAACGAAACAAAGTGTCGTATTATCAACAGGAAGTTAGTTCCGATGAAAATGGCAACTAAGCATAGAGAAAATGCGAAAATCCCTAATGCTATACAATATAACACAAAAGTATAGCTACACAGGGTGCTACGAAATTAGCACGTAACAGTACTTAATCAGATGAGTTTCTGTGCTCATTACCATTATCCAGTTCAAACGCACTGTTTCGTCACTTTGAACGCTCACAAAAAGAAGTTAGGCAACTGAGCTGTACCATTTTTTAAATATTACTACTCATACCATGTATTGTTTAATATAAAATGTCAAAATTTTATGAAAATTAATGTTACAGTTTTTGAAATAATGAATCGTAATATAAAACCAGTTGAGAATGCACAAGCTGCTTTCCCAGAACAAACTTTGCGATAGTAATTTACCTCATTGTTCACTTGACCGCCATTTTAAGGATGTTTATATACAATTTTGAAATACAATTTTTTTCTACATTTTTGATGCTCTATCTGAATCTGAAATCAAAATTTTGACACACAAAAGAAAAAACGTACGGATGTCCTTATGGATTTCAGTAACGAACTTTTAAAATGTGTCGAATTTCGTCTTCATTTTCTATTTAGCGATATTGACTGATTAATTTTTCTAAAAATAACTGATAAAATACTTGAAATGTATACAAGTTATATAATGGAGCTTTTTTACACTTGTGATTTTTTACAATAAGAAAGGCCTTTTAGTTTCTGGTTTAACAGTCTCCATATTCGTGATAAAAAAGTGCAACTTTAGTGTTTTGGTATACAAATAATTATTATCAGATTGAAATGTGTATTAAAAAATAAAACAAGAAATTCATTTTTCTTTGGTCTATTGGCATGAAAAAACTAGAAAAATATAAAACATAAAACTTTTACATAATATGTATCTTCATGTAATGAAACACTCAGTACACAAAGGTATTTTAATAAGGTTTATAAAACACAATCAAAATTAAAAAATCACCACTAATCCCACCAAATACATTATTTTATTTGGCAAGACCAATTGATGCCGATTTGCGAATCTACTTTTACAAAGGAAACGGACATTGCCGATCTGTCAGCATCAAATTTAAAAGTATTATATTGTCACAATAGCATTTTTAAAAGCATTTTAAAAATTTGAATATAGGTTTTCAAAGATTTCCACACCTTAGCACTTACATTATCAATGAAACATTGATGAGCTATGTAATATTTACACAATCTATATAACATATTGTAAATCGGAAGTACTTTTTCAAAGTATATGTTAAATATTTATAAAACATAAGCAAACCCTTCATTTTTTTGTAATTTATATTAGGCTTCGTTTTGAAAGGATAAGAATTATATTGTAAATAATTATGTTTACAATCTTATTCCATTTTATTACTCCTAATTAAGCTTAAAAGTGGTTTTCCATAGTAAAATTTCACGTTAATTAATAAAGAAAATGAATGAATACACATTATAGTAAGTAAATATTAATGAAGTTATTAACATACTAACAGCAGAAGGATTGTATATATACTTACTTACGAGGTACCTACATACTTACTAACGTGAAGCTTTCAATTGCTACACAAACATGCATGTAGACAGACTGCGATATCGATTACCAATCCTAAAACTTACATGTGCAACTCGATGTGCACACATGTAAATCCGTCGCATTAAGGTACAACATAATTGAATTAAGATCAAGTAATCTCAATTGCACTTTAACAGGTACCTAGTGATGTGAACATATTTTCGAACTTTTGGGTTGGAATTTGTCTTAAATATGTATGTACATATTGTACATCAATAATATCAGTTGCAGGTGCGATAACGATAAATAATTTATTCTTTTGTAATTAATGTTTAATGACATACATTTTACGTTTCGCTACGCTATGGAAGTTTATAATAGTTACAACAGGCATTCATATGACAATGTGTAAAGTTTTCAATAATTTGCGACATAATATAGTTTCAGCTTTCAGGTTAGCATGACATGCAACGTAGCTAAGGTTAACAGTAAATAAAAATTAAAGTCTAATGGACCATTGTAATAAACTAAATGAATTAATACAAAAATAATAGAAGGGTGGAGTAACTCAGCATGTCAATCATGCCAAAGGTAAACTCCTTCCTATGGTAGACATTGTTTAAACACTTACCCGATGCTGTCTGAAAGTCTTTGAAGTTGAAGCATCACATAAGTCACGTACAAGATTGCTAGAACAACGTGCGAAGGTAGTGCGTGGACGATGTAAAGGTTGCAGAGTCGGCAACTTATGTGCACTAGGCAGAGTCACGTATGATGAAGCCAGGTTTTCTGTATCGTTCTTGCATGCGGACTACTTGCATTGGGTAGGTGGAAGATGCGCCTACGCTAATGCTGTGTGAGGGGACGGCACATGTCATGGACTGTACGTATAGTTCTGAGGATTTATCATATTGTAATGAATGGGAAAACCCCTATACACGGGCCGCGAACAAACGAGAAGGTTCCGTCGCCTTCTACAGTGTTCCAGACTGACGGAAGATTGTTGCGGCTGAAGTTGAAGTGAAGTGAAGTTGTTGAACTTGGCAGGTTGCACAGAGAAGCCGTGAATTGAAGACGCACGTCGTGAATTAGTAAAATATAAATAACTGTTAGAAATAACATGTTGTATTGTAAATACATAGTCTGTAAATATCTAGTTTAACTTCGTTAACAGTTTATAATTATAGTGCTTGTAATTAGTATTAATAATAATTTTTTTTAATAGACGATGAAAACAGCATTTTTAATATTATTTAATAAGAACGTTACAATATATAGTAAAATGCCACAACAAATTAGTCCATATCCGTAACATATATATTGCATACCTGATATAACGGTAAAAAATGTCGTTGCGAGTAGGTTTGATTGCTTGTGATATAATATTCGAGAGGTTAGAAAAATCAAAAACCTCAATTATCTCGACGTGGAGGCTACAATCAGAAGGTTAAATTATACAGTAAAATATAAAAAAGATATCAAATATACTGACTACCCTTCGAGCTAGGGTTAACATCCTTAAGTGAACGAAATCATTTTTACGTATAACTATAAAAATTCCTTTCGATCATTCGAATGTCCCAAAGAAGGAAGAAACGCAGCTAGAACGGATTAATTGAATGTAGTACGGATGCTTTAAAACAATTCTATGTGCCTTAAAAAGACTTAGTTGATGCAGATGGTAATAACATCAGAAAATATAATCCAAATGCCTTTCTCGCCACAATCAAAAGTTTAACATGATTCGTTAGGATTCCTTAAGTTTAGAAAAATAAATTAGGGGAATAACTAGTAAAGACGAAAGTGAAAAATGTGTGATAACACATTTCTCAGATATCTTTACCCAAATTCAATATCTACATGTATCGATACAAAATAAGGAGTGCACGTCGTGTACACCACAATAAACAAACGTGGAACACCAAATAAGTCCAATATTTTGTTGGTGATGACGCTCTGAAGGTAATTTCCATCAATTTTTAATTAAGATTGTTTAATTTATTATAATTTTTTTAAATTTAGCGCCCTTCTCAATATAGAATACATAACCTATAATTATTACTGGCGTATTATCCATGATTCGCTACTTATTCATTCAGGACTAATAAAGAGAGCTTTCTGCAAAACGTTAGTTTTATTATTTCTAAAATAACAAACAGTGCCTCACCTTACCATATTTTTGTATACGAAAATTCATATTCACCTCAAATATTATTAAATTCATAAACCTGGCCAGAACTGCAACTGCATTAGAAAACTGCAGTTTTATGGTTTGTTATGCACACAACATATTTGATGTATGAGACTCTTGCAGGTTTCATTGAAATAAAACACAAAACTTGAAATGTTTCAACAAAACTCAACCAAACTCCAGATTCGCTTTAAAGACGATTTTATTGAATTTGACGACATTGCAATGACGTCATTGTAAGTTAAAACGTGCTTTTCGCTTTTAATAATATTCCAGAGTGAATGCAACATTGTTAGATGTTAGGTAATAGAAGATGTCAGGATATAGTATTTCCTGAATCACTCCTTACTTTCGGATTTAGTTTGGGAGAACGTTCCGGGAAGATAAAATGAATTTTTAAGTTTAAAGCACAGTATGCACATAGGAAAATATATTTCAAAGAGATTTATACGCCCTTTCAACTACTGCTAGTTTATAATTTAACCTCATGTTAATTAATATTAATTAGAATTCATAACAGTAAAGTTGGAAGTTTAATAGTTTCATATTAGAAATAATACACTGAAAAGTGACACGTTTTACTTGGTGGGGAGATTGTATCTTGAAAGGGATTAAAGTGCTAATTTTCATAGAAATTAGAGTATATTTCAGACAAATATAGAAATAACTGTAAAATTCAAAATTTAATTCTTTTAAAAACATAAAATAATTCTCACTCTTTTATGATGAACCGTTGTTATTATTTGGATTATAAAAGTAAAATTAAATTGAAGAATTAAACGATTGCAGATTATTTTAATAGAATTTAGAAATATAATACAATAATGTAAGGTTATCTTAATTAACTAATTCGATTTAATTCATTTAATTATTCAGATTAATACCACAAAAACCATAATGCAGTATTATAAAGTGTGTCCGGTTCATTAACTTAAAATATTCAGTTTAAGGCTAAAAGCATGTCGATAGATTTATGATTAAGGGTTAAAGCATCTAGACTGGTTTACGATTTAATTAAACTAATCAAACTTTATTTTACTTCCTGATCTATTTGAATGATCCAATTGTAATATATTAATAATTGTTATTGGTATTATCACTGATCACAAAGCTTCACCGCCATTCCATAAACAAGAACTTATAAAAATCTGTTTCGATAGATATGTAAGATGTGTAAGAAACTAACTTATTGTAAGCAACATTTTTCTTAAGCAACCAACCTGCAATGCCAGAAAATGAAGCTTTTAAATTAAAATTCAAATTAAAGTTAGTATTTCTATTTGATTTATTTCTCCAAGCAAGCAACTTGATTGAAATATAAAAAGTTGATCTACCTTAATTCTTTATTACGTTGCTCTTTGCAGTAAAATCCTAAATTCTACAAATATAAGTTAAATCGTTTCGCATTCAGAGTATGGATTTAGGTCTATCTTCAGGAATGCTAGGTCGTAATTAAAAATTTAACGGTCCGTTATGTAATTGTTAACCGTAAAATGTGTTAAGAATTTCTCGCTGAAATACGGATAGTTTCAGACATGTAACGTCTACACCCGGACAACTACAGGATTTCACGAGTTAGAGATTATTCATTGCACAAAAGGGTTAAAATTTTATTTGGTTGAAATTCTTCGGTTTGAATGAATCTCTAACAAATAGTTGAAATAAATTGTAGGCGTAATTAATTAATCTATATTTATTGTTGTGGCATAGAATTCGGCCTCACAAATCCTTTACAATCTACACTTTAATATTTATTTAACAATTTAATATTGCTTGCTTCACAATTTAATATTTATCATTTTTTAATAACATCTAGAAATTAACTTTTTTTTTTATTGTATGAAGACCTAAAATACGTTAACGATTGTGCTTCTTTTTTTCTATTACTTACATACATATATAGACGCATTAAAATTAATTCAAGTGACGTGTGCATCATGGAGTTATTTTTACGATGCCGTTTTTTGCGTTTACGATCACAATTTAAAAACAGCCTCTCTAAGCTATTATTTCACTTAATGTTATTTAAGACCTGCTATTTACGTAATACACGTATTTTGCAAAATAAATGACATATATTTTGAAGTATAAATATAAATAAAAAATGTATATCTTGTCGTGTCAATGCTTTCTGTTTAACGAATGAAATGTAACGATTAAGCTATACAATTTGATTTTTGAATAAATCAAAAGATAATGTAAGACAACTAAAAACGAAAACTATTTCTGTATGTGGAATTTCACAAAAAAGGACAAAATTCCATTTTAAACTCAAAAGCAGTTCTGTAAATTTATGCAACAATAATTCCATCTTTAGATTATTGTTAAGTTAAAAGCCTTTGTATATACGAACATACAATCAAAAGTTTTCTACAGTTTGTGTGAACTTATGTTATTATGTCTGCTTAATTAAACTTATTTTGTGTTTGTAGTTGTACTACTCTAAATATCTCCCGTATATGGGTTACGACATTTAGTTCTAAGAAAGGGGACAAGTTATGCGAATCATTCTAAAGTGCAAAATTAAACGATTCGTTTTAATAATACTTTTCACAGTTAGGTAACTTTCTCTCTTTCTCTCACACACACATACACGTCTAGGCGTAATTTCACTCTTTCTCACTGCTTAACAGCTGCTGTAATGTTTTTAATAGGTTCGATGGATATTAAAGTTGTAGAAAATTTGTTTTGTTGTAGCTGTTTCTCTTTTCTTTAATGGTTGTTATGAAGACTTTCCTTGAACATAATGGAATTCTTATTTAAAATGTATTTTTGTTTTACATTTTAAGATTATGTATTGAAGTTGCTAGTTAGTATTAAGTGTACAGTTTACTTAATCAAATTTCTGTACAACTTTTGCGACAAGAGACTAAAACTTTAAAGATTTAATTTAGAATCTTGTTATGGAAATGGTATACTTAGGTTTAGATAGTCACCGCTTCTTTCTCATATTAAAAAGACAAGCAACGTTAACGTTTTAAGTTTCATTGATTGTTTAAAAATATTAATCTTTGGAATATCCGCAAACTAATTTGGCAGATAAAATTAATTGATTTTAAAATAGTAGAAATAACAGAATAGTTGCAACATGATTCCGGCAGCAGTTACTAAATTCTGTAATTCTGTATTCTTCTATTTTCCTTAGGTGCAACTTATCAGCACCTACTACCTTTTTTAAACCATGTCACTGCTTACGTGGGATGGAATTCGAGCAAAGTGACTAATTTCAATCAGATGTTAAAAGAAGGCGGCGTTCATAGATTTGACAGAAATAAGTATAGAGTATAATGTCCGTTGAGCGCCACTGGGTTCAATAAAATTATAATAGAGGCCAACACAAATTAATAAATTTTCACAGTTAATTGTTTATTATCTGCCAAATGTTTCGATATTTGTTGGTTTATTTATCGTTGAGGAGTATAGTCCTATTATAAAAATTAAAAACGTAAGTACTCGTGTACATATAGTTAAAAAAATGTATATTATTTTTGTACAGACAGTTTAGTTTTCAAAATCATTCTGCTAAAGATCGTTAAAGAGTGCAGTCCTCTTTCAGAAATACTTGCTGAAGTTAAAAATAGCAAGTCTGCAATAATGCGTTAAATTGCGTAATAGCAAATATACGATTAAGTTGAACCCTTAAATGCAAGCAAAAGTACAGTGATTTAATCATTGTTGTATTCGCCTGTGAAAAAGTTGTTGGATGGTTAATTATATGGATATAGAATTTTATTAAAATACAAAGACAAACATTCTCGTACAATGCTTTTAATAAAATTCTTATTTAAAGTTGATGAATGCACAGTTAAATACACTGGCATAGCATGGAAGAAAAATGGTGATAATCAACAAAAAAAGAAAAGGACTGGCTCTATTAAAAAAAGGTTGAAAAATGTTTTTCTTTATTTATTTGGAATCTGGTGGAGAAGGAATTATCAATTTACAACCACGAGAATCTACACCGCCTCGAGCTAAGGTTTTCTTGAATATTTTACACTAACTTATTTAGAAGTTATATTTGGCGCCCAACTTAATTGCGTAATCTGAAAGTTATGTAAGGATTTAACTTATTTATGAGTCATGCGTTATTAACCTTTATAAGAGTATTCTTAAATCATATAAGAATTATAGAAAAGAAGAAATTGAAATTTATTTCCAGACAGTTAAAATCATTAATAAAAATCTACTTTATCTTAAATGACATAAAAGTTATTTATTTAAAATTCTAAGAGCTAGGGCATTTATTCGCCTTCTAAATCTACACATTAGAAAATTTTTGAATAGTTTACTACGTATTTAATTAGGTCACTTCACTGCATTTATTTATGTCACAACCAACGTGGGGCGAATTACAATTTTTAGTTAATCCTCAATATCATCGCAATATATATGCAGAACATAGAGCTAAGAAACAGTGTCCATATCAAGTTATAATTGTAATAAAACACATTAATTATTAGGTATAGGATTTGTATGCACTTAGAAATGCTGAAATATGCATGCACTTATGCACTATAAAAACGTGAAATATGCACTTAAAAATCATGAAATATGCGTTTATTAGAAATTTTTAATTAATATATGCACTTTCATTATTAAAAAAACACCTGTTTAGCATTAGTTACATTTTATTTACAGAAATTATTTTAATTAGACATCCTTATGCAATAATTTAATTAATTATATTTTCTAAACATAGAGCGTTACAGTTCACAATGACATTTTTAAATTTTCAAAAGTAAACATATGCCTATTATCCCTAAATATTGTTTTATATTTTGAGAAACTCCGTTCCACATCGCAAGACGTAATTGGGGTATACTTAAAATTGTTTAATTCTACAAGCGAATAATGTTTTAGCTGGTCTAAAATGTCTTGGCCAGATAATGCATCGTTTATGCTTTTAATTAAGTGAAACCCAGGATTTTTGTCTGTAACGGATTTAAATTTTTGTTTTATAGTCAAACTCTTTGGCCCTTTTACTTTATTCAAAGAAACACCTAACAATTTTACATGCTCAAGAGATTCATCTAATTAATTTCCCTGACTTTCTAATTTCTGAATTACTTTAGCTAAACGCACAAAATTTGTCAAAACAAACAATAATTCTGCCCTCACCTCCTTAGTATTAAAAGCATCCTGTGCGCTTTGTATGCATAGTGCATCGTGTTTACTAAGTTTATTTACAATTGCTTTAATAATATCAAAATAAGTTGCATAATATTCTGCTGCAGAAAGCCAAGTACCCCACCTTGTTATTACAGGCTCAGGTGGGAGAGGCACTTCTTGAGCAGTTTCCCTAAATATTTGTTTGCGATATGGAGCTTTACAAACAATTTTTTTACATCTGAAATTATAGAGTTTACGTTAGGATATATTTCCCGCACTTTTTCCGCAACTCTATGCTTACATGGGCAAGACAAGTTAAGTGGATCATTTTTTCGTACAGAACTTGTAAGCCTGCTCCAGCCTTGATCATGTACGGTGCCGCGTCGGTGACGAACAGGAGTACTTTGTTGTACTGTATGCCGTCCGCCCACAAAATAGCCATCGAATTATTAAACAATTTTGCCACAGAACAATGATTGGTGCTCTTGAAAACGTCCATTGCTAATAGATAAGATTTGGGATTGTTCTCCGAATTTAAAACGCCAATTATAAGGTTAGCCACGTATATGAAAACAAAAATTTGATTTTTATTTTATCGAACTACATACTTAGTCGGTTACAAACAATTAGCGAAAAACAGTTATTTAAAAAAATTATATTTTAATCAAGCAAAAATATTGTTGTGATTAAATATGTAACTAACAAAATAGAAAATAAAACATCCGTAAATTGCTCTGCTGTCTTTAATTAGTTGAATTTTACTAACAAAACGAAGGAAATGAAGTTTCTACGCACCTTCCAGTAGTGTCAGTAGATTAGTCAATGGAAACCCATATGTAGTTATTCGCTACATGTTTCTTAATTGATTTTATGGTCTCTTCGTATAAACGAGGTAAATAATTTTTCCAGAGTGTAGACTGGTCGGGTATTGGCATTTTTGAAATTTCTTCCAGAAAATTACGAAATGCTGAGTGATTAATCTTACTTAACGGGATATCTGCAGCCACTAATGCACAACAATTTATTTTTTTGTTTTTTGTTTTTTATTAAATTCGATCGACTTGCGTTCGAATGTTTGTTTTTTATTTCAGGAAAACACACTTTTCATGTCGAACCGTGTTCAGATGTTGTGTAACTTGAAAGCGTTTCGTTGCAGTCACTTTATCGTCGCACACTGTACAATACAACACCTTATCGTCAGTTGTAAGAACACTGAATTCCTTAACATAACTTCGAAGTGTAACAGGCACAGACCGTTTTTCTTTACCCATCTTTACACTCTAAAATTTCAAACTGAAATGCAGTTTGCAATTTCTGAACTGTCTTAATTGAAAGATTACAAGATTAGTAAACAAAAGTACAGGCAAAGTTGTCAAGGGGTCTTTGGAATTTCCTAATACCTATTTATCACAATACCGCAGGATGTAAGTATTTAAATTTTAGTTGAAACTTTTTCTTTCGTAGAAAATATTAACAAGTACACAGATGGTTAAGGCAGTAAAATATTTTAAAGCCTAGTATTTAACAATAAGCTTAAATTATGGGTTTCCCCTAGACTCAACTAAGCCGCCCTTGGTTGGTTGTCTAAAATGCTAAAATTATTTAAAAAATATTAGAAATTTCATAATTAGAGCATGTAAAACGCTCAAAAAGTGGTAAAATATGCACACTTGTTCAAAAATGCTAAAATATGCATGCATTTATAAAAAACACCTAAATATGCATTTATATGCACTTTCAAATTGACATATGTGATTCATATGTGGCTTAAACATGTAGAAATATAACTTTGCGTATGTTTGCAATAAGCAGAAAAACATGCAAATGCATAGAAATCCTATACCTATTAATTATCATAAAATTAAATTAAAATAATATAAAAAGAAGTTCTTTTTTATATCTGTTTAGGTATTTTTTTTAACTTATTTAATACCAAACAGAAATCTGTAATATTCGGTCTTTAAAACTTATAGCATATAGTTATACTTTAACAGCCAAACACCATTCAAATTAATTAAAAAAGTTAATGTTTATTCAAGAGCTTTTCGATTAGCCTCAATTCAAATAAAAAACAACTACCTTCAAGTGCCTAATACTTAGTAAGTTGTACCATTCATAAAAGAGTACCGTTAATGTTACTTTCTACTTTAATCCATTTTCAGTATATGATATAACAAAGTTGCGTATCCAGGTTCCTAACCAATTTTCCTGGTAAAAATTCCTTAAAGAAATAATATAGAAGCAACACATTTTATTAATTTTAATTAGTTGCAAAGGTAAAATAAAACAATTTAATTTACTTTTCATGGACTTTTTGGTTTAATTAAGAGAATCAAGATTGGATCTTCGTTTCAACAAATTCAGTGAAAGGTTCATTGATACTGCAATGGCCCAATAATATGAGTTTAGTTAGGAAAAATAGATAACGCAAATGGGAAAAAGTCCAATTTCACGAGGTAAATAATTTTTGATAAAATTGCCCCTCTTATCTGCCGATCACATTGCATTAATTATTTATTTATTTAATCATTGCAAAAGGCCACTAATGATTGAACATCCTTTGATATTAAGGTACGAATTTTAACAGGTTTACAAAAATCCATACCTTTTATTAATGTCTATGTCTACATATAATCATCGTAGTGTAGCGATTAGCGTGCTAGTGTCACACCCAAGCGACCCAAGATCGATTCCCGGTTGTAACACAATAGTTTCGTTACTCTAAATTACTGAATCAAAACATAACATGTTAAAGACTTTCACAAGTGAATGGTCCAATATTATCACAATAGGGTTTAATTCAAATGTTCATTTATTTATAAATAAAGTATTTACTTGTCTCCAATGACAATAGTAAAGGTTTTAATGGTAATAGTTTAATAATAATTCTTATTAAAGGAAAATATAGACATAAATTTATAAAACACAATCATTACGGAAAATGGTACAAATAGTTTTTACATAAGACTTACTTTAATCAAACAAGTATCCTTTAGTCCTGATACATTGGTAGAATTCTTGCAGTACAATTCTTTAAACTTCCAAAAAAAGCAACACTTGCACAAAACTGACCCTTGTATTTCTTCAACTGTAATTTTCTTAGACATAAAAACTGTAATAACTAGAGCACGAACTAACATAAAACTTCACCGGGGGCTTCTCCGAGATGAAGCCCCAGGTCAGCGCAGGAAACCGGTCCGGTCCATTACTTATGCCCTTTGTTGATTCTATTAGCCTCTCTACTCGACTGACTAAAATTAAGGAAGCAATCCTATGCTGAGCTTGAATTTTAAAAGAGGGAATATTAAATACCCAATCAGAAACTACAATGACGTGATATTAAACCAATCGAAGGTAATCGCGTAGAATCTTTCCAGAACATTCTAAGGGCCTTCACCGGAGCAAAAATCTGCTTCTTGGGGAGTAACTCGATATTCTGCAGGTGACCACATGATGCTTTTTTATGCGTCTGCACTTAGAAAAATTTATTTATCCAAGTTAAAATCCAAGTTAATCCAACTGAAATATGATGAACTACGCAAGACCGTACTATGGTTTTTTACCATTTATGCATATAAAATTGCATTTTTCTATAAAATTAGAAATTTGAACACGTTACATGGTGCTGGCAAATCTGGTTAAGCTTTTCTGCAGCTTTTCTTTATCTGTAACACAAATGTGGGATTTGTACTATAACATCTGTAAGTCGGCTGCAACCGTACGATGGGCCTGCATAATAATAATAATCGCCCCTCCGTCCCGTACAAGCTTAATAGCTTCTGGGGCCTAATTTCCAAGTTATGGGTAGCAGTTATTTTTATTATAAAATAGGACTAGATCACAGTGTAGATTTTTAGTTTAGATGCGGAAGTTTAAGGTTAAGATTGTTATTTTTAAAATACCAACGCAGTATTATCGATAACGTTCCTTATCCTTAATAGAAATTATTTTAATCTTAAAGCGCGCTTTATTTTCCCCCAGGCCGTTATTGTTTGCATTTTATTCGATGCTACTTCCTTTATCTACGATCAAGCTTACTGTTTACATCAAGTACAAAGTCAGCAAACGTGTTATTTAATCCTCTTGAACGGAAGCAAAACTTGCATTTCCGAAACAAACATAAATGTTATGTACGATAATTTTACATGACAAACAGGCGTATCACAAGTCAGGAATCTCTAATGATTAACGCAAAGGCTTCCACTTCCTCAACAAAATATACTATTTGATATATCAAAGGGAAACCCTTATGAAAAGTAACACTCGAACATGACGCGTCGTACCCACAGTAATAAAAGACTAGTAAGTAAACATCTGATGCGGGTGCAGTCATCATCAACTAAACTTTGCAGTCAGCTAACTCCAACGCAGTTGACATAGCAATTTGAGAAAGAAACTATCGTGTAACTTAGGGACAAACTTGTAAGAATAAATTTTGTTTCCAAGTTACTTTCTTTTCATAAAGGGAATTACTAGCACTAGGGCGAACTTTGTCAGAATTTCATCGAGCATTTTTATTAGGTTTTATTCTAAAAACCTTTATTTAATTTGACGTGGAAGAGAAAAACCTATAAGTCGTGGAATTTTCATACGGACGAGAATTTTATTGAAATACGTACTAGTGATCTGCATTTTAATATTTGAAAGTTTATCAAAGGAGATTTTTTTGCTACTTAGTCCTCCGTAAATAACGTAAAAACAAGGATATTATCATACTAAAACAATCAATAGTTTGTTATTGAAAAAATAGGTTGATTTATTGCTGACAATATAGTGCACATAAAATGCACCTGGATGTAAGTGGTATTGCAACGCAACGCATTTACTGTAATAGCAACATTATCTTCCGGAATAAAAAGATTAAACAATACATAAATAATAAGATTTCGATGGGTTTTTGCGATGATTAGAAATATCACGTTTTAAAAGTATCACGAAAGGTAAAATGCTAATTCATGGTAACAATCACCCTATAATTTAGTTCACATGACGACACCTTTTTAGGATGGGTAGATTGGTTTTATTCTTCTGATTTTGGCTACAATAAATTTTTCCACACAATCTAGTCCCTAGTAGCTTAAAATAATTTATGTAGTAGGTTGTATCATAAAGTTGACAAATTAACCTCATTAAATTTACATCGTAAATGACTAAAATTACTTCCAAGACTAAATTTGCATTAACGATATGTTTAAGTTGCGATTCTTTTGCCATGCTAAAATATCTTATGGAAACCGATGGATTTTAAGGGTTGCCAATTTTAAAATTATGAAATCAGGACGCAATCAATCAAAGAGGAGAGCTACACATATGCAAACGGCTCAAGAATAATGTTAAAAGTAAACAATCTGAATCGGAGATAAGTATCCCTAGCAAAAATATTAAAAGAATCACTTAAGGACTACACGCCATTTAATTAGCAAGAAAGAGAAAAATGCAGTTCACATTAGATGGGTTTTATTCTAAATAAAAAACATTATAAATCATAAAGAAATAAATTCGATTAAGGACCTATAGTATGCAGGAAAATTCATCGCTTTTAACATAACCTAGAAATAATCTTCTGTAATGTGGGTAAATTACATGCCCATATTGAATAATGGGAATTTACTCATTTTCCCCCTCTTTTTTATATAATTCCAACATCAAAACGAACGAAATTTTAGATTTTAAAAGCATATTTTGCATACGAATTAATGAATTAATGTGAATTGTTGATTAATTAATATTAATCAATTGCTAAGTTAATCTAATGTACTTAGTAATATTGTAAAAAGAATTAAAACGCAATAATAAAAACAAAGAAACAAACAAAAAATATAAATGGCATTCATTAAATAACAAAGATATGGCAACAGCCACCATAAGCGAATGCAGTTTAAGTAATTTTTTTCTTTATAAAACATTTAATGTATTTTATAAATAAACAATTTTTTTATAAATATAATATTTATAAAAAAAATAATTACATACAATTGTCCCTTAATTTTATAGTCTTGTGAATAAAATGTAGTAAAAGATTTAACTATACTTCTATTTTATTCTTAAAATCATATCTGTTATCTTTTATTAATAATAGTAAAAGCATTTTCTATATTTTATTCACATGAGCCAATTTTTTAAACTATGTATATTTATGTTAGTTGAAAATAAAACTAAACGATTAAACATAATGATATTAATATTTCAATGTAAAGAATAAATAAAATCTAACATTAGCTCTAATAGCATACAATGCGCGGTTGCGCATCATATGACTATTTGTATAATTTGTAACATGCTTAATTGGTAACGCATCGGTCGCAGGATCGATCTCTGTTCCAGTAGCTTCTTTTGTATACTAATAATAATTAAAAACAAATAACTAACAAGTTCAAATAAAAAAAAAGTTACCGGAGGAGATCGATCCTGCCACACACGCGTTACGAAGCGTCACCTTCCAAATCAAGGCACAGGGATAGTTGCTTGATGTGCTAACTCGCATTATATAGTAGTACTATTAAGGCTAATGTTAGATTTTATTTATGCTTTACAATTAAATACTAATATTAAATGTTTATTCTTTTAGTTTTATTTTCAATTAATATAAATATACATACTTGAAGCAGTGACTATAAAAGTAAAGAATAATTTTATGTAACTATTCCTTTTTATAAATATTATATTTATAAAAAAATACTTAAACATTCCATCCACGTGCGAAACAATATCACGCGCATGCCTCTAGAGTAGGCGGAACAAGTTTTGTATGTAGTAGATATAGTGGCCGCAGTGGCCTTTTTTGACACCAACAACTAAAAATCCAAAAAAATATTGATTTTCAATTATTCGACTCCTGATTCTATTAATTAAATCCTGTGATCAAATCCATATTAATTCACCTATTAAAATGCAAAAAAGAAAAGTAAGGTACGATTAATAAGCTACCCCCATGTATTTGTCTTTTTCTCAGAATTACACTTTTAGTTAATATTTTAAGGGCCGATCTTTTCACCTCCTTGTAACTTTATCTAGCAATTAATTGTCATGGATACAATTGTAGAAACAATTGTAACCATAGCAATTAACTTAAGTTTCTCGAAAACGACTCTAACGATTTTAAACGTGCTGTATGATCTAGATTTTAGGTTTAGGTCTACTTTAAGATACTGTACCCCCACATGTCTGTAAGAATGTTCTAGGGGGCGCTGCACTCTTGTAAGATTTTCTATATCTTTGAAACAATAAGCAGTATCGTTATTTTACTTACGATTTTTAATTAAGAACCTAAAACTATAGGTTTTATGTTCTATTATTATTTTTCTTATCTTGAATGGAAATAACTTAATGGAACTTGAATGGAAAGAAATAACTTAAAGAGTAAAGCAAGAGCTTCAGTGATGCTAATGTTATGATATCACAGAGTGATTTCAGAGCTCAAAACTATCAGAGAATTATCACTAGAATCTTCAGTGGTAGCAATCATTCGCTAACTTAACTAGGTAATTATAAGTCATTCAACATAAATGTAATTATTAAAAACTACTTGTTTAATAATAAATAAAATAAATCAGTAAACACAGCTAGTGCCGACAAGTGAACTGGTCAACGGCAGATGTTCCAAGAAGTTTATATTATATATTTATATAGCACACTTGCATGATAATTCTGACCTATTTATGTAGAATAAATAGATATGTAATGTAATCCATGAAAATGTAATGGAGAAGTCAATTATTTAATATTAATTAGAATTAATGCTCTATTTATTATAAATTGAACCCTAAAAAGGGCAACGAAAGGGCTTCACGTTGTATAATTTTCCAGGTGTCGGGGGCATGAATCGAATGGCATACACGGGAACGCCAACGCCAGTACAATAATTTACTTCAGGGCTCGTTAAGCGATTAATGAAACAATCCTGCGCTGTAAGGGGGCTTGCTTACGAAGGTGGCGCTGGGTGGTTTTCGGTGATTGGCGGTAACTCTCGGGCGTCAGTTATTGTAACGAGGTATGCTCCGCGGATCCGGGTAACTACTAGTAGAGAAAAGTAATCCAGCAAACTGCTGAGGTCGTAGAGGACAGCAAAGCCTGGATGGCTCCACGGGTCTCCATCTATTTTTACTAAGACACTTAAAAAAGGTAAAGGTGTTAACAGCAAATAAAACACACTGTCAAAATACCAAACAAAAAATAATTTATTATTACTACTAACTCCTACAAGTCGTACTACTACCCTAATAAGCTTACGGTTAATAACGGCGCTCCGGGCAAGCGGGATGCAATACGTAGCGTGAGGAAAATAGTAGGAGTAAAACGGAGCGGCGCACGCTAAATATCGGTTAGGGAAGGGACGCGTGCTCTCGTTTGATTCGGCCGCTTATCCGAGTGGTCTTAGATTGCATGGAAGATAAGCTTATTTACTGTTATATACAAAACAAATAACCAAAAATAAAGTAACTTTGTTACACTGCATAAAATAACACATCAAATCAACTTAAGCGGGATAAATACATCATCAAATCATTTTACAAGCCTTGCGAGGGTATAAAAGCGTTGTCCATAATCTCAAAAAAGGAATACTGATATAAAATTAGTAACAAAAATTATACAGGATACTATGAAATCAGCACGCGTTCAGCAAGACAAGTAATATCGAAAGATACAACGAGTTGAAAAATAATAGAATATAATCGAAGAGATAGTAAAGATTACAGCAAGTAAGACAATAATATGGAAGAAAAATTTGAAAGAAAAGAATGGTATTATAACGAATGCCTAAAAGTAATGATACAAAGGAAGAAATGAGCTAATAACAAAATATACAGAAGAAATCAGAAGAAGATACATAGAACAAAGACAGAATACTTACAGAAAAGAGAAAAGAGTATACTAAGAAATAAACAAAGTCGAACAAATAATCAAAAAATAAAAAAATAGAGATTTCTAGGAAGATATAGAAAATGCAATTAAATCCTACGTGAAACTAGACTTTAACTAAATTCACAGGAAATATTTAAACTTTCACCCGCTTAAAAACCTCAAAGAGGGAAATTATATTTCTTCATTGTTAATTGTTTTAATTTGACATGACCTAACCTAAGCAGTAACAACGGGCATTGTTAAACAAATTTTTAATGCCATCGTCAGGTTTGGAAATGTACTGGTTTATTCGTTAGAATGTAAGTATTGTAAAATACCTAAAGTGGCTAAGTTAGATTTTATACACCTTGACAAAATTTCAATTTCATTACATCATTCGAGACCATTTACGGTTGATTGATTGATGGTTGATGGAATGGTTAATTTATTTTGTAAATTCACATTATTTTCAGATGCAACATTTTTTTTAGTTTTTGACTGGTTGTAGTGAAGTAAGACTTTTATTATCTAATTTTCTGCGATTATTTTAAATTTATTAAGCATTTTTGTTAATTTTATTTCAGGTCAACCTTCAGTTAAATATATTTTTTCTACTCCTACATAGAAATCATCCGTTTTCTTCACGTTTTTCTCAATTGAAAAGTAAGCAATTCCTGTAAGCAATACGGCTCTAATTTTATATCCACACGTATGTGGATATGAAAATCCCAATCCATGAAATCCAAGTTGACATTGACGTTGTTCATTTATTTATTTGCAATTTCATAGTTGCAAAGAAATAAATATTAAATCAATTAAATAATTGCAGCCTATTTTTGAAATAAGTGTAATATACGTGATGGATAATGTGGTTTCGTAGCTCAGTTAATAGAAACCAGGTGGCAACAAACTGAAGTGGTTACCGCCGCAGGTTCGATGCAACCTGCAAGATAACTCTTTCTTTTGTTTTTTTAAACAAAATTTTAAATAATAATAGTCTTGGAAAATGTTTACTTTTTCTGCAAAATTTTAATAAATCTCTTCAGAAATTGTACAATTTACAAATATGTTTTAAAAGCACTGGTTAATGCCGATTTTCGATTTCTCGATGAGATTTTTTTAATTGCTTTTCTTAGAAAAAATATGCTGTTCAACTTGGGTGAAATTGCCTATATCGCACGAGGACGAAGTTTTCACGCACGTTGTGTATATAGGTTTTTTATTGAACTCCTGACTAGCTACATACTAGTTTGCTAATAGACATTTTTGACAACTGCCAAGACATGTTGACATTTTTATTCTGCTTTCTGTCGATGAAGCCGCCTATTTGAATAAATTTATTTATTGAATAAGATCTATTTGAATATGTATCAACTTATATCTGATGGGGGATTAATTTTATAATTATTCATAACTATCAAATTAAGAACAGTTAAATACAAAAATAACAATTTACAATTTACATACTTCATTTAATATTATTTCATCTTGTGGTAAAATTGCAGTAGATTTGTATTGTTTTACTTACAATATTAAGATGAAATTATCTAATTGAAAATTTGTTTAGTTTGTAACACATTAAGAACATTTAATAGGCTGCGATAGGCTCCGGAAGCTTTCAACTAGTCAAATAGCACTTACACGTAATATTCATACAATAAAATAAATAGATACATGCTTGGTTACAGATAATTTTATCAAGTTAAAGTAGGAAAATAGGAGTACGATTGTCTTAATACACATTTAACCTCACTTTATAAAAGGTTTATAAATATAAAAAGGCATACTATCAATCAGTTAATTGTTTTTGTAGTAGAACATGGTTTATGTAACCCATGTTACATGTTCAGGATAGTTTATCCAGTTTTTTAGACGATTTTATCTTTCTTTCTTTATATGGGGTTTGACGATAATTAACGTAGAAGAGAATTTTCTTGATCCTACTAAGGTGAACCAGTTTTGGGAAAATATTTCACTGGAAATATGTAAAACGGGTCATTATTGTAATGTCTATAACAGTACATTTAACTTACAAACTCCTGTATTTGAAAAATTTGTGTTAATCGTTGCGAAGGTATTGGCTTTGTGATATGCTTCAATTTTTCCAAATATTGATTTTATTATATTTTACACCGTTGTATGAATGCAGGCACTTGGAGCACTATATTCTGGACAAGAGGGAGTATAGTTTGATTTCATTTATGTTGTCATTTGTATGGGAACTTTCAAAGCATCGTTTGACCTTAAAAACGTGTCAACAGATTTTTTATTTAAGTTTTTCTTTTATTGTAAATATTTTTCTATGTAAACTGCATATGTATGAGTTATATAGTCATTTATTGTATAGGCATAGCTGAAGCTGATCTGATTTCATTGTAATTAAATTTTAATGAGATTTTTGACCGTTGGTCGTTTTCGTTGATTTTCTCAGTTATCGTTTACTTTAGACCATAAGTGTGTTATACTGTTTTAATTGTCTTTTCGCCACCTACATTTCTATCTGTTTAGATTTAAGATTAGTGCTAATTATGAACACATGTTTTTCGTTAGTGACGTCATGATAAAATTTTGATGTGCGGTTGTTTTGAAAATTTGTATTGTTTTTCGATTGTTTTGGTGAAACCTATATAAACTCCGGGGAAAATTCCAGTCGATAAAACGCATTGGGAGTGGTGTCCATGATCGACTCCAGACCAAAAATCTGCAAAATAAAGTAAGGTTGAGTGATAACCACATGTCTTTTTTGTAAACAAACGAGAATTTTTAACAAAGTGTTTATGGAATTGAATAGTTACCTGAATATTTAAATCAAAGAAGATTTATTTTCGTTCTTCAACAATTATATGGAATTGTGAACGATTTATTTAAATTAAATCAAGAAGATTTATGTTTATTTAATTATTGATTTGGGTAATTCGACTTGTATGGATATTAGAGATCAGCTGTTGAATTGAAGCTGTCTGTATTACCTATAATACAGTAGAAAATACATTTGAGTGGATTCGTTGACGTTTATGTACAAGGTAAATCGAAAATAAAAGGATTTGGTTCACATTAGGAACAACAAAATCATAAAGACAATTTTTTATAAATTAAGAATTTATTTTTCTTAGTTGAGAATGTTTTCAATAACAAAGTTGTAACATTTAAACAATTTCAATTTGTTTATTCTCAAAAATAATTAATTTTTCGTTAGATAAATTTATTTAGCAATTGTAAATATTTTTCTTATCTGATAAACTTATTTGATGGCAGTTTGTTCAAATGGAGACCAGTTACAACTCCCATGTCAGGTTGGTAACTAATATTTCACACATTTGAGCAAGCTCAAGGAAGATTTTCCATTTTTTTAACTTTTCTGTTTAAGTATTTTTTTTATTTTCTCTTTTGAAATAGATTTTCTATTTATCATAATAAACATAAAGATCGATGTTTTAATTTATCTATGTGTTTATTTATTTGTATCTTTTTCTGTTTCTGCAAGCATCCATTTATTTTCTTCACATACATAGTTTAAGTTTGCTGTTTGTCCAGTTGCAGAAGTCCAAGTGCGCTGGTAGTAAGTTTCTTTTTCCAGGTACAGGAATTAATAAGATCAATGTAAATTTTTATCTCATGCTCTATCGAATTAAACGTGACTCAGCCTATTTGGGTAAAAGAAAATTTGGGTGTTATTTAAAATTTCTTTATTAAAGCTAGCCAAACTAATTTTAACATCATTAATTTTTTTATTTAAATAATAACATCTCAATATTAATGTGTTACATGCGCACGATTGCACGAAACGAATCGGCAATCGTGTATATTGATTATCGCATCTTATCATAGTATTAGTACGTATATTTAATCTTTCATTTATTAGGAATAAGAACATTTAAATAATTCTTTTAAAGTTAATGACAACACTTTTGCAGTAGATTTTTAATTAGCAATGGTGGTCGAATGGTACAGGTTCCATCATACGGTTAGAAAGTTACACATGCCGAAATGTTAAGTTTATGTTAGCTTTTTCAGTAATAACACATTGAAGGAGGAAGAATAGGATAACGATTCATTCTTTGACTAACATTAGCTTTCTTCTTCGATTGATAGGCTTGATACTAAAATCCAGAAAGTTTCTTCTTCCATCAGATATATAAAATTAATCTCCTTGTCCTTCTGTCCTTGCAGGGCATCGAATTATTTTAGATTAACCAATAAATAACATCATTAAATTAAAATTAATTAATCCAGTTTCTCAATGAGTTATTTAAATAATTTACTGGTAATGTTGTTTAAACACAACTGGTTATTATAAAAAAAATTATTTGAATCCGTTCCTATGTATAAAGTTACATATTTATAATATAGTTTTCCTAGATGAATCTCTTAAAAATCTTGTTTGTTCTAGATTGCTGGGCTTTAGAAGAGCAATGCCGGTAACAGGTAGGCTTTTAAATATGACCACCGAACTGTACCAGAAAGCGGAAGGGGATCTCCTGAAGACGTTTTTCGTGTCACCCTCAGACAATCTTTGCTTCCATGGAAAATGTACTTATTACTGCGATACATCGCATGCAATATGTGGAAATCCTGATATGCTGGAAGGAAGTTTTGCCGCTTTTCTACCGTCTAAGGATCTTGCACCTAGAAAGGTACGTTTCTTACATTATTTATTACCTTTCATCTAATACAAAATTTAATTATAATGTCGAAAATTAAATTAATTTTCCTAAAGAAATTATAAGTGATTATTACTTAATGTAAACAAGATTATGTTAATAACTCAACACTTTTTAATTTTAATTCCCTTTTCTTATAAAACCTACAGGTTTGGAGACACCCATGGAGAAGGTCATATCATAAAAGAAGAAAAGCTCAGTGGGAAACGGAAGCTAATTATTGCGCTGTCGTGAGAGAGATTCCTCCTTACGATCGAGGTAGACGTTTGTATGATCTTATGGATATGTCCGTAATTGATTTCTTAATGGGAAATATGGATCGTCATCATTATGAAACGTTCAAGTAAGAAAATATATTAAAATTTTAAAAATTTAATTTTGGGCTGATTTTATTTATGAGCGTATGTATTTAAGTAAATTACTTACCGGACTATTTAACTGAATATTTATCTACACGACGACCAAGGTTAATATAAATAAGATGATTGAATAGATGTAAATAATTTATCTTTTTTAATCAGAATAAATAACGCACAAAAGGTACTGACTTTTATGGTATGAAAGGAATTATACAAAAGACCCATCAGATTAATTTTTTTTGTAAAACATTATAAATAATTTGAAATTTAATTAATTTATTTTTAATCAAATAGTATCGAGTTTTTCTAAATAATTATCATACTGTGTGAAAAAGTTCTTGCTCATGAAAGAAATATAACTGCAATATTATAGAAAGTTATAATAATTACAAATAGGCCTAAATATTTACTTTTGTTTTCTCTCGACTTGAAAAAACTGTTGTTTTGAAATGGCTCTCAAATTAGGCTATTGTATTAACCTAGGAAATTCACTAAAATGCGATTGAAATTCCCCAACTCGGAGAATTTAATTCCCCAACTTAGAGAATTTCCGAAAAAGAATTATCATCTACATAAACTAAAATTCCAACAAAACAATCCACTCACTCTAACTAAAAAGATACGCAGGCTAGGAAAATGTAGGCTAGGTAAATAACCATAATAGGCTGAATTAATTAAGAAAAAGAATAAAGCGCAATAATTATATGGAAGGTCCCAGCTAATACGAAAGTTATTCTCAATCTGGAATTAAAATAGGAAAAGCTATAGAAATCAACATACAGAACGTGGCGCTCGGAGAGTACAAAGTATTGCCTAACATCAAAGAGAACCACGCTCTAAAACCGATTTAAAAATCAAAAGGCGTTAAGGTCTATAGGAGATATCTAAAAATGTCACAAAAGTCATAAAAATAATATAAATCATTTCCATTATTTTACTACAGGCACTGTCAAAATTTCATCCATTATCCAATTTAATTCACCAATCCGTTTAAAAGCTATTGCAATTTTAATATGTATAAGTAATTTAAACCTAAACGAACGAGTTTGCAAACTTTTCAGTAAATCGTTTAGAAAAAAAATAGGGATAATTATTGAAATTCTGGCTTTTTCGTCGATTACCCGGCAACGATATAAACAACATAAATTGCAAGTAACGAAAACAGTTTTTTTTATTTGACATGGAAGTTTGTTGTGAAACGTTCATTGTGAATATAATGCCTATGATGGCAACGCTTTGACATTACAAAACTAAGGTTAATATGTTTTACAGTGTGTTCACAATGAGTTTCACAGCAAACTTAGAAAACAAGTATAATAAAAATTATAAGAAAAACCCATAGTCTTCTCCACGAAATACAGTCTTTATTTATATAGAAATATCTTACTGGGAATTACAATTTTTAACTATATTTCCACTACGAGTATAATGGATTATCTCAAAAATCATCGTTGCCGAAATCCATGTCATTACACCTATTGCGATATAAAACGGCGGGCACCGTGGCAACACATTCTCCAGACTCTAATTAAAGGGTCTTTACCTCTTGGTGTTGTACAACACCATCTATATTTATTGGCGCGTCGCAATAGATAAATCTTTGACTATGCACAGGAATACTGTTGGTAGTGTTCACGCTTAACAGTTTTTCAACAGCACTCAATAATTATTATCAAGATTAATCAAATTTAATATTCAGAATTTTTATAAATTTATGGGAACATAGTCCAGAACTCGGCACACGACTAAATCCGTGGAAAGCTTTTAAGATTGATAGTTTTGGAACAAGAGGTATACAGAATTTCGATAGGACGGTGCATCAAGTACAACGGTTAGATGATGAACAGATTCCAAAACATCCTATATATCCCTTGAAGAACTTCTGACAAGCAACTCTTGATTACATACTGTATTCATAATACCCTGTATGGCATAGATTTCGAAGCATGCTGTATAATTTTATAAATAATTTTTGCGATTTCGTCGTTTTAGTTGCCTGTTCTGCCGGTTTATGTCATTCGAATTTGGTTACTTTTATTGCTAACTCTCATCTAAGGCCTTTTTTTATTCTGGAACTAATTGCTTGGTTTCGTCACACAGTCACTGCAATTTCTGGATATACGACTTCTGAGACTTGCCTTTTGTTTATGGTTTAATTTATTGCAAGTATAGAATTTTATATGCATAAGTGATCTATAGTGGGAATCCCGTCAATCAAATTATGCGTATCACTAATTATATGACTACGCATTTGGTTACCTTTAGCTGAAATTTCATTCTTAAATGGTTTTTTCCCGATTGTGAATATCAATTATAAATATTTTTTAAATTACATTTGTTAGAAATATCATTCGATATAACACGTTTATTTTACAATCATATAAAGAATTAAACTAACTTAAGTATTTTATTATCTATTGGGCTTACGATTGTGCTAATCTGTAAATTACCAGTAGCCGTGTTAGTTATCCGTCAGTCTCCTATAGGGTTTTATTGATTAATATGAATTAATTAGTTGATGCCTTATTTTACTAAACACTCTCACGCTTGCAATAATTATTCAGTAATTTAAAAATAGATAGATATATAATTTCATTGTTTAGGTTAATCGAGATATGATTGTTTAGCCAAAGTGAGCATATAATTGCAACCGTTATACAATATTAGATTACTACTACTATACTTGTTATCCGTACGCGGAACGCCGCTTATGAGCCACTGGATTGGATACTATAACAAATATTACGAAATGCTTTATCATATTATGATATTGTTTTAATTTCAAATAATAATTTTTTTGCAGACTCTTCGGAAACGACACATTTCCTCTGCATCTCGACCATGGTAGAGGATTTGGCAAGCCCTTCCATGACGAATTATCCATTTTAGCACCTGTGCTGCAATGTTGCATGCTGAGACAGTCAACTTTAAAAACTTTATTAAAGTAAGTAAACTTATATTTTTAAATTTTTATGGGACTTCATAAATAATAAAGTTTGTGAATAAGTGAATTTAATAAAAGATCACTGCTTTAAAAACCCTTTTACTATACATTTTACTGGTAATACTGATTTTTAATATATTCATATCCATGAAACTTTCAAGAAGAATAATCGTAAATGCAGAAGGAAATTTGAAATTTGTTTAATACAAACTGTTGTGAAATACAAATTTGTGGCATTAACATGCTAAAGAATGCTAGGAATGCATTTAAATTGAGTTTCAGTTGGTTCGATAGAAATATAAATAAGTGATTTCCTGTGACCTTACTACCTTAGGGATTCAATCAAGGTAGACAGAAGCTAATTTAAATCAGTCACTGGAGTGTCACGCTCAACATCGCCCATTATTACCAACAATTTTAGGAAACCTATTCGTCGTGTAACACTGAAAATATAAAAGAGAATTCTATTTTGTATAAAATGAAAGTATATGGGCCTGAATATGTTGAGAATTAAAATGATGCGAAAAATCCAACCAAGGGATTGATATTCTATAAAATATTATCAGTTTTTGTAAATTTGTTTCTTTTGAGCAAAGTTAATGTGAATTATAGATTAACATAAATTGGATGCTTCGGAGAATGTATTCAATCTCTGATTTATAGTTTTGTGTGAATTATTCAATACTCTTTGTTGGATAGTGACTGTTTGTGTTAAGTGTATTATTTATTGTGTTGGTTAGAAGCCAAAATGAAATCTAAATTGACATAAAATCTAATGTTATGATTAATCTAGGTTGGAAGTAGAATAGGATAGTCTGTCTTATTAATATTATTGTTTTTTATTGAATTAGTTAGTGAATTTATTATACTCTACTAGAACTTATCACAAATTGAACAAATGAAATGAAAATAAACGAAAGTTAACTGGAAATAATAAAAAAATACCGCATTCGTAACTCAAAAACTTCAAATCACAAAGTTAAATTCTGAATTTAAGTTTCTTCAAACACAGAACGTGGAGTTAGACGAACATGTTTGGTTTTTAACAAGTAATTCATAAAGATTTTATTTGTATATTAACATGTAAAAAAGAAAATATTGTTTAACAGTGACTATTTCATTCATAACGTTATGAACCAATAAGAATACGCACTTTTCCCTAGATACCACGTATTCCAACGGTTATATTGCGGTAACCATGGCGAATCGAATATACGAACCTTTGTATAATCGGGGATAATATAACTAGTGTTATGATTATCATCGGTGATAGCCCGAGTTAAAACCGACGAAAATTTACCGAGTGCGAAGCACGAGTTCAATTTTCTAAAGGTTTTAACGCGTGGTATCATCGTTGATTAATCATAACACGTGTTATATTTGGTGAGAGAATATAATGAACGTTGAAAGAAAATAAACACTGAAACTTTCTGTCACTTTGACAGTAAACAATTTTATTTATTAAAAACAGCTGACAGTCAACATGCGGTGATAGAATTATCATCGATTTGATAGCCTATTCTGCGAGTTTGTTTTTGTACTTTCACCAATGAAATTAATAAAAAATGTACCATGTGACACGTGAATTATATTCTCGGGGATAATATAACTAGTGTTATGATTATCATCGGTGATAGCGCGAGTTAAAACCGACGAAAATTGACCGAGTGCGAAGCACGAGTTCAATTTTCTAAAGGTTTTAACGAGTGGTATCATCGTTGATTAATCATAACACGTGTTATATTTGGTGAGAGAATATAATGAACGTTGAAAGAAAATAAACACTGAAACTTTCTGTCACTTTGACAGTAAACAATTTTAATTATTAAAAATAGGTGACAGTCAACATGCGTTGATAGAATTATCATCGATTTGATAGCCTATTCTGCGAGTTTGTTTTTGTACTTTCACCAATGAAATTAATAAAAAATGTACCATGTGACACGTGAATTATATTCTCGGGGATAATATAACTAGTGTTATGATTATCATCGGTGATAGCCCGAGTTAAAACCGACGAAAATTGACCGAGTGCGAAGCACGAGTTCAATTTTCTAAAAGTTTTAACGAGTGGTATCATCGTTGATTAATCATAACACGTGTTATATTTGGTGAGAGAATATAATGAACGTTGAAAGAAAATAAACACTGAAACTTTCTGTCACTTTGACAGTAAACAATTTTATTTATTAAAAACAGGTGACAGTCAACATGCGGTGATAGAATTATCATCGATTTGATAGCCTATTCTGCGAGTTTGTTTTTGTACTTTCACCAATGAAATTAATAAAAAATGTACCATGTGACACGTGAATTATATTCTCGCTGTAATACAAACCTTTGTATATTCACCCGCATGAAATTCAATTGTTAAATTTCAAGATATCCATGAAAACTGCATACCAGTCAAATAACAGGCCAACAAAAAATTTGTGATTTGGATTTGTTCATTTTTGTGAAGTTTTGGTGGCTAATCTAATAAAGAATCAACATTTTTTTGTTTCCATCACGCACAATTTCTTAATAAATTTACTAGGTGTCATATTTATGGCTTTTTAAATATTTGCTAATAAAAATTAAATGACATTCTAAAAATTGCTACGCCACTGAGATTAAATTGTGTACAAATCAATAAAATAGTATAGGGGAATTCCCGAAAGTAAAATTTAATTGCTGGGATTCCCTGATTTGCAGTCAAACCGTCGGCGAATGAGATATAAATAGACGTCTTTGTGTAAACAAGCGTCTAGCGCCGGAGTTATCACTAATCTAATCCTGAACTTAACGCATGCGTTTTGTGCAGCGTCTTTTCAATTCGATAGGATATGTGCAAATAAATATTAAATATATTATTAATTACAGTTCTGATTAGAAGTAAAGTCATAGTCATTACCTTTTGGTTTTAGTAAAAGAAACTGTAGTAAACTTTAAATATTTATTTATTATAATGAAATAATGAATAAAAAATAAGTTTTATTACTGCATGTTTTTACAGTGAGAAAATCGCCTACGCTAATAGGTATTGTTTTTATTAAGTGCTAATTGCAGGGCGATGTAACTACTATAATAAAATCTGTATAGATAAAATAAAAAAATAATTTTTATGACTGCACGTTTTTGCAGTGGGAATATCGTTTCCCTAATAAAAAAACCAGCGCAGTTTGTTGGTAAGTATTTTACGATACGTAGCCAAGTAGCTTTGTTTTGCGTACACCGTTTAAGTGGCAAGAGTTGAGGCAACGTAACCTAAAAATCAGCCTTTCCTCTTTATACGAACTTTATTACCTATTAATTAGGAGTATTATTTAACATGAGTGCTAACCATTGTAATTATATACATGCACCTAAAAATATGTGTCAATGTGATGAATGTGGAAAACCATTTTCATACACGTTTACGTTTACATGTTTTACGTTAATTTGGATTTGGTCGTTTGTGTTTTTTAACTTATACAATCTATATGCAATCATTAACTAAAAAAAGTTAATTATGTATTTATCTACTTCTAATCAGAACTGTAATTAATATTAATTTAATATTTATTAAATTAATATTTAATATTAATTTGCACATACCCTATCGAATTGAAAAGACGCTGCACAAAACGCATGCGTTAAGTTCAGGATTAGATTAGTGATAACTCCGGCGCTAGACGCTTGTTTTGTGTAACAAGCGCATTCATTAGTCTGCTTGCGTTCGGTCTAGGCAGTCGTTTAGTAAGTTTAGTGAGCTTTTTGCAGTTAAATTCGTGTTTAAAATGCCAAGACTTTGTCAAAATAATCCAGATACTTTTTGCTATGTGTGTGGTTGTTTTGTGGCCAAGAAATTTAGACGTAAAATTACATCACTGTTGAAACACCAATACTACGAGTATTTTAAAGTAAAGATTAGTGATCAAGACAAACATTGGGCACCACATGTTGTATGTAAGATATGTGAAGAGGGTTTATGGCATTGGAGTAATGGAGCAAGGAAATCCCTACCCTTTGGAATACCAATGATTTGGCGAGAGCCAACAAATCACCATGATGACTGTTATTTCTGTATGTGCAATGTACGTGGATATAACACAAAAAATTTAAAAAACATCATTTATCCGAACCTCAAGTCTGCAATTAGGCCAGTGCCACATGGTCCAGACGTGCCAATACCTGAGAAACCAACAAATCTAGAAGATGTTACAAGCATTTCTGAACCTGAAGTTGATGAAAACAACTTTACCGATGCCAGTGAAATATCGAGCGTTTCTAAGCAACCGCAGTTATTTTCAAAGACCGAACTTAACGACTTAGTTAGCGACTTAGGTCTTCCAAAGGATCTTTCCGAAATTTTAGCATCCAGACTTCAAAGTAAAAATTTACTGACAGAAGACGTTAAAATCTCGTATTTTAGGAAACGCGAGTCCGAGTATTCAGGGGCTATTTTGAAAAAAGTGGTTGTCTCGTTTATTGCACCGACATTTCCAGTCTGATAAACAAACTTGGGGGCACATACAATCCCGATGATTGGAGGCTTTTTATTGATTCTTCCAAAAGAAGCCTTAAAGCTGTTCTCTTGCACAATGGGAATGTTTTTTCATCGGTACCGGTTGCCCATTCTGTGCAAATGACGGAAAACTACGAAAGTCTTAAAGTAATGCTTGAAAAAATCAAATACAATGATCATAGTTGGGAAATTTGTGGGGATTTGAAAATTGGGGGACTTCTACTAGGACAGCAGTCAGGGTATACAAAGTACCCATGTTTTTTGTGTGAGTGGGACAGTCGAAGTAGACATCAACATTGGAAGAAAAAGGACTGGATAAGAAGAAATAATTTAACTCCCGGATCAAAAAATGTTCTGTACGAAAGTCTTGTTAATCTACAAAAAATGTTGTTACCTCCACTGCATATTAAACTAGGATTAATGAAACAATACCTTAAAGCTTTAAATAAAGATGGAGACTGTTTCAAATACCTTTGTAGAAAATTTCCCGCTATCTCAGATGCAAAATTAAAGGAAGGAATTTTTGTCGGTCCTCAAATAAGAAGATTAACGAAAGATCAAGAATTTGTTAATACCATGACCGAAACTGAGAAAGATGCATGGATTTTATTTGCTAATGTTATTGAAGGTTTTTTGAGAAACAACAAGGACCCTAACTACAAGGAAATTGTGAAAAACATGCTACAGAAATTTATGGAATTGGGATGTAATATGAGCATAAAAGTTCACTTTTTACACTCGCATCTTGATTACTTCCCCGAAAATCTTGGTGATGTGTGTGAGGAGCAAGGTGAGAGGTTCCACCAAGACATTAAAGAAATGGAACACAGGTATCAAGGTCGGTGGAATGTTTCAATGATGGCTGATTACTGTTGGTCAATAAAAAGGGACAATCCGGCCCTGGAATACAGAAGAAAATCCACTAAACGAGGTTTTTCATCCAAGTGGGAAAGATCTTCTGGAAAGAAAAGAAATTAAAGATTGTTTAAGACTTTTTCAATTTAGTTTACTATTTGTAATTTGTTGTTGTCTCTGTATCAATAAAAGTAGCGTTTATTTTGACCAAATTTTTTATTAATTTATTTTCAACATTGATAAAAAACTTTACGTGATAGGGCAAAATGACACAATGACATGACATGACACACTCGGATTTGAATTCAGCAGATCAAAATTATACAAAATCAGATGTCAGATCGAAATCAACTTTCAAAAAGTCAAAATTTGTTGGCCTGTGTAGCGTTTGTGACGCAATGATCCACATACTTCATCAGGCTCTATTCACAATGTATACAATAATTTTACGTTCAATATAAATAATAAATAAATAAATATTAAAGTTGTTAGTATATTTTGTATTCATGAAATAGTCTACCTCTATACAACTCGACGATCTAAAATATTGGAAACCCGACATATTGCCTAATAAAACACCACTCGACCTTCGGTCTCGTGATGTTTCAGGCAATATGTCTCGTATAATCGAGTATTTTCGATCGTCTTGTTGTATAATATATGAATATTGTTAGTAAATATGCATTGATAATAAATCGATACTTAAACTTAAAGAAATGTTTTGTGTATTGAGCTTTTATGTGATATTTATCATGAATAATTACTTGCGTTGAACTTTTGACTAATATTGAATATCTAGATTTTGAATTATACAAATAATTTCTCAGCAGCAATTGCAAACGTATCAAATAGTGTCGCATTATAATTTAACGCGACGTTGGATAACAGATAAAATTAAAGATGCCAAATAAACATTCTATTAAATAAAGAGAGCTTGTTTATAAAACTATACAAGGTTTACATTGAATCGAGTTATTGTCAGGCGATTCTCGGCTTCGAGTTAAGTGTGAACTGATGAATCTTCACAGCAGCGCGGTTTAACTACAGACACAGTTTAATAGGATGCTGACGAAGTTTTTTGGTTTATTTTAATTGTACCTGCTTAAATATCGCATAAAAACGGCACGACGCAGCTTTAGTTCGCTCTTCTGTTTGCGCGTGACTCCAAAGTATGTCATTGTAGGCTAACACAGATTCAGATTCCTTGGAATGCTCTTGCATTATATTGTCACACTAATTAAGATCGCGTGATATTGCAATACCCAATGACTTCCCGGCAAGTGTTCTTCGTTTATTTATAGAACTCGTATCAGCTTTTTTCTGGTTATTAAAGTCTATTATATTCAAGTTTACATAAATGCTTTAATAATAATTTGAATATTCATATACCCTGATAATATTTAATTTAGGTAAGATTCAGAAATTGGTTGTGCAAGAATTCTGTTACATTTCTAATATATCACCACATTTGTATTCGTCTCCTCTGATAGTATATTGGAAAATAAATTGTAAATCAAAATCAATATTGACCTGATGGTTTCTTAAGTTTATTTTATAATTTGGGATTGATATATTTAGTCTGAAGTCTCTCCCAAGAATCTGCCCCAGAAAATAATTTTTATTTCAAAGTTGAATGACAAAAGATAAAAATGCAAGAACGATTTTTTAATTATGGTAAATTCATTAATTTTAAATTTAGTTTTGCGTTGCCTATACTGTATTTGTTTTCAATTCCTCAAGCATCTTATTTTCTTTTCTTCATCTACTTAGTATCTGTCAGCCTCCTTTGATAATTTCAAGTGTGATTTTTTTCTGCTCCCTTTACTAAACTTCTTTTATACGAATTTTTTGTCTTATCAATTTGCTTCTTCTTGCGCTATTATTTTTTCGTTTTTATGTATTGCAGTTCTCAAAATCCTTTCTTTATAATAATTCTTCCAATTTTTTATTATGTTGCAGCTTTTTTTAATACTTCTTATGCCTTTGCTTTTAGGTTTTTGCTATATTCTAAAAGTCTCTCTATTTTTTTCTTTATTTCTTCACTTTTCGTAGTTCTTTTTGCGTGAGTTTTTTGATATGTTCTTTTATTTCCCCTGTCTTTGTCTGGGTTGATTTTCTCCGTGTCATCTTTAGTTTTATTTTTATTTTACCTCTTTATTCCACCATCTTCTTTTTTTGTGGGTAGTTCTTTTTCTTCTTTTGCCTATATTATTTGCAACTGCCTCGCAAGGTACTTTTGTATTTTTTTCCGTTTTCGATTTAAAGACGGAGGTCTTGTTTGTTCGTTTTGATTTATTTCTCCTCCGTGTTTATTTCCTCGTTTTTATTTTCTATATACAACTTAACGTAGTTCCCTTAGCGTGTTTTTTTTAAACTTTCTTTAACAGTGTCTTACATTAGTTCACACGGTTATAATGAGTTCGGCTATTTTTGACAACTGCCAGTTTTTGTTGTTGGACTTTCAGTACAACTGTCAAGTTTTGAGATTAGATTCTAAGAGTGGGGTTAGAAATCTTACTTCAAAATTTGATTGATCAAAGTTGTCAAAGATAGTTGAATTTATTACACTTGCGGGAACTAATCTAAGATTCTGATATTGCCATTCATTATTTATATTTCCTTTATCGATTTTCTTGAGTGTACCCTACTGTTTATGAATACAGTGATACAAACGCGAATTATTTTGAATACTGTCACGTTATGAAAATATAACTGGGGAGGGAGAATAACAAATGAAAACAAAGTTAAAGATCAAGAAACATAAGAACAATTAAAAAAAGCATGCTTATAAAACGTCCAAGACTTACCAGTATGTCAGACTACCATCATCAATCAGTTCCAGAATTGAACTAGCCATAATCGGGTTTATAAATGTTTATAGTATTTAAAGTGTGCTGTGCTTGCAATTTCTAAGTACACTTATCGAGGTCATAACTATGCGCTGAGCTTGTAATTCACATACCCAGCGTTTTTCCAGTCTGCAAACGATACTAAGATCTTCGGAGTAGTTCTGCATGCCAAATTTCATAAGGGTGTATGCATGCGCATCCAAGTGGTTTGCTTTGCTAAGGTTAATTAATACCTCTTGTATTCAGTTCTTCTCTTCGTTTTAAAGCGCTTTACATTCTAGTTTAAATAAATCCTTTCATTATTTAATATTTCGATTAAAGAATTAGAATAGAATAACTGATACCGGGCGCATCTTATTTTAACTTATTGATTTTGGAAAGCAGCTTTAATTAATATTTATAATATTTATCCACAATCACTATATAATAAGGTAATAATTGAACTCCTTGCCAACGTATAATGTGGTTTATAAAACTCTAGGGTTTCTATACATAAAACACATGGAATTATAATGATTGTTGAACACACTAGCAACCAGTAAAGCAAAGGTACTACGACAAATGGAACACGAATAATGATTTTCAAGGTAACATCCGCCGTCGCAGTAAAATGTCAAATAATTTTTTGATAAAATTCGGCAATTCTGATTCTAAATGAGTGTGATTGTGGATAAAACATTGTATTGCATACGGGTTTTAGATGCATTTTATTCACTTAAGAAAATTAAACGCTCGAGCAAGCTCTCGCGTTTAAACATTCTTGCGTGAATAAAATGCTATCTAAAACCCTTATACAATAAATTACTATTATTTACAATAATAAGAAATATATATATTAATTGTATAGCTTTGATTTATTTAAGCAGAGTAAATTTATTCGTCTTCCAAAACAACATTGTAGTAATTTATTCAAACTCAAGACACTTTAGTCCTGCTACATAATATTATTGTTACGCAATTAATTACAAAGATAAACATAAACCTTCTAATGGAAGCCTTTTAATTATTACTAGAGCTAATTTTATAACATTAAGGTAATAAGAATATATATTAAACAAGAAAAAGCAGAATCTTTGAAACTCACGAGAAGAACTAATTATGAAACTGTTGTTTCAAGTATTCCTATTATCCGTTCTTATACGAACCCATTTTGTATTCTTTGTTCTAGGTGCAATTAGCGTAAATGGCTATCGTTACACGCGAATCTCAAACTACACTATTCTATTAAAAGGGTAGTTTGCTAAATTCCTTCGGGAGTACCTCGGGCTACAATTTAAGAACAAGCGTAAAAATCTTTCCGCGCTCCACGTTTTGGAAAATTATTAACCTTATTCGAGATGTACGAACTTGTCTGTCTGACTTAATGAACTTTGTAGAAAGTGACTATCGATAGTTATGAATTAACATGAATTTTTATTTTTAATAATGTTAATTAAAAGAGCACTGTTGTTAAAAAATAGGGTTTTTTCAATCTGTCAAGTTCTTATTTGCGAAATCCAGTGCTTAAAATGAGAAAATATATTGGCACTCTTAGTCCCAGTCTAACTTTAATATCTTTGTTCGGCTTTTAATACCTTGATCTAGATATATATAATTTTTAATTTAATTTTAACTTGGTTATCTTGCGTCATTTCAAACGCTTGTCCATGATAACATGATTTTGACTTGTGGCTGGATTATGTTATTTAAAAAATTTAAATTTCGTCTCAAAATCTACTTCTTCGAAATTACCGACGTTTTTGGGTTATATCGACTGAAGAAATTTATACTGGGGGTCGGTATAAGTAAGTCTGTCCGTGTAGCAATAAGAATTGCATGTCGAATCTGTACTTTATTATTTTTACGAATTGAATTCGCTTTATGTTAAAATATTTCTGAAGCATTTTAAAGTAAGTCTGTACTTTAGAGCAGAGTAAAATCTATAATTAGCCAATCTGCCGCATCAGGAAACAAACATCTGTCGGATGAAGTCGAACACAAAATGATGGAATCGCATTTCGGAAAGTGCGAGATTAAATTCCATATCCAATAACTCTTAGCAAGGTTAACCATTAAAATGTGTAGTCCGTCAGTACTTCGAGTAGACACATTAGCGTATGGACATCTTCGTGTACTCGAGTACTGTCTGTAGTTTAGATACAAGAATGAAACAGAGCATCCGACCTCATCGTGCACAACCTTGCCTCGTTCACAGACTTTGCAACCTTCATGTCGGCTGTTAAACAGTTTCGATACTTGCCGATTATTTAGCCACCGCTGCACACTCTTTTAGCAACCTCATTCTGACAGAATTATTGCTTGGTCAGCGCTGTGTTTTAACATAACACCCGACGACTGTCAGGCAGTCTGGTAAGTTTATTATTTTCATATTACGGTGTTATCTGTGAAGTTTTAATATAAAATTTGTTTATAATGCGGTAATAAAATTACATTTTATATTTGACGATGTTGAAAGACGATTACCCGAAATGCCATTTACTAACGCCTATATATGCTAGAAGATTAAGGGCCGATCTATTCACCTCCTTTTAAATTTATCTAGAAGTTAGTTGCTATAGTTACAATTGTTCCCACAATGGTATCCATGACAATTAACTAGCAGATAAATTTACAAGGAGGTGAATAGATCGGCCCTAAGAGTAAGTAATAATCATTTTTAATTGGTTAAAACCAGGGTAGGAAGAACGAAAAAATTGATTTGCTCACAAAAGAATAATTCTTAAAAGAATTAAATTTTTCATTCGTTCGCGAATTTTATTTTTTAATTCTTTGATATAAATAGATTGTCCTTCCAGAACGAATCATATTTGTTGGGATTAAAAAATATTTATCGTTCACAAACTTATCACGTATGAATCATTCACGAGTTAAATAACAAAGTAGGTTTATTTCATATGTAAAGATGCAGTTTTATTAATACACGGAAAGCAAATCTGTATGTGCATTGTCGAATTTTATTTGATAATTCTTCATTAATTGTTTTCGATTTATTTGTTTTCATCGAGAAATTCTAATTGATTATGTACGTTAGCATAATCCCGCTTAATATGTTAAGTTAATAGATTTCCTTTTTTTGTGCACTCTAAACAAGCGGAAGTATTTGTTTCATTATCATAGTTAATATATTTGGTTAAATTATATTGTTTATGTCAGCCCATATTCTATGAAGTTGGTTAATGATTTTATATAAATAAAACTGCGGAGTAGTAAGAACTATAAGCAGTAAGAAGAAGAACTAAAACGAATGATTCATTTCCGCTTGTATTCATTTACGAATGGAATTTCTTAAACAGTTTGGAATTCGTTCGCGAATTAATAAAACTCCATTTGTTAAATTCTTGAAAGAATGAATCATAAATTTTTAAATAATAATAAAATAAAAAAAGAATCGACTTTTGTTTCATTCGCGGGTGATAATTTCCTTACCCTGGTTAAAACTGTTTAATTGTTTAATTAACTAAAGTGTTCAAATTAGATAAATAATCGTTATTTTTATGTAACTTATGTAATAATAAATATTATAATTTATTATGATGACTATAATTATTTTTATTTTAGTTTTAATTGTATTTATTTAGTTTTAATTATTTATAAATAATTAAAACTAACATAATCTTAGCTAACTGAGAATAGTATTATTTCATACAAATATTACCTAGGCACTAATTTATTGCTTACATAATACAAATAAAACGCAATTGACAAAGATATTATATATAGTGATTAATGCTGTAAAAAAGATGTATATTAATTAACTTCCACAGTAGCACATACATGTTGGAAAAATATTGTTTCCAGATATTGGCCAAATGTTGTAAATGACAGACACTGACAGGATTGGCACAATATGCAGAAGCAATATCTCCCCAGTATTGCATTTTGATATTGGTCATACATTGTAACATTATATTGGTTCCATATATGTTTATAGTATTGGCACAACATGTGCATAGGATATGTCACCAACATTGTAACATTGGTCCAATGTTGGAAACATTTAATGGTTCAATATTCTTTTACAATATCGGCAAAATGCATTAACAGGATATTGGTCCACTGTTGAAACATAGTATTGGTTATTTAATTAATTTATTCTGTCAATTTGCATATGAAATTGACAGAACAAATGAATTTACTCTCAAAGTAAATTTTATCTAGGAAGTAAAAAGTTTTATAATACCAGCCCTAAATAAATCTATCAACATAAAGCAGATAACTAATAAACTTTTAATGCAAAGTCAAATCATTTTAATCAGATTTACTTTAATTTATTTAAAGAATTTAACAAAATTTCAAAAACAATAAACATAGTTCAACATAGCATATCATTTTCTTTCATAAAAACTCAGTATTTGTACTTGTATGTTCAAAGATGTCCCTGTTTTTGTAACAAATTTAAGTCTATAATAATCATTTCTGATTACTGATACGATTCCCCTTAAATATATCAAAAATATATTGGCAACATATTGGGGCAATATGTATAGTACTATTTGTAGGTTAAGTATGATATTTCATTCACTTCATTAAGAATCTCGTTTGCATTACACCTATTAAAGGCGAAACAATGCTACATTAACAAATAGGTACATAAAACAAATTACACATAAATGTACCTATAAATTGTTTTCGTACGTTCTAAAAATGACGCATGCACATTGTTTACACAATTCATGTTTAAACGAAATGCTAACTAAACTCGACGGTTGTAATAATTAAAATGTATACATACAGATATTATAGTCAGTACTTACAGTTTAATACAAATAACACATATACACACAGTGATAAATATAAGTTTTTCGACAAGACAAAGCTAGCAGCCGAAATCACAACACATAAAAGTAAAACAACAGGTGCATCAAATTAATATCAGTGCCGATGAAATCACGATCGACGCAGCCCCGCCAGATTACCAATATCCACACTGAAAGGTTGTCTCATGGTAAAGTTAATATGTTCAATAAATAACTTTGATTTATTTAAAAACACCCATTAGCGTACTGTACTATTTTTGATGCTCTCTAAGGTTTAATATTTCTAGTTAGATTAATAACTAACACAACAGACGTAAATATGGTGCAATATGGTAGAACATTTCACTAAAAACCTTGGCGTTTGTTCCCGCGTTTGCTACCCTGCAATCACACGACTGTTTGTACGTTATTGGGCGCGAACTTTTAAAATGCGATCATTATGAGTTTAGAACCATCAGGTATACAATAATTATGTATTAAGATATTATTAGTATTCAGTATTCGATAAAACCGGGTGAGTTATAAAACAACGGAGGCAGCTGTAGTGATGTTATTATTCATTTTCAAGATAGCCTGTTTATTGCTATTTTGATTCCTTGAATAATCAAGTGATCTTGATTAAAGACTGCTTATTCAATGTTGGAAGTATAAAAGAAAAACATTAACTGCAATAATTCTTGAGAATTGATGCTATCTAAGGAATCTAATATCAATAAGATAGTTTAAACGTCCCAAAAATTAATTTTAAGTCTAGAATCAATTTATAACTACACATAATAATAATAATATAATTCGTATATAATTATAATAATTCATTATAATTTCCTCTCAATGGAATTATGGGCCATTAGATGTATTAATGAATACTGGGCTAATATAATATGTCCAATATTAGACCGGTATAGAATACTATATAAATAAATTGTATATGGGACCTTTGTAGGAGAAATATTGGCTAAATATATTGGCCAGCAATCTTAACCCAATATAGGATTAATAGAGTGGATACATATATTTTTTTAAATATATGGTGTATATATTGGACCTTTGTAGTAGTAATATTGGCTGCATATATTGGGTGCCAGTCTTTAACCGATATAACACCAATCTTGGTTGAATCTTCCAAATATTGGGCCAGAATATAATATGTTACCCAAATAGAACCAATATTGGGACAATATCTTGTGCTACTGGGGTTACTATTTACATTATTTTATTCTTGTTATTTAGACAAATACTGAAATGCATAATATATGCAATTTAACAAAAACTTTCAAATTTATTTAAATTTGAACAAAAACATCAAATTTATTATTCTGTACGTTTGGCATAAATTATTAAATAAATGTGTTGCGTAACTTTAACTTGAATACAACTAATAAATAAATAACTAATAATAATTATTATGATTTATTATAATAATTATTTTATAAATAATTAGTTGTAATTATTTATTTTAATATATAATTAAAACTAAAATAATCTTGAATAGCGATAGTATTATGTAGTTATTTTATGCAAATACGCTAAGCACTAACCTACCGCTTACATAATACAAATAAAACTTAATTGACAAAGACGTAGCATACATAATTATCTTATTTTTTGTTATTTTAAACAAATATTGAAATGCACAACTTCCGCAATTTAACAAAAGCATACAAACAGGGCCGGCGGTGGACGAGTTGTGTCAGTGCATCTCTCGTGCTCCACGGGTCGCGGGTTCGAATCCCACTTGGGGTGACGGGATTTTTCTAATTGGAAAATTCCGCCACCTCAACTATGGATGTGTGTATTCGTGTTGCATGTTAGATGGGGGACAGATGACCTTAACTGTTGGTTCCCCCGTAGTGTAGGCGTGAAATAAAAAAAAAACATACAAACTTATTTAAATTTTAAACGTCAAGCCTATACTGTACGTTTGACATAAATTACAGATTAAATAAATATATTGCTTAATTCTTGATTAACCAAAATATAAATTTATTTAATTAATATCACTAAACTTCGAACATAAATCTTATTTTATAAATTGATATGTTTGATAGTACCAATAGAAGATTATCAATAGTAAAATAAATCTTGGACTTCAAACTTTAGTTAAATTTAAATTAAGTAGTAAAACTTTCTAGATGTTTTCATCACTTCGTTTCAAACATAATATGCATAATAGAAGTCTTATGCATGCTTTACATTAATCTAATGAATTTAGATCTTTCAGAAATTAACTAATCAAACTTATTTGAATTATTTCATGATAACTGTAATAATCTTAAATTTAATTCATTAAACATAATGGTTAACATTAAAGATTTTTTGCCATTTTGGTTTTTGTGTCCTAGCTTAGAACTTTCTATCACACTAAAACTAACTATATATTAAATATTTAAAATTCTATTAAACAGTTTCTACAATATATTGTACTAACCAACAACACAATTCCAAAAAAAACACATACATGCAAGCAAAAAAAGAACCTACCGTAAGGTGATTTACCGGAAATAGAATAGAGTATTAATATTGATGAGCCGTGCATATTCCAACAGCCAATCTTTGCTGCTGTGTAATTCATGGAACGTCGAGACAGTCACCCCGAGCCGCGATAGCGCCCCCATTACTTGTTCTCGGCGAATCGGTTTTTATATCACCTCTTTATAGGCATAAGGGGTAAGAAAAGAGTGATTAGGGATGAAAAGCGAGATTATCTCGTCCGCAGCTAAAGAATGGGGTGATTAAGTACTGCTATTAACTTTATTTGTTGTAAGCTATGCAGATGTTGTCGTGGGCATGTAAAAGAAGTTTTTAATATAAAATTAATTTAATATCAAGGTATTTTATCAATGTAATTCACTTAGAGATATTAACAGAGTAGAAATTAATAAATAAACGTAGGTTAATATATTTTGAATGATTGAGTCACTAAAAGTGATCGTTCAGTAAGTGGTATGAGCATGAGCTACAGGAATATACGAGATTTTCCGACAAAAATAGCGCCAATATCTTTAGGATTAGTCTTCAGATTTTAACTTCCATCTAAAAGAGATCGCTTAAGATCTGTTTTTTTGCAAGAATTATATTGTTGAATTAAAAAAATATTTTAATTGCTTATTTAACAAGCACTGTAGAACAGGATTAAGTTAAACAAAATAAGAAACGTATAAATATTTAATTATAATAAAAACATTTAATCAATCCAGTTACAACAATAATGATGCAATAATGCAATAAATCATTGGTCGGTCACCTGTAATACACTTATTGCTACAATAATAAAATAGATAAAATAAGTTTACCAGTACATGTTAGAATAACGTGAGATGCTAATGGTCTTATCTGTTATGATTATGAATAAAGAAAGAAGAATTCACTATTTTTTATAAAAAATCAATTAATTAGAATTAAGACATTAAAGTAAAAACTAAAAGGAAAGTTCTTTTTATGTAGATAACACACTTAAAACTTTACTAGAAATTCAAACAAAAGAAAAAGTCTACCAATGTGTAAAGAATAAACCACACTCTAAAAAATTCCCCTTCAATTTACCCTAAAAAATGGAGGCAACTATGTTACCTCCATTTTTTGGGGTAAATTTACTTCAAAGTGTAATTTTCATAGGAAGTGGGAAATTTCAATATTAGGTTAAATTTGCATTGTCATGTTTCCTTTTTAAATAAATTTACAGATTAAAATTACGATCTCAATGCAATCTTACATTTTAACATTAAAACACCTGCGTAAAGTTATAACTTTACCTAATATTGACCTAATATTGAAATTTCCCACTTCCTATGAAAATTACACTAGGAAGTAAATTTACCCCGAAAAATGGAGGTAAAATAGTTGCCTCCATTTTTTAGGGTAAATTTACCGGTATTTTTTACAGTGCAAAGGTTGACTAGAAATCATCAAGAAATATTTAAATAATTAATTTTATTAATTAAAATTAACAAAATTAAATGACAAAGATTTCCAATTAATTACAAAATTCAGACATTAAAAATATAGAGAAACCTTCTTTTTTTAAGTAAATAATTAATTATTTGTATCACTTAATAAATTAATTAAAAACATTACTGAAAGCGCGACGCGAGAGTATACATTTATAGTCGCAGGGAGAAGATTTGTACGGGATCAAGCATGACAATTTAACAAATAATACTGATATACGTTTCTTATTCTTGCTAATGCAAGCATATTTCTGTTGTGTTCCCACTTGAAAAACTAATATATAATTCGATCACTTCCAAATTGTATATCTACTGTACATTATATTCATCATTCAAAATTGATAAGTAACACAACCGAATTTCAATGTTGATTGTGCGGAAATAAAGTGATACTTGTTTTGATGAAGTTTCCAGATGCTATACTTATAAAAAATATGAGTATCTTTTTATTATTATCCAGTAACATTTTTAGTATTTCGAAATACAAAATCAGGTTTAAAATATACTCAGATTTTCTTCTCTTTTAAAATAATTAAAATTTGTTTCGTGTATTGTTATTAAAACGAACAATTTAATAAAATCTTCAGGTTGATGCGCTGATTATTTTTCTCAATTTTAAAAATTTTTAATTTTAACTTTAAAAATTATTGAATTCATTTCATATTTTTATGTTATGAGTTCTAGTGTCCGCAATCGTAATGTTCTGAAAAAAGTAAAATATGGGAAAATAGTTGGATATCTGGGAAATAATGGATATCTACTTAATGTGTATTTTCTTTTTATAACTAAAAAATAAATACTTCTACACCTCAGTCACCCTTTTAAAATAAACAAGATTTCTTTTTTTAGTTATTCGAAAGCTAAAATGTGTTTAATATTGGGAACTCCCCCTTCATGCCTAAAATTTTGATAAGAAGTTAATTTATGATCACGATGTACTTGGTAAAACTTAATATGCAGAAAATTTAAATTAAAAATTCTGAAATTTGAATTTATTAAGAAAAATCCATCATATTTAATAGTTAACTTTATTAAATGCAAGAATAGAATTTTTCTTGAGTTAATTAGTAATTACTTTCAGGTTAATATACATTAGAATATAAAGTTGCAATCTTATAAACCAAAAATATATATAAATGATAAACTTGTGCAATAAAGTAAAGGATTCTCTTTTATTAAAAACGATTCACATTCTATGAGTAGTTTAAATTTATAATTGAAAATTTCACGGTTTAATTAGAAACAAATAATAATTTATTTAATTTATAAAATTATTTTAAATTAACTTCCGATCATTTCGAAAATTAAATCAATTAACTTCGCGGTGAAGTTGTTGTTAAAATAAAAGATTAAAGACTTGACTATAAAATTATTTACATCAAAGGCACGTTTAAAGCATTTACATTATTCTAGTAATTCAAACAAATCTTAATCGGAGTGAATAATTATTCGAATAGATAATTTGCACGCAAGTTTCTAATAAGAAAGAAACACTACAATGGAAAAACATTCGTTGTTTAGAAAAATATTTTAATATTGATCAATAAATAACTTTCGCCATAAATAAAGCTTCTAACAACCTTCATGATGAACAATATTTCTTTGTTCGCAAATAGTTATATATGTACAACCTTTGATAAATTTTTAGTCTTTGGCAAACACAAACGCATTTAACCATAGTGGTTTCTAACTGTTGAGTTTCTATTTATAGATGAAAGATGATAATAATATGATAAAAATAAGGAAATCTTTTAGTTGAAGTGGTGGTTTTGTTATTAATTGCAAAAAAATGGTGATTAACTTTCTACGTAACAACTTGTTGGTTTTAAAGGTAATATACATTTTCTATTGTTTTTGTCTTAAAAGGCCTATCTATGAGCAGTACATTTTTTAACAAAAGGCTATTTTATTATCGACGACTTAATTGTTAAATAATTATTAAAAATCTGAAAATTAAAACCGAAACACCAAGATTACTAATAAATCCGATGTAGTGTATGTGTAACTAGTGAACACTTGACAAAACAACTGGATAGTGAGAAATTAAAGATTTTTGCAGTTAACCAAATATCGTAGGATTTATAATTAGCAAGCGAAGCAGTTGGTAATCTTATAGTAAATGGAAATTGAGTACAGTACATAGGTATAAAAATTTTAACATTGCTAGAAGTATCTCTAAGTTGCTCCAGGAACGCTAACGCGAGTGCATCGTGTATAGTGTAGTTCTAGCTGTCAACGCTCATCATCAGTTTAAAACTGTCAGTATTATTTATAAACCTTATAACTCAATCTCGTAATACATATATTCACAATTTAATATTTAATTTAATTTTATTTAATTAATTGAATAAAGCTCGCTGGAAGAGTTTACTAATAAACTAAGCAGCGACAGCCGGTCGCTGCATGTCATAGTAGCTAGTTAACAATAATAATCCTTGATCATGGCTTCTGACTCGACAGGTCACAATTCTATTTTATCAAATGTAAATAATAAAAATAATGAGTACTCACAAATGGAAATTGGCGAAAACATATTAAAGCGGGGTCATCCCTCACCAGATGAAGAAACTAACAAGCGATATATGTTTGATGCCGATAAATTAATATCTCGAAACAAATTTTATGCACTAAAAGATAGTAGTATATCACAAAATCCAGGAAATGAAATTACAAAAGAAAATTCTAAACGTAAAGTGCCACCGATATTTCTGCACGATGTGCCTAACTACCGCGAGGTTCTTACTGGTATAGAAAAAAAATGTTAAATCGGAATTTACTACTATTAATTTAGGAAAAATGCTAAAAGTTAATCTCGCTAGTATTGATGATTACAGAAATCTAACATCTTTTTATGATAAAGAGAAAGTGAAGTATCATACGTATCACAATCCCACTGAAGCAAATCTATCAGTATTCATTAGAAATCTACCTATATCATTACAAGTAGATGAAATTAAAGATCAATTGGTTTCACAAAAATTTAACGTTATTAATGTAACACGAATACTCAATAGAGAAAAATTACCGGTTCCAATATGTGCCGTTTTACTACCGAATGATCAACAAGCCAAAGAAATATTTAAATTAACAAATTTGTTTCATTGCATAATTTCAGTAGAGCCTCGACAAAAAAGCGCTAATATACCACAGTGTCAAAGATGCCAAAGGTATGGCCACACAAAAAATTACTGCAAATTATCAGCTCGTTGTGTTAAATGCTTGGGAAACCATTTTTACAAGGACTGCACGAAACCTGAAGCTGAAAAACCGCAGTGCGTTAACTGTAGTAAAGAACATCCTGCAAATTACAAAGGTTGTGAATATTATTTACAAGAAAAAGCAAAACGATCACAAAATCAAACTTCCATATTCCCACAAAACAACAAGCCTGCTACTCATATCGTCAATCATGAATATGCACAAATTACAGCTCAACAAAGAGTTCAACAAAATCCCAACGCAACTAGTAAACTAAACATCGTTGATTTAATTATAGATATTATTAAACAAGTCATCACACCTATTATAGAAACAATAAAAACTCACATATCATTAGCTTTAACTAACATACTTCAAAATGCCTCAGTGTAACAACCGACTATTCGATCGCATGATTCTTTTAAACTGGAATGCAAACGGTGTTAAAATACAAAAAACACTTCTTACGTCATTTTTACATCAAAACAATATCGACATTGCAGCTATAACCGAAACACATTTAATTAATAACGAAAAATTTACAATTCCTGGTTATCGAGTCTATAGAAAAGACCGTATTGCTAACTTTGCATCTGGGGGAGTTGCAATTATTATCAAAAACAATATCAGACACAACGAATGCCCACTACCACAATTAACCCATCTGGAAGCGGTTGCAATCGAACTTACATTTAACCAGAATCAAACCGGCCGCCTAATCTCAGCGTATCTACAACCTAATCGTCGAATTGTAGCAAACGACATAAACACCGTATTGGATACTAACGATTCCACTCTTTTACTGGGTGACTTAAATAGTAAAAGTAACTTCTGGGGATGTCGGGCAAATAATCCAAATGGACAACGATTATTGCAAATTACTACTGATAATAATATTCAAGTAACAGCACCTACGGAGTACACGTACTATCCATATAGAGCTGATCACCAGCCGGATATTCTGGACAACGGGTTAATCAAGAACTTTAATAACCCATTAAATCATAATGTCAAGGCAGAATTAGACTCTGATCATTTACCAGTCATTTTAACTTTCAGTCAAAAGCCAGAGCCTCTTACACAACCCCCAAGGTTAATAACTGGACCTATTAACTGGGATAAGTATGAAAACTATCTCGACACCCATATTAAACCTAGGAACCTACCGTTCACGGTCGATACCGTTGACCAATCTCTTACATATCTAACAACCACTATTGTTGAGGCTACACAATCTTCTGTTAAACCTAGCAAATTTAGAAGATCATCATACTCCTACACTCAACCAACAGGTCATATACTAGAACTTATAAGAATAAAAAACATTACACGAAGGCGATGGCAACGAACAAGAAACCCTCAAGATAGAATTCTACTTAACCAACTTGCTCATCGAGTAAGGTGGGAACTGGAACAATCTCGTATCAATTCATATAGACAATACATCTCTGAAATTAATACCAATGATTCATCACTATGGACTGCAACAAAAAAAATCATACGAAAACCAAGCAACATACCCGCCATACGATATAACAATGTCAATTATGTGAAAGACTCAGAAAAATGTCAACTATTAGCTACCCATCTTGCAGACGTATTCACTTTAAGCGTTGATCCCACTAATATACAACGCACCGAACATATAGAAGAGGAAGTCACTAGAATCCTACCAATAAACGATAACGTAGAAGTTGAAACCACTACTCCAGCAGAAATTGCTGAAATAGTTAAAGGTCTTCCTAATAAAAAAGCACCTGGACATGACCACATTACCAATGCTTTAGTTAAACATCTAACAAAGAAATGCTTAGTGTATTTAACTACATTACTAAATATTTGTTTGGCTATAGGCTACTTTCCCAATACATGGAAGCATGCCGAGATCATCATATTCTTAAAGCCAGGTAAAAACAAGAACAATCCCAGCAGTTATCGCCCTATAAGCTTATTGTGCACTCTGTCAAAAGTGTTTGAAAGAATAATACTAAACAGATTAAATCACATTATAATCCAAAAAAGCCTGTTTCCACAATTCCAGTTTGGTTTTCGATCCACATACTCTACAACACACCAACTTCTTCGATTATCCGAAATCATAATTGCAGGCTTCGAGAGAAAGGAACATACCGTTATAAGTTTTATTGATGTCGCCCAGGCCTTTGATAAGGTGTGGCACAAAGGACTTATAAGCAAAATGATTAACCAGCAAATCCCGGCATATATAATAAACCTAGTAAATTCGTTTCTGTCAAACCGCACCTTTGTGGTAAAAATCAACACATCCAAATCCGAGATTAAAACTATCAACTCAGGAATCCCTCAAGGGTCGGTACTAGGACCTACGTTGTTTAATCTGTACACAGCTGACATACCACAACACCCAAATAGTTGCAACGCCATGTATGCAGATGACACAGCCGTAATAACTCAGCACCATGATATTGATGAAGCATCACAATTGTTACAAACAGCCCTTAATAACCTCTGTAGCTGGTTCCTTGAATGGAATATGCAACTTAATCCCAGTAAGTGTGAGGCAAAGATCTTTACCCTTAGAAGACCTGAAGATCCACCATTACTACGTATTAATAATCATCAAATACCGTGGAATGCTAAGGATCAGGCGGTTAAATACTTAGGTGTATACTTAGACAGAAGACTTACTTGGGGTATACACATAAATAAAAAGTTAAATATATGTTATGCTCGTCTAGCTATACTATATCATATGCTGAATAAGAAATCGCCTTTAAAGATCGAGTGTGCTAAACTACTATATCAGGGCATTATTCGGCCTGTGATTATGTACGCTTGTGTAGTGTGGGGTGGATGCAATAAAACTCATCTAAACAAAATACAAACATTACAAAATAAAGTGCTACGTATTGCTACCGGAGCAGAATGGTATATACGCAACAATCAGTTACACAAAGAACTTAGTGTTCCTACAATATCCGAATTTGTCCGCGCCACTGCCAAAAAGTTCTTCTCTACTATTTACCAATGTCAAGCGGCAGCAGACTTCAACATAGGTGTAAAATCGCAACATACGAGACTCAAACCACGGCTACCACAAGATGTGTAATTGTCGGATAGTGATAGTGATTAGTGACGTAATGACGCAGTTTTAAGACGATCATTTATGTATGTTTATATTTCTAAAATTGTAATAATCTACACTAGTACTATTTCACTGTGAAAAATTGTTATATCAGAACTGTGTGTAGCCCTTGTGTGCTGATCCAGTAAAACTATATATATATAAAAAAAAAAAATAGAAGTATCTCTATGGCTAGTTTTTATGTTTTTTCTTTGAGGTTATGTCCTTTATTTTTATATTATAAAGCTATACAGAAAGTGTATTTATTTGCTTTCTATCCGTTGGTCCATCCGATGCTTGAGTCGACTTCACGTTCTTTAAATATTTAAATGAAAAAAAAGTTAATTTCAAAAACCCCTTTGTCCTTTCTGTTCTTCTTTCTTATTACAAGAATTACGAGATTTAAGGTACTACTACAAGAAGACTTTAAACTTAATAATATATTACAGCTTCCAGATGTTAGAATGAAAAACAGTGTCTATATCGTGACCTCCTACTATTTAGTAACAGAATGTGGAGCCACCAATAAAAAGTAATCTCGCTACTGTTGCTCATTTCGGATGTGGTTACACGATTCAAACGAATGAATGAGAAAGATCGCAATCGCGTGTTACACGCGGTTTAACCGCTTTGAACGACCTCCTGCTTACATCAGGAACCTTCTGTATAAGATCTCATTAGGTTTTCCTTCATAGGTAGTCTATTTTTAAAAAATAATTATGCAGGAAAACGTGTATTCACTATTAAAATACAGCGCTTGCAGCCAAGTAATCTTTTGTGAATTTTTTTCCTGTTCAGTAAATAAACTCGTTTGAAAGGGAGATCACTCGGCGTTTTTATATGCAGCTTTTGTTTGCTTTGGGGATTAATATATTACTTTATCTTCAAATTACTTTCTTATTTTTATTTAGACATAATTTAGCGTAGAATTTTTGAAGAGAAAATTTGGAACATTTCTAATTAAAAAGGCTGATTTGGTTTGGAAAAATTATTCCACAGAGACATTAGAATCTGTCAATTTGGCAAAGGTCTAAACTTGAAAGATACCTTTAATCGTTTTTGCACTTTTTGCAAAAAATTGTTATTATTAATTAGAATTTCTATATTCTAGAATATACTATATTCCATATATTAAATATTATTCCACAATATGAAAAAGCAAAAGCATTATAACTACTTAGAACAAAATCCATTAGCCAATTATTTTAGCACCAATAAAACTTAATTGATTCAATAATTAACAAAAATGCACAATGTACGCAATTCTATGAATCAAATTACATTAGAAGAGACAGCACCCAAATAAATAATCAATTAGGATTATTTGGCTATGTGCTATAACTGATATTTGTTTTTCAGGTATTGTAAATTTTAAGCCTGGACCCATACAAAACGATATCAAACTTTAATTGGAAATAATAATCCTACACCATCTAAGGCAAAATTACTGTTTACTATTGTCATAGATAATTCAAATAAGACGAAGTAATTGTTGAAGATGTTTTACCGTCAAGGTACTTCGAATCAAGCATCCATTGTTTCTACTTCTATCGAAAGCGATGTTGAAAGGATTTTTCTCTCAACTCAGCAATAACATGATTTGGAGATACTATATGAGTTATGGATAAATTGAGAAATGCCGTTACAAGAAGAAAGGTTGATCGTCGTACAACAGAAGGTTTTCTTAATAAAAATCCATAAAATAATAACCCAAGAAAATAAATTTTTTAAAGCTAAATATTCTTCTTGTGGTTTCATTTAATAATTGAATTAAAGTTTTCTTTGACAACCATAATAAAATAAATGGTATCTAAAAAGGATCACGTAGTGAAAAAAAAGATTTGGGGGAGGTTGTTGATAAGAAACAATGAATGTTTGTTTTTGGAATGGATAAAAATGGAATACTTACTAGTGAACCAAAAATGGAATTAGTTTAATAAGAATTTTAATACTTTTGGTGATATTTATTTAAGTTTCTATAAAATGGATATTGGTATTAAAGTAAAACCCGTCGGTACTTTTAGATTACGAAGTAAGATCTTACAGTAACGCAGATTCATTAATTAAGATAAACTAAATTGTACAGGTTGCCAATTTAATCTTAAGGTGTAGTCAGTTTCAGTAATGAAGGAGATACTGTTGTGTGTACGATATCAGAAGATGCTTATACGGTGTTACTATATGAATTTTAAGGTCGAAAGTATCCGCTCGGCACAACCATCGCCATCTTTCAAATCTTAAGCATTTCGTGCATATCCGAATTTTTGGAAAACTTTTTGAAAGTTATATCCATTGATCTTCTATTTGACATAATTTATAATATATTGTTCTTATACATTCAATTTATAATAGACTTTTAAACTTCTAAAGAAATTATAAAAAATTCCTATAAAAAATAACAAAATACCTACTTCAAACTACATTGCCTTTGTACGTTTAAAATAGTTGAATAAAGGGAGTTTATATCAAAGAGAAAGGAATATCATATTTAAAATGGTAAAAAGTCGTAATTTTTTTTTAAACTTTTCAATAAATTTAAATTGAGAGTAATAAACGAATTTTCCTTTCGAGCGCATCACAAATAGACGATAAAGTTTATCATAGTAAAAAAATTATTTATTAATTAGTACTATCTCATAATTAAATTGAATTTAAAGCCAATTTATTCTTGGTAAATGTAAAAACTCTTAGTAACCTAATTTGAAATATATAAACTAAATAAAGGACTTAACTAAGGCAGAGAAAATTTTCAGAGTTTCCCAACTTTTAAAATTCAACTTGTTAAAGTGTCGATTATATTTCTTTCCCTTTGTTTATTTTCCACACAGCCTTTTGTTTTCCAACGCTTATAAAGTTGCGAAAAGTTTGGTGGAATTTCTAAGTTCAAAATATACATATATACATATACAATTCATCTATCGTGCGAATAATGTTATGTCTTTGAGATTTACAAACACACTTATCCAATATCAACAATAACGATTGAATTTTTTTTAAATTTTTTTTAAATATTAATGTAAATATTTTTATAAGAAAATTAATTTTAATATAAAAATTCCTGTTATGTCCTAAAAAGTGTTATATAACTTATAAGAATTACTAATTTTATTAAGGTTAGGTACCTACTTGGTGGGTTTCTCACCTCTACCTTAAAATGTTTCCCAAAAGCCTTTTAATATTAATTTTTAATTGTTCGCAGTTATTAAGAACAGAAGGGGAAGTGTAATGACAATTACCCTCTTGCTGTCGCATGTGCACCCCTTTTGCACCAATCAACATTCATTTTAAATTTTCATAAGAGGGTAATAACATATACGCACATCACAAATTCAAAATGAAAAAGAGCTTTTCACAGGACGACAGTTATTTATGTATGTGCCGTTATAAACAATGAGATAAAAATAGATTTTTTGATGTAAATTAGTATCATTGATAGTTAAAGCATGTATGGAAATGCATTCGTTAATGCAGTCTAAAATGCATAACAAAACACCTAGTGAATAAATTTTAATAGCTTAGACACTTTTCTTATAAGCGCAGTATCTTAAGAGTACACAGGCTGTTATTATTTTTTAAGAATATTGATTAGTTATTAGTTTGTTACGCAGAAAGGGGGTAAAGGTTGACTATTTCTGAAGATGAGATCAAAGATTGGATGTTATTAATTTGCAAATGGCTTCGCACTATTACTTACCAAATTATACGTATGTCAGCATTAACAAGGTGCAAAATTGTAAACGTAAAATGTAACTCATACAGAACTAATTTCAGCTTGCTATAATAATGTTTTGTAAATTACACATCGTAGGACACTTTTTATATTAATAAAATTCTTAGAATTGATATCAGTTAGGTCTTATGTCTGCAAGATGTTTTTTATTTAATGGTACATAAAATACACCAATTATAATTATTATCATCCGAGGCTGTGCTGAAAATAGAAAAAAAGACACAGAAAAAAAGACAATTGAAATTTGCTTTCATTGAATTAATAAGAGTACCCCGAAATGCAGTAAGTTAAAAAAAATAGATGTATAAAATTTGATCACCAATAACATTTATATACACAAAAACAATAAAAACTTAGTAGAAGTAGACCCTGTATAAATTTATATAATATAACATAAATATTAAGAAAGACTAAATAATTCTAATATTGAAGTTCTATAAATAAATGAATAATAAGAAGCTATCACTGAGGCCGGCAAGATCTTATAATTCCAATACGTGTTATCGTAAACAAAACCTTGGATGCAAAATGCAACACAATATTGACCAAGTATTGAAAACTTAAAATAATACAGTTAAAAAGATAATTAAAAATGATTATTTTATTTCATAATTATAAATTCCCAACAGGTAATAAATTTACTAATAAGTATAGTAAGAGTTAGAACACCCGTTTAAGCAAAGGAACTCGGAGAGAATGGTTTACTTGAAATAATGAGACTTATGTAGATAACGTTGTATGAGATCTCAGATAACGCCCTATAGATTAATTACTTCAAAATATTAGAAATTAACTTAAATTCTCACATTGGGCCTTTACATCAGATCAATAAACAATTACTGTATATCTATTTTGTTTGTTACTAAAAGAAGTAAAGTAATTTTACCATAGTTTAGTACAGCTACTGACCTGTTATCTAACCGTTTTATAAGAACTGTTCGCTCAGTTGGGCCGTTTGACCTGATTCTTGTCTGCTAGACAACTGATGCATACGACTACGCACCGGAGTGAGAGTTAGAGTTCGTTGAGTAGAGATACAACAGAGGTAACATTTATTTGACTTGAGCCTAAAATGATAGTTTGTCCAGTGTATCGGTCTCGAGAGTACGTAACAAGATGCTACCGTTGCTGATATTTCACGATAAACATGACGATCAGTGGCTCGTAGTGGCGTAGGCGACTAGATGTAAATCGCGAAGGTGCAGAAAACTGATGAACAATATACACAAGCAGCCTTCGTTTGACATTATCCAACCGCTGCGCGTGTTCGCTGCCATCGCTGCCATTACTTTGCCGGGTCAGAAATTAAACTGAAATTACATTAGAAATCACGGAACTTTATGAAACACTGCCCTATCTGTATCATACCACATGTATAACTTTGGTATTATTCAAGTAGGTTGCATTACCAGGCTACTGGTAGCCATTTATGAGACACATCGCGTTATTGACCACCAAGGATCTGGTTTTTGAATCACCCGGAACAAATCACTGTATAAATAACCAATGTCTAATTCCATCTTAATATACCCATTAATGTAAATAAGATAAGTTATGTGGTATCTGAGATAAATAAAGTCAAAAGAGAAATAATAATAATATTAATTATTTCAGTCTAATCGTATAGTTATAGACAAATATTCACAAAAATGCCTATAAGCCGAAATGAGACTTGAGACTTACAGACGGCTATCCCTAGCTGATGATACCACAAAAAGGTCGAAACAGGCTGTTTTAGGGTATCGTTTCTGAATTCCATACACTTTTTTAATTTTTGTTGGTGTCTATGAACGTAGAGTCAAATAATTGAACACTATTTTTCTTTTGTAAAGTCAGTTAACCAGTACCCGTGACTTTCCCAGACAGAGGAATCACACAAGTGTGCAACGGGTCAGCTGGTTTCCCCTGGGAAAGGGAAAGGATAATATTTTGCCTGCTTTTCGATTTGGGCTAATCAGTAGCCAGATCAAAAAAATAATAGATAAAATAATTATACCGGGTGATACAGCGAGGTAGTGCCAAGCTTATATCTTTTTTATTTATCAATGGATTTTGATATTTTGTATATTACACATAAATTCCAATTTTTGACATACATTCAAGATTCAAGATGACGACTCTAGGTTTCGCCGGAAATGATCCCAGATTTAGATTTTCAAATTTTACACCCTGTATATTTTCGGTCGAAAACGTCGGCATTTATGTCTAATATATCCATAAGTACTAGATTTCATCAAAATCCATTTATAAACAAAGAACATAAAAACTTGACTATATCGTCTGTGTCACCTGGTATATAATCTGTCATTAAATCTCGTCTAGTATTTTTCGTGACAATCTAACATCAAGCATACTAATAAACCTCGTTAACATTAAATATAATTTAAACCCAAACAAATCCAAATAGTTTTCTGGCCACCTATACTTTACCGAAAGCTGATAAACTAGCATTATCATTCATGATGTACAAACGTAAAAAATTATCTTCGCACACGTATGTAAAATATATAATTACGAGTTCATAAGATCAATATATCTACATATACCATAATTAAATCTTTAACTCTGAAATTACTTAATAGATCTAAAAGGACTACATTTTTTTCTATAACATAAAATATTTTTTATATATTAGCTGTCTTATAAAGTTGTGTATTTGAGATTAGTTGAGAGAACAAAAAACTAGTATTAAATGCAGCCGCTGCTATTTAAATGGACATAAAAATTAATTGTTCCGGAATATTAAGGTTTAGCATAAAAGAAAATCTTTTTACTTTTTTGTTCTGTAAAAATATGAAAGGAACACAAAAGGAATATTCAAACTGAAAATGTCTATATTAGAAATAAAAATATAATTTGAAACTTGGTGGAAGTTAGTAGTTCAGTTTTTTGGGGTTAGGTAAAAGAGTGAGCGCGCGTGAGCGTGTGTGCGAACTGAGAGTCGAGCAGGAAATTGACTTTTATAAAATGTGTAGTGTTTATTCAAGCTCGGGAGGCTTAAGCGTTCATGCATGTTACATGAGCGTTTATCATCATCCTAACCAGAATTTTGCAAAAGCTTCAGCATTAGATATATGTATACAAGGCATATTAAAATAAAGTTTTAGGGATATTTAGCTGTGTTGAGTTTAATTGTTTCATAGCTGTAGCAAATTATTTTATAGTAAATACGAGTTTCAGAGGATTGTAACACAGAATATTGGGATAGGCGAAATTTATTTAATGTCGTAAGTTGTATGCTGCATACCGATGAGTTAAGTGCGACAGCGAGTTTTCTGTTTTTGAATATCGATTTTCCACCGGAAAACTTTGCACTTCTCACAAAAAAATGCAAATTTTTCTTTTCATAATTTCTTTCTTATGCTGGGTTTCTTTTCGGTGCGATCATTAAAGTGTAAATTCTTAAAGGTAAACTTTTTGAATTTTTTTATTAAAATTGTATTTTTCCATCAACTGATTGCTACCTTTTTATTCCATTTAAATAGCAGGAAACTAATAAATGTAGCTGCGGATTATATAATCAAAAATAAAACAGTGCAAAATCACCATAATATAACCCTTTTTTTACAAAATAAAGTTTAAGATTGGTTACTACTATTCTTTTCAAATGTATTGAGCTCTCACTTTATTGAGGGACCAGTTACTTATTTCTTGTGGTATATTTGTTCACTTTTGATAAAACAAAAATTTTATTTATAGTATCCTGCATTTTGCCAAATAATTTATCTTACCTGTAAATATATTTCTTTCATTAATAGTAATGAAAATACAAATAAGCAATCTTTTGAAATAAATAAACTTAAATAGAAGCTAATAAGCCTTTCTTTTTGCAAATAATAATATAGAAATGCAAGTGGTTTTGTGAGTTAGTTTTAGAAAAATTAATCCGCCAAATTCGGTACATCTTTTACATTATGACTAAATATTTCAAGAACTGTAACATTTATTTCATAAAATCTTGATATTGTATATTAGACTGTATAGTGTATATGTAGTAATATGTGAGTTTTTCCGTAGGCAAACAAAAGTGACAACTCAATACATTTGAAAAGGATAATAGGTATACAAAGCAATCTATTTTTGCTCTGTCAATTAAAATGGATGAACTCTAATGTAGCAGGAAGTCTCTCTAGAAATTCTGCGAAACAGGTTTCATTTAAAAAAACATATATGTTTACAGGGTGAAGCAAAAGTCTACAATATATTAGTTGCATGATGACTGATTCTATACCGCTTGTACATATTAATTTTATTTGAGCTTATGCATGTTTTGAAACCATTTTGGATTAGGCAAATGACTGACAAAAGACTATTTTTTAATGAATCACTCTATCGATTATTATATGATTACCCTTGTGGAATATATTACAAAAGCATTCATTATCGCGATTTCAGTGCACTTAATTTCATCAGTGTAATAATTCGTAGGTATCTGTGATTGCAAACACGCGAACAAAACAAATATTGAAAAAACTATTGCAGATTTTTGAGTAACACTGTAGATAAATTGTTTGAAGCGTGCGTCGGAGCATTAACTTCTAACGAGGTGGGTCGGTTTGGACTAAATAAACAAATACATATTATTACGATATATCTACCCAGGTTTGGGGAGCGAAACCACCCCGGTTATGATGATGATTGATATTAATAATTGGTTAAAATTGATTTAAATTAAGAGTACAAACAAAACATAAAACAGACTTCAGTAAAAGCACAGTGAAGATAGATACAAAATATAAACCATCTACCTTTACTATCAAAGAAAAATGCTCCGGCTAAAACAAGTTGTGAAGCTTGAATCTTACCACAATTGAGACTCAACAAGCGGGTCGCTTTAATAGGGCAATAAATAAATATGAATCTATGAAACATAAGTAAACTACACACAAAATAAACAAACAAAAATAAACCATAAATTTTTAAAAATTGAAATGACGAAATTTATTTAACACAACAAATAAACAAACAAAATTGAAATAAATAATAAAAAATGAAATTTGGATACCCTGAATCAAAGAAAGATCAATCCTAAGATAGTCTTTAATGCTTTTTATCTTCAGGTGTAATATCTCTATCGTTTTAACCTTTCAGCGGGCGCGCTGTCGTAAAATTTACGACAAATTTACTAAATCGCTTACCCCTCCCTTGACCCTTCTTTGACCTATGTGAGCTCGCTTGTATTCTTAGATCAGTTTGTCCTTGAGTGTCAGCAACAACGGCTGTGTCTAGAATTGCCAAATCTTATTCGCAAAAAATTATATTTTCTGTCGTCGTTATATTTACGACGGCGCGTGCCCATGTAAGTAAGTGTTTCATCGTTTATTGTACGAGTACGACTGCATTATATTTCCGTTCTAGAACTTTGATAATATAATTATGACGAAAAGACCGTTATCGCAAAAGGAACTAGAAACTCTAGCAGAAAATTTCTTTGATGAACCCGACGATGCTGATGAAAATTTTGCACCTTCTAGTGACAGTGAATTTTCAGAAGAAGAAGTTTTTGAAGATCTCGAAGGCAGTGATTCGGAGCAAGTGTACTCATCGGGAGATTCAGAACCAGAAGAAGATGCTTCTGAAGAATATTTCATAGGAAAAAATAAAACAACAAAGTGGAGGAAGAGCAAGAAGAGTGTTCCTTCAAAAACAAAGCAAGTCAATATTTGCAAAGAACCTGCCGGCATTACGCAACGTATTCGAGGTATTGTTGATGAGAAAGATGCTTTTTTCAAGATTGTAGACGTTGCTATGATCGACAGTATATTGAAGTACACCAACATGTACATTGATCAACTGAAAACTCAGCACGAATATTCTAGAGAACGCGATTGTAAAAACATTGGCAGAGAAGAGATGTTTGCTTACTTGGGTTTATTGTATTTGTTGGGAATAAAAAAGTGCCATCACACAAATGTAAAAGAAATCTTTGCAACTGACGGGACTGGAATTCAAATTGCGAGAGCTGTAATGAGCTACAAAAGGTTCCTGTTCATTACTCGTTGCTTGAGGTTTGACGACAAAACAACAAGGGCTGAAAGAAGAAAATTTGACAAGCTAGCGGCGATTCGAGATTTTTATGGCGATTTTGTGCTCAATTGCAGGTCGTCCTTCAAGTTGACAGAATATACTACAATTGACGAAATGTTGCATCCTTTTCGAGGGCGTTGTAGTTTTATACAATACATTCCCAGTAAACCTGCAAAATACGGCATAAAAATGTTTGCTTTGTGCGATGCAAAACGTTCTTATACTTCTACTCTCGAAATATATTGCGGGAAGCAACCGGAGGGACCATTTGCACTTTCAAACACTCCATCGGACATTGTGAAGCGTCTTGTAGCTCCTATAGAAAACTCGGGAAGAAATTTGACTGTCGACAATTGGTATACAAGCATACCGTTAGCTGAAGATTTGCTTGCAAAAAAGATCACGCTTCTGGGTACACTGAAGAAGAATAAAGCTGAAATTCCCCACGAGTTTCAACCACAAAAAAACCGCAAAACTGAATCTACAGTATTTGGATTTCAGAAAGACAAAGCACTCGTTTCTTATGTACCTCGAAAAAATAAGGCCGTAATCCTCTTATCCACATTACATGATGATGATGAGATTGATCCCGACACCCGTAAACCTCAGATTATCTTAGATTATAATGCCACAAAAGGCGGAGTTGATACTGTCGACAAGATGTGCGCCGCTTACTCCGTGTCCCGTATAACCAAGAGATGGCCTTTAGTTGTATTCTACAGCTTGATGAACATTGGCGGTATAAACGCAGAAACTTTATTCAAATATGCATGTCCATCAAAAGCTTCGAAATACCGAAGAGTTTTTTTGAAAAATATGTCACTTAGTCTGATGAAGGAGCACCTTATTTCTAGATCTACAATCAAGACCTTGCCGCATGATGTAAGCAGTTTTCTAAGCGCCAACTATGGTCAACCTGTGGAACCGAGAGGAGCAGTAGAAAGCGCTGCAAAACGAGGTGTTTGTCCTTTATGCGTATTGCAAAGAAAAAGAACTTCAGCATCAATAAAGTGCAGTCGCTGCAAATCCTTCACTTGCAAGAATCATTCTGTAGCTGAAATCGTCTGCGACACTTGCAGAAGAGGGAATCAACACGACGAATAAATTGAAAAATACATTTTTGCATTGTGTTGTAAGAAATATTGTTTATAATAATTATAGTACCTATAACTTTCCAATAAAAAATATTTTGTCTTTTTTATAAGGTCATCATTTAATGTCTACGCAAATATGTGAGCAACACCCCAACAAAAAGTTCTTGATAAATGCCAAAAACAACGTGTCGTAAAATTTACGACACGCGCTCACTCATTGAAAATATTGAAGCGCGCCCGCTTAAAGGTTAATTATCTTAAACACTAAAATTAAACTAATCAAATACCTTAAAATATTTAAATATCAATGTATTGGCGCCTTTTCAATTACCAACTGATGTAGTAACAACATAGAAATTATCTTTCTTCCATATGGTTTATAACTAAAATGCTTTGAAATACAAAAATTCACCTCTTTTCATATAAATGCCCAAATTAAAATTATTAAGGACCGGCTGTTATCTTGAGATAAGGTAAGTCCATTCAATAATTAAATTGATAAATTCCCTTCCAGAATCCAATTTACAACGAAGGGTAATTTTCTCAAAATCCATAAAAACTTTCTTTACGAAGAAGAAAAACTGTTTCACTAATAAAAAGCACTGAATATTATTTCAATTAAAAGTAAATCTTAAAACAAACTAGTTAAATTCAAAGAACTTCAACAAATTATTTTAATCATTTTTGACGTTTCACCAAGATATAACCTAACATTTTGACGTTTGGAATTATTTACATTTCTCTAATTCACAACATAACCTTTAAATTTTAAAATATTGCTCTGGGCATATGTGCACTGCTTGAAAGGTCTAAATTTACAGAGAGTTTGTCACCAAATCGCTCGCTGTTTTTAAATCCTTTTGAAAACAAACGAATGTTTTAGTGAGATTTTTAGAGGAAAACAAAAGACAATTTGGAACTAAATACTCCATAAAGACAATAATAATTGTTTAAACAATTCAATAGATAGATAGAGAAAAAGAATTCTTTTTAATGATATATAATACTTGTACTAAGACAATATAATAAGATGGCTAGAACTTGTCAACCAAATCATTTTTAAAACCGCTTAGTTACATCCTTCTATTCCTACAAAATCCATCCTTCCATGCTATTGAACATTATTCACATATTTTTAGATATCCAAACTATAAAATAACAACTAAATTACATAATTTCAGATTACGATGGTAAAACGCAAAAATTTGTATTTTCAAACCAAAACCATTTATAAAAAACAATCCCTACATTTACTTTTATTTCTTAATTGTGCCAAGAAACTACTTGACAACAACTTAACGAAATATTTCAGCTCAACCTGCAGGTAAGGCTATAAATACTTGCATACATCTTCACAACCATCCTTGTTTGTTTTAGGTCAAAATAAGCCTTGAAATGGCTTCAAATTCATATTTATGTACAAAATTAAGTAACGATAGCATATCGTTAGCTAAACAATGAAATTGTATCAATATAGTCAGAAGATTCAACTTTAAAATTTAACCTTTTTCTACCTATTGTGTTCTACAGTGTTTCTTTATTAAATTAAAACATTTTTCTTCGGTTTCATTGAAAAGAATTAATTAAATATTATTCCTCTAGAGATTAGGCAATCCAACAAACATGTTTGTAAATAGAGTAGCCTAGTTTCCAATACATGGTTCTTAAGTGAAACAGCGCAGTTTCCAAAAGTGTTCCTTAGGATTGTAGCCCTCCAAGTAATAGCACTACAAACTATAAGGAAAATTAAACAAAATGTTGATCTCAATAAAGAAATTAAACAAGTGAAAATTTAATAAAAAATGCGCTATTCAAATTTAGTCTATAAGCTCTAATTATTATTAATTATTACCTAAAAGAAAATAAGATAAAACACAGATATAATGAATCACCAAAACAACCCAAACCTCAATTTTTAGTCATAGCTTAGAAAACTTTCACTAGGATTGATATAAATTGCCAAATTTTAATCAGAAGAAGCGGTTCCCATTATTTAAAACTTAATACGGAGATTAAGCGCGGTAAATGGAATATTTAATTGACCAACCACTAACAATATGTCGTCAAATTCTACCAACCACCAAAATGAAGGTCAGCCTGATAATAACAATTTGGATATATATCAAACTATCAATTGGAAAAGGATCAAATCAGCAAAGGAAATTGAGCACTAGTAATAGAATATAAGGACTGTGGTCTGTTTTAAACAGTGTCTCCTAATTACACATTGTATTTGACTTATGTCTTATTTTCATTCCAACAAAGAACTACTCAAGCAAATTAAGATTGAAATACAATCAGAATGTTGTCGTCATATAAGTACGTGTTGTTAAGAAGTCAAGATGGCTAAGAAAAGGATACGTGACAAAGCTTGTAAGAGAGAGCAACAGAACATTTGCAATTCAGATCACAATTCGTTGTGATGCCTTGTGGAAGAAATTTGTACTTTTTAAAATCTGAGATTTTCTTTAATTATTATTTCATCGAGGTTCTGAACAAAGAGTTCTTAGAATAGCTAAATTTCTTTTAAAAAACAGTTTTCAATTGTTCTCCTTATAAACAGTGAACAGTAATTACATAGTAAGAGAGTGAATGGAGATAATGCAGATATTATAAAAGCTAACTTCAGATCTTTATTATTAACAAGAGATACACCTTCTGGTATACATGCATATAAACACTTCACACTTTTCTTTATTTGTTTTTCACTTTAAATATACGTTACATCCACACAGTTCACCAGGGTAAATAAAGCTCGTTATGTCCTGAGTACCTGCATGCGTTATTCATCCCCATGTAGATAAGATAAATCGCGACAGTTAAAGGATCGTTAAAAACATAAAAATCAGATCTTCTTTGATGGAACTGGAAAAATCTTTATTAGTGTCACTCCCAAACTCTATTACGAGGATTAAAGAAGCCATTATAGTTTTATCGCCGCTTTTCCGAATCCTAAAAAAGTAGAAGAAGGAATAAGCGTCTATAATTGAGCTTTATTGTTTTTGATGGAGAATTTAAATCTTGAATGGATATTTAAATAGGACAATTTGGATTTTTATACATTTTTCCAGTAATATATTTTTTAGTTTGACGTGTATAAAATAAAGATTTTAAATTAGCTCATAAAGGTATCTTTATTCAGAAGTTACTTCAGTTTTTGACACAAACTGTTGCAATCATTTTTCTTGACTTGAAAATATTGGGTTTGGCCATTTTTGCCAACATAATGTCGATTATTATAACCCTTGTATTGTCCAAATCTTGGAATATAAAAGTGTAGGAAGGAGCGTAACTACACGGCTCAATTAGCTTCAAACGACGGATATGACGTCACACTGGCCGCCATTATACACCACCTAAATCTAAGTGTTTTTGAAGAACACACGCAAAACACTCGATCCATTTTATGTTATTTTGGACGGTTGAAAAACACACCCTCAAACTTAAAAACCTTTTGCTTGTAGAAATTCTTATTTTTATAAATCAATTCGGTTTTCGCCTTAAAATAGTAATTATTATATTATCCCCGTCTTCATCGTCATACATACACTAACTACGTTAATCTTTCGCAATCAATCCCGTTATAATTAATTTATCTCCCGGCTGCGAGCCCTCATAATTTGTAGTAGCGTGCATTGAAGATGGTAGTTTGAATTAATTATTTATTTACACAAGACAAAAATGAGATGAAATTAATTAATAATAATTAATCTAAAATAACAAAAAGGAATAAAATAAATAACATTAAATAATCAAATTGATAAATAATAATTGCCACAACCCATAGCCTGGTAACCAGGCCCCAGAAGCTATAAGCTTGTGCGGGAGGAGGCGATTATTATTATTACGTAGGCCCTAAGTGCGGCTGCAGCCGACTTACTGATGGAATATCGCAAATCCCACATTTGTGTCACACCTAAGGAAAACTGCAGAACACCTTAACCAGATCTGCCGGCACCAGGAATCGACCTCGGGCCGCTTGGGTGAAAGTCTAGCACTCTAGACATTACACTACCAAAGCTGATATTGATTGAAATGATAATTATAATTATGTTTTGTTAAAACGTCTTGAGGAACCGAACGTGACTCCACCGTCGCACAGTGACCGAAATGAAAAAATAGAGATCGAGATGTACTACAGGCCGCAAATATTGACGAATTGGGATAATTCTTTCTTTTAATGAAATTAATCTAGCCGGCTTTTTTTAAAAATATTTTTAGATAGCGAATGAGTGTCATCCACTTCATAATGTTGCTCAGTTTTCGAATAGATCGAGTAATCAGGAAAAAATGGTGGAAGCTGACAGCAAAGTGATCATACAGTACACGACTGGACGTGTTCAGCAAATCTGCTGATAACAAAGGTCTTCTAAAAAATTATCTTTGACAGATTTTTAGATAAATGTCTTAGCTTTCACGTAAGCGTCTACAATATGTATATGATTCCTAAAATGTTTTTCACTTCTCATTCAGTTACTGCTTAAAAATTTCTGAAACTTCAACCAAAATACCGAAAGACCATTCTATCCCTATGCTTTTTCGAATTTGAAGAAGAAATATTTTTCATGGAAAAAGTAAACAAGAAAAACAGAAAAATCGAATGATTTTTATAAAATAATAATAAAATATTAACTAAGCGTAATTCTAAAAAAAAATCAAAAACTCGGGAGTAGCTTATTAATTGTACTTCACTTTGCTTTTTGTTTCATTTTAATAGGTGAGTTAATAAGACCAGGAGACGAATAATCAGAAATCAATTTTCTTTGAATTTCTAGTTATTATTAATGTCAATAGAGGCCACTACATTTGCTAAATACCAAACTTAGTTCCGCCAACTCAGAGGCAAGCGCGCGATATTGTTTCGCACGTCATTGTAATGCAGTTCCGGTAACTTATTTAAAATAAAATTATAAAATATTTAATATATTTTATAAACATTTTTTTTCAGTACAATTCTAAAACATTTTTTTCTGTCGGGGTGGTTTGTATGCAAATGACTCTATAATGTACAATAAAATTACAAATAAATACAAATCATAATGTATCACCACCATAGCTGAATGCAGGGCACGTTAGACTTGTAATTACAAAACAATTCTAATCTCAGTTTAGGTAAAATCTTTTTTTTAATAAATATGCAATATGTTTTATGAATAAAATTTTTTTTATAAATATAATATTTATAATTATATATCTTCATGTTTTATTTTTAATTAATAAAGTTTAAACAATGACTATAAAATTAAGGGATAATTTTATGTAATTATTTCTTTTTATAAATGAATATTATATAATATTAATAAAAAAAAGTTTATATATAAAATGTATTGAATATTTATAAAACGATTACCCAAACTAGGATTAGAATTCGGGCTTTGGAATTCGAAATCTTTCGCGATCTGCATCTGGGTATCGTGGCTGTTGTCATACATTTATTTTTTAATAAATGTCCATTTATCATACTTGCTTGGTTTTTCTTTTTTATTATTAATTATTTTTTAATTCGTTTTTACAATATTACTAATTACCGTCAATTAACTTCTCAATTGATTAATATTAACTAACCAACAATTAATATTAATTCATTTACAGATGTAAATGAATTAAATAATATGCTCTCAATGAAAAATATACTTTCAAAATCTAAATTTCCTTGGAATTATATAACAAAGAGGGGAAATCAGTAAAAACGAGATACTTGATTCCTACTACTTAAAATGGACGTGTAATTTTAGCAAACGAATCTACCTACATTACAGAAAATTATTTAGAGGTTATATGTAAAACGATTAATGCTCCTGCATACTATTTATGGGCCCTTAAAGAAAAAGTCAAGATTTGCGGCTTGTAAGATATTTCGAGCACTGATTTCTCATTTCCCGTGTTTGACTTTTTACCACCGCATTAATCACTTGCATCATGCACTAAAACCTTCTAAGAATATTTAACTATAAATAAGTAGTTGTTCAGGAAAACGCCATAATGAATGATAAATTTTTGGAAATTACTCTTTAGCAGTGCCTCAACACTCTTTCAATCAGATTAAATCATAAAATTTTCTTTTACTTTTTGGGTTTGGCCCATAACGGACCATAACTGTATATATAAATCATTAGCTGATAGATTTGTTGATTACAAATTTTTTATTATCAATAAACCTTATATTGTTGTCTGCGAACATAAATGTGTCAATTAACCTTTAGTTATATTGTTTTTCTAATTTGTTCTTTTTTGTTGTGTATCTCACGTGATATCTTTTAAAGCGCTTCGGAAGGTCAATAAAAACTCCTTTTACCGCAGAACTAATTACATAGATGTAGTTTTTATGGTGCAGGCATCAAGTTTAATAGATGTAATATTAGATTAACACATATAAAAGGGCTTTTCTTCGTACGTGAAAGAAAACAGAGTGACAAAGCACAAAAGCAAATATTGGTAAGTAAATATTAGTAACGCGTTTATGAACGGGAACGAAAAACTTCTACTTAACTGTAAAGAGAAAAGCGACTAGTGTAAGTAGTTGTATGTAATGTGAACGTTTGAACTAAAAAATATGTTTGTATTAGTGTTAAAGCAATTTAAATAAGAAAGAGTAGTTTTCTCCTAATGTTGACAATGTGCATATTTATTAATCGAAGATAAAATACCAAGCCTGGGGAACAGAGGTTAGCATTCTTTCTTTCTTTTTTAACACAATGGTCACAAATTTAAACCTAGTTTGGTTAATCGTAACTACCTACGTTTTTGCATAGTTTTGGAAATACTTTTGGATGGTCTGATCAGCTAGCTTCATGATAACAGATGTATTTTTTTAATTTTATCTCATTAATTTAATCATGGAAGAACATCTGAATCTGATAACGATTTTTCCGGTAGAAGTGAATGTTTGTTTATCTTCAACTTGCTGTGTTTCCGGATGTTTAAGCTAATAATGTGATTTTATGACATTTCTTATTAAGTCGATTACTTATATCATCGATAAGAAATTTCGCAAACCCAGTCGCTTTCGGCATGTATTTTGACCGAGTTCTAATCTTGACAGCTTTATAATTTTACCTTTTTTACCTTATCCCCCATACTGGTCATAACCTAGTTTGATTAAACGCACGCTAGGGCAGGTTTGGTTTATAATAGATAAACTGTTAACAAACTGTAAAAATTAGTTGTTACCTCTGAAGCGTTGTTCTCTGATAGCTTCATTAATTTTCGAATATGTTTGACATATTTACATAAAATACAGCAAACGTAAGAGAAAAACAATAATCATAATGAAAATACAAAGCAAGTCAACATGATTGATCACGATCATATTTGCATAAACATCAAACAACATTGAATAATGTTATCTGTTATCTAATAATAAACTTAAATATTCTACCTAATAAATAAACAAAATACGGCTACTTGTAACTGAAGAAGCTTCTAATTAATTTTAAAGAAGTTTCTAAACTTCTTTAAGACACAGTGGGAATCCAGTTGAGTTATTGACAGATCGTGAATATTTTAAGCACGTTGGATAAATTCTCCTCTACGCCTGTCTCTACAAACGTTTCAGATTTTTACTTTTTAATATGAAGGAAATGATGAATACTACAAATTCCTAAAAAATTTCATTCATTTCATAAATAATAAAATAGTTATTTACCCGAACATAAACAACAAATAATTAATTACATACTATATGCATTCGAATCAGTTTTTGCTTTAATTAATTAATTTGTTTCCAAATTTATTTTTACATTTATGCCAAACAGTTCAAAATGTTTGATATTGATTGAAAAGAGAATTTATAGTTAACTTTTGTTTGTTTGTTTACAACACTAGTTACACTTTGGTTTAATATTGAAATAATATACAAGGTGTGTTAAAAGTATTGTAGCAAATGGAATGACGTGCAAATGGTTTGTCATTTGGTAGAATTAAACTATTCATAAAAACCTACATTTTGACATGAGTTTCATTTGTTTTGTGCAACAGAAGTTTTTTGGATGCCGCCATCTTGGATTTTTAAAATGTCAAAAAGGGTTAACTGACCATCATTTGAAAGGTATTTGTTTCAAAAATACAGAAAAGTACACCATGAGGTTGTTTATTCTAAAATAATGAGGAAATAGTGAAAAATATACTAACAATTTTAAATAATAAATAAAGATCATTACTTTCAATGATGAGAAATCCAAGAAATCAGACAAACAGCTGTTGCACAAAACAAATGAAACTCATGTCAAACGATGGGATTTTATGAACAGTTTAAGCCTACCAAATGTCAAACCGTTTCCTCGCGTTCCAATTGGTGCAAGAGGTTCAAGAAATTTTGTTATAACGTGTGTTCACAAACAGATAAAATTATAGTGATATACGAAAACAAAAGTGAGTTGAAATTTAAATGTCAAACTTTTGTTGCCGAACTGTTAACTTGATACTTAACAGATAATTTAAACCGAAATGAATAAATTAAATTAACTAAATCTAAAACGCTGTTAACAATTTTTACTAATAGTAGTAATTATATTTTAATAAATAATAATTTTTGATGTTTAAATCAAATATATTCAATCTCGAATAAACCGCCAGGTCATTGTTTTATTGCGTAAAGTAACGACATATGCTCTTTGACTTTGACATATAGGTAACTACATTTCGTTTGTGAACACTCGTTATTATTATGAGGTGGTAAAGTTCTTAAGTGTTATTCAAATGTAGGATAAATGCCGCATTTATGTTAAATCGGTTTTGCTTAATAAAATAAAATAAAAAATAAAATATCAGCATGCATGTCTGACCGTCTCACACTTTCTCTGACCTACGCGATGTAGGGATTGTGAGGAATAGCTGATTGGAGGTAAACCCAGTACTATGTCGCCAGTTCCATTCTGGCATCACTGCTGTGACATCATTTTTCTTTGTCTGTGCGTAAATTAATGTGTAATACTTATAGTTGAATACTATATTAAGTATCAATCTTATGGAGATGTTTGTGCCCATACTGGAATTTTATGATTTCAATATGACTTATCATTGTAAGATGTGGATGTCACTTTTTTTTGTATTTGTTTCCGAGGAATCTAGCTGTATGAGTAACTACTCGTCGTACTTCTTAGCATCGATTTATTTGATTTTACTATGCCTTTTTACCTGCCTGTTTGAAACAAAAAAAAACTGGGTTCGTCAATTACATCCAACTAATCCGATTCCGATGCCGAATCAAGGCAATCGCCTCCCTAGTTACTCGAGCAATCAGATTAGTCGGATGCGATTGCAGAACTCAGCTGCTAGCTGTGCTATAGTTAAGAGTGGAAGGTTTCCACGAGGTGATAACTAGCTTAGAGGATTTCTAACCGCTAAACAAATAATCCCTAACGACCGAATTGATGTAAATGCTTAAATAATTATATAAATTAATACATTAAGAGACAAAACAATTAATTAAATAAAACAAGCATAAACAAGTTAAAAAAAAGTTCAATAGAGCTTCCCAACAAATTACTTAAATAGTTGAACTAGATTAATAAATAATTCAGATATGCTATTCAGATATTATTATTAAAATTAAAAGTTAAGTACCCACGATTAAAATTTCTGTAAACGAGCCTGTTTCACAAGTAAAGGATATTTCATGTCAGTTCATACTAATAATTAAAAACAATCAATTCAGCGAAGCCCCAATTACATCGCGATTTTTGTTACTGATCGCTATTATATTTAACGTGGTTATAAGATATAAATAATTTTATTTTTATTCCACTTTGTTTTTATTACACCCAGGCAAGGTTGAATTCTCATCTCACCTAGGTTTTGTAACAGTTGCCGCCAGAAGCGAAAAACCATCCAAAACTCACAGTAGGGATTGACCCAGAAGTTGTAAATAACTTAATGGAAAAGGTAAACAAACACAACCAGAAAATGAGAGAAAGGAAACAATTATCAAGGTTTAAACAGCTTGCTTAGACTTCTTGTAGCATTGCATGCGAAGTCGTTTCCCAAAAGCCTATAACGAGATACGACGAATTTCTTAACGCAACAAACCAGAAGTAGCCGAAAACAGAAAAACTACGTATATATCAAACCTATCAAATTCGCGAAAATACAATTAAAAATTTTCCAACGCAGGTAATTTAAAAAGGTACGTACACGCCAACAACGTTGCCTTTTTTATATTAATCCCAAAATAGTTTAATCTACTTTATTTGGGGATTAATACTTCTGGCATCAACATATTTCTTACTCACTATAAACAACTATTAACTACTGTTAAGAAACTCACGTTTAGATATATTTAAATCTTCGGTGCCACCAGCTTGCCATCTGTATTGTTATAAATTTCCCAATATCTGCTCTCTGCTTTCATTCGGTTGAACAATGAAATGAAAAAAATGTCTTTGACCTCTTTCAAATATTTCCATATAAATGGCTTTATTAAGTTGAATTCCAAATCCAATTATTTGTCTAATACTGGTAAGTGAATTATTGTTATAATTAGAGTCCACATCAATTTATAAAATCCAGTCATTAAGAAAATTTGATAATTATATCTTTATTATCAAATTATAAAATTTCCGTTGCAAAATAAATTGTCACTTGATTGATTGTTGTCGTTTGTTATAAAAAAATCAATTAGATTTACTAAACTTTCTTAAAACTTTGAATACTTTGACGTTTATCTCATAACAGTAACCACAAAATTTTGACATTTGCTATTTTTACATGTTTTTAACTCAAAACATAACCTTTAATTTATTTTATTGCTCTACAATAAATTTGCACTTCTTTATAGATGAAATTGGAAGAGAGTTTGTTACAAAAATGGCCGGGTTTATGTACCTTTCTGGGAAACCAATGAACTCTATACAAAATTTGCATTGAAACAAATGAGCATTGACATTTGATTTAGAACATAACCAAATTATTGTTTATAAATTTTAATTAATTCTAAAACTAATTAAATAAACTTATAGATTATCAAACTTTCAACCTAATGGTATAAAACACTTAGGTTTTCATTATACAACCAGGCTTCCATGGAATGTCGATAGAACCTTAACTTTCACACTATTTATTAACTATTTGTTAACTTATTTACATCAAAATACCTTTTCACACAAAATTCTTCACATATTTAAACATTATACGCTAATAAAGATTATTTGCATAATTTTAGACATCAACAATTTGAAAAATTCAACCAATTACAGTATTTCAATGTACGATGCAAAACTGCAGCATAAATACATGTTGTTTAACTGATATCATTTATAAAAAAGCCCCTATATTTAAGATGGTTACAATTACGTTGTAATGAAGCAGCTTTACAATCCTTCACCAAAATTATTTAACCAAGAACTGTAAAACTTTGATATAGATGAAGCTTAAGCAAATGAATAATCCCGTTAACATAAAAGACGTTTTTCCTATTAAATGCTCATGTAAGGTAGTAAACACTTGTATACCTCCCTATTATAACACACCTTCTCTGTGTTAGGTTAAATCTTGCATTGATATCTGTAAAATTAGTTTTACAGATATCCTTTAACTGACTATAGTGTACTAGTGTGCATATTAATTATAATTAACTGTTTTAGCTTCATAAAAGACAAAATTTCTCTAAATTATAATTTTGAATGTGCGATTGTGTAACCAATCTAATGTGTCGTTTTGAGATTTCATATGTAAACTTACTTAAAACTATTGAGTGGATGGATTCCTTATTTCGTATGTCAAATATCACGACAGTATGTATAGTAACCGTCGTTGTAGTCCATTTGCATTTTGTTTTGTTCGGCTATATTCTGCGGTACATCTCAGAATTATTAACCAGAACATACATTAACTATACTCATTACCTTAATGCCGTTAATATCCGCCGTCTTATTAATACAATAATATTTTGCTTCGTTCGGCCATATTCAAATGCTATTAGTCGATACAGCATGTTTCGAATGCTTGTACGTGTTCAAGAATAAATCACGGTCACTTTAGGCACATTTTTATGTGTTTGATGCATGGTTCTGCATAACGTAATCTTAACATGCCGATCGCTAACTTTTGTAACTTTCGTACCTTAAGTTGCTTTCTCAAGTGATCTTGCCACATGTCTACGAATTATTTATGTCAGCATGCTATAAATATAGAACTTGATATAAATAGGCTCGCCCCAAGTCCTTAGTCAGTTTAATTTTTGAGCTCATCCAACAATGCACTTTTGCAGCCAGTCTGGTAAATGTCTTGAATATTTTATTGGCTTGCAGTAAACTTTAGGGGAGTTTCACCTCTGGAATAGTTGATATGCTGAGTTACTGTGCTCCCATAATATTTTTGTATTAGTTAATTTAGTTTATTACAATTTATTGCTTTTGGACTGATTGTTTTTGACTGGACTATTACAATTCTACAATTTCTAATCATGTCAACGTATAAGTGGCAATACACTTACTTCAGACTACCTGTTCTTCTAAAACTCCTAAAATAATAATTAATGTGTTGTTTATTCGTTTGTTCTTGTTTTTAATTAAACATTCTATATTCATTTGAATTTAGATACGTGAAATAAAGAATTGGAAATCTTATTCCACACTGATTATTTAATAAATTGAAATAACCTAATAAATACAATTAAGGCACACTATCGACATATTAACCTACCTCCTCTCAAACTTTCATCATTGAAGGAGTTTATTGCGCATTCACTAATTTACTTGGTAGGCACAAGTATTTACGGGCAAAAGGGCCTACTATAGAGCCTGCGACAACAATGCTTGAATAGACAATGAATTCTATTTCACAGGAATGAGAGTTATGCATAAAGGTACTGGCTATTACTCATGCCAATATTATCTATTTTAAGCGTGTTAGACAAAACAGCAATTCTTAGATAAGTTTTAGTGCTGTAAAAGAAAAATAAACTCTTTAAAACTATATTCAAACAAATTAACCACGACCGCTCTGAATGTGCATGTATTGAAAAATAAAGGCTGTATTACGCTCTAAAATTGTGAAATGCAGCATTTACGTATATCATTTTGAAGCAAAGCTTGAGTGTGTGTGATAACCGGAAAATCGTTCCCGGCAAACTTTTGCTTATTTTCTGTCTATAAATTATAAAATTGAACAAAGCAGGTTACCGTCTACGAAATCTTTCGTTTTTTTTAGAATAAACCGAATTCCATTAAAGAATGTCGCTTTTAGAAGGTCTTACTTACGTCCGAGTAATCATCGAGTGTCACTTTAAGGAGCTATTTGATTTCAAGAAAAGTCTAGAAAACGGTCACATTTCTTTTCCATTAGCTTTTGAATTATATAATCGAAGAAAAAAATAGCCTTTTTACTGATGTCTCTTTTTAAAGACAATAGACAATAAAGGGACTCATAAAATTTTTAAGTAGAAATTGACAATAAAATTGTATCTACACTGTTGAAAGAAACTACCGGGAGTAAGAAATGCTTTTCCTTTTTAGAATTTATTAAGAAGCCATATTTCCAGTATTTATACTTACTTAAGTTAATTTAGAGTTGTTTAATTGGAGTTACGCATCTTCAAATTAAGTTATGTAAATTATAATAAAATTTATTCAATTCATTAGCGTGGATAATTTTATTTTGTAAAGCTATTAATAAATTAAGCTACTGGAGAAAACCTATCTAAAAGAGTAGAGTTTTTAATAATTAGAATAAAATATTCTTTACACGAACGTTATTAATATACTTAATGATAAATTGCAAGAAAATGCGTTTTACAATATTTTTTATAGTTTTCTTTTTTAAATTTGGTTAATGTTTTGATGCATTTGAAAATGGAGTACCACAAGGATCCTGATTAGGGCCAATGTCATTTAAACTTAAATATCTAACAGAATTCAACATTTAGAACAGATAATGAAAAAGAGAATTGCATGAAGATTTTACTTGCTTATTCGAAAAGGTCTTGGCTTAGAACCCGCGACACTTCAGGTTCAGGCGGTGCAGAAGTTAACATGATTAAACTTCTGCTGTGCCTGAACCATCAAACTTATTTTTAAATTATCAAACAATACGACCAATAATACCTAGCAATAATTTTAATATTTTTTTGCCACACAAATAAATGTATTAAGATGTGAAAGAAAGAACCGCTCATATAAGAATTCGACGAAAGAAAATGACCATTAAACAAATAATGAAACGCATAAACGATCTTGTAAGTAAATTAAAACAGATAGTATATACTGTTTATTTATTTAACACATCGAAAAACCTTGTTATAAAGCCAGAACATATGTAGTATATAAAGAAAAATATAGTTTCCTTTGAATGCCTTTGTAACTTCATAACTTCAATAAAATAAATTAATAAATATTAAGTAATTTGTTAAAAGTTTCAACTGAAAACTGGTTTAGTATAATAGTATACTTGCAACGCTATGATTATTTAAACATTCCAATTGTTAACTGGTCTTGAAATATTTTCTATAATGTGACTTTTTAAATACTACGTTAAATCGTAACCCAACAACTAGTATTTTCCTATAGACCGAGATTTATCTTTAGTGAATGAATACTAGATTCCCCAAAGTATTTTATTGATAAAATACAATTTCCCAGTTTGTCAAATAAACATCTACACTTGCAGGACTAGCTGCGTTGTTGCACTTGAATCGAATACTGGACGTTATGGAAGCTTCAATATTATAACTACAATGGTAAGAACTGCTTAGACATTTTACAAAATTCTCACACCTAATGTAATTTTATAAATAAGATATTACATTATATATCTAATAATTTTAGGCGTTTCAAATCACCTCACTCTAGAATTTTCCCATCGAATCTTCCCGGAAAACGAGTTAAAGCAATTGACGACATTAAAGAAAAAAATCTTTAAGTATTTTATTTTAAAATACAGCTTTCTAGTTTGACAAAAAAAGCTTGTGCACTTGCAAGACTACGTTGTTACACTTAAACTGTTTCGTATGCTGTTCTCTTCTGATCTCTAGTATTGGCTGAGCTCCGGTTCAGTTTATTGAGGGTCTTCGTCATATGATTTTTCTTTATTCTGTTCTGACATTTACCAAATTTAATTTGTGTGCGAATTAGTACGTAGGCATTATGAAAGCCGTTGCAACTGTTGCGTTAGCGTGAAACAGTCCCGTCAGAACTTGTTAGAACGGAAATTGTGAAGGTATTCGTCTAAATATAGAGTTGTAGTATCACAAGGAGAGAGATCTTAGATCAATACTAAACATTATGGCAAAGAAGGAAAACATACATACATACATAATTATTGCCGTACAAATGAATGTACATACACCTATATTCTAAAGTATTGTTTATATAACTCGATCTGAAATTTCTAAGATCATTCAGTACCATCTAGAGTCTTTTCAAGCATTCTAAAACATCTCAAATTAGTTTACAGAATTAATTTACTATTTGTTGTTTTAACAAAAATTGGCAGGGAAATTATTTAATTATAATAAACGAATTCAAGCATGTCATATTTCGAATCCAATTGAGAAAATAACATATTCAGAGTTAATTGACTATGTTTGAAGAGTAATTATAATTAATATTAAAATAGAAAAATTAAAACGATTTCATGAAATAAATAAAGATTATTAAAAGTTTCACAGTTTTATTAAAATATACCTGACAATATTGTTTCGACAGCTATGCTGTCATTATCAAAGGTAATATAATTATAAACAAACACGTCGCTAAGGTAGATACAAAATAGGTAACTAGATAAAATAATAATAATAATAAAAATTAATAATAAAAATCATAATTAAACATCTAATACTTCCAGTAATGGAGAATTACTGAGCTCAAGTTGTTCATTCATTAAAGGTACCCTGAGTTTGTGTTTGTATATCTCAAAGGCTTCTAAAATGTCTAATTTGCGTTTGTTATTACAAAAATGTAGGAATTTAATATTATTTTGAGGAGTCATTGTGTGATTTTGTTCTAAAAGGTGTTTGGCGTAATTCGATTTTTCAGGATGTTTATTTTTGTAATGACGTACGTGTTCTTTATATCTTATGTCAAAATTTCGAAGTGTTTGTCCAATATATACCGAACTACAAAAAGAACAATTTAAACGGTAAATGCCCGATTTCATGATATCATGTGTTCTGTCTTTAGCATTAAATAAAAATGAAAAAGTGTTAGTGTTGGTTTTAAATGTTATTTTATAATTGTTGGTTTTTCTTAGTATATGTGCAATTTTTTCTGATATTTTGCCAAAATATGGTATAGATATGTAATTTGTGTCTTCTGTTTGATTGTCAATGGGATATATTCTTTTGATAGCTAACCTATAATCTTTTTGTTTAATTAAAGTGTCAATCATGTTCGGATTATAATGATTTGCATGTGCTAGTTGTTTAATGGTTGATATCTCTTTGCTAAAATCTGATTTTGTTAGTGGAATAGTTAAAGCTCTGTGTACTAATGATCTGTATGCTGCTATTTTATGTGTATTGTGGTGACAAGATTCATTTGGTATTGTTATGTCTGTTTGTGTTGGTTTTCTGTATATGGAAAATTCAAAAAGATTGTCTGCGTTAATCTTGATATTTAAGTCTAGAAAGTTTATAGCCCTGTTTTGTTCTGTTTCTAGTGTAAATTTTATATTAGGATGGATATTGTTTATAAGAATTAAAAATTCATTGATAACCTCAAAAGAACTGTCAAAACAAGCTAAAATGTCATCAACATAACGAAACCAGAAGATAATGTGTTTAGAGAGGTTTAATTCAAATATTCGATCTTCAAACTTGTCCATAAATATGTTAGCTAATAGAGGACTTAGAGAATTACCCATAGGTAAACCATCCTTTTGTAAATAAATTATGTTATTAAAAGTGAAATAATTTTGACTTATACAAAGGTCAAATAATTGAATTAACTCTAACCTTTTAACTAATTCTATATTACTATTGATCAAGAAACTATCTAATCACACAATGACTCCTCAAAATAATATTAAATTCCTACATTTTTGTAATAACAAACGCAAATTAGACATTTTAGAAGCCTTTGAGATATACAAACACAAACTCAGGGTACCTTTAATGAATGAACAACTTGAGCTCAGTAATTCTCCGTTACTGGAAGTATTAGATGTTTAATTATGATTTTTATTATTAATTTTTATTATTATTATTATTTTATCTAGTTACCTATTTTGTATCTACCTTAGCGACGTGTTTGTTTATAATTATATTACCTTTGATAATGACAGCATAGCTGTCGAAACAATATTGTCAGGTATATTTTAATAAAACTGTGAAACTTTTAATAATCTTTATTTATTTCATGATTATGGAGTTCCACAAAATAAGGCTGGAAACAATAAATAAAACGATTTCAATAGAAAATTATCCCGAACGCAATTAACGGTAGTATCGCAATTCTATTTATTATGAATAACTTAACAAACAAAACAAATTTAGTAGATATCCTAATTGGTGTGGCTCTCAAACCACGCTTTCAAATCATAAACAGCTTAGACTTATACAATCTGCCATCACGTAGTAAGGGTACCGTGCAGAAATAGCGCATAATGAAAAAGGGTGAAGAAGAGAAAGAAATCTATAAGGAGATACGTATTCATTAATAGTTAAATAAGTAGAATTTCAACCAATTTTTAATGGAAATCAATTATACTTATTAAATATTGTAACGTTCAAATTTGAGTTTTCGATTTCATCCTTTGGATTTTTTTATGAACTAATTTTGGAACACACTGTACTCACTCATTTTAACAAATTTTCTAAAATATGGTTAGTAGGCATTAATAAATTTCAAAAGGTCAACTGTGCGAACGACGCATTTTTGTTTTTTGGTTGTTTTGTGACTTTTCCGATTTCCGTGAAGGAAGTTGTTCATAAAACTTGACTAAATGGTGGGCCTTCTGTGGTAATTTAAATAGAAAGGAATATTTATATCTAATTGGTTTTGGATACTGATTCTTCAGGATTTATCCTTTTTATACTATTTGATAACTTTGGGAACAATAATTATTGGAATTGTTGATTGGTTAGTGGTTATCAAATTGCTCGCTTAGGCGGATTTTGGAAATGCCACGAGGTACGTCATCATTTAATTCTTTCTTTTCTTTTCTCGAATAAATCGTAATTGATTGTAGGGAACTATTTAACCCCCGAACTAATTAACCACCGAACTGTTTGACCATCGAACTGGTTAACTACCGAATTGATTGACTACCTACCTGCCTGTGTCTAAGGACATTGAACCTTTTTTCATCATACGAAGATCAAGTATTTAACGTAGACTCCAGTGCATACGCATCGAGGATTACTCTCTACGCTCAGTACTAGCTACTGATTGCCACGGTATTCAGAAGCAGAAGATATATCCGTTGGGAGATACAGTTACTGGAATTCACCCATTTACCAGGTGCAAGTTTATAGAAAGCGAGTACAGAAGGTCAGCTCTTCATAACCATTATTATTTTGTTTGTATTTTTGGGAAGATTAATCATAGGTTCTTTGTTTAATAGTAAAAGAAATCATTCTATTTTTTTTGGGTTATCATGATTCTCATTGGATATACATGTTAAGATATCATGTCAGTTATTTACGAGATTTACTGAACTGTCAATGTACTACCATTGAGTTCATTGCTGATACTAAGTAAATGTTAAATTGGTCTTGTTTTGTAAACAGAAATTAAAATTATTATTTAAAATTTGGTACCGTACAGTTGGTTTCAAAAAAATCGAATACACTTTATAAATCAGTAGTCCATGATTATGAAAATTTTTTACAATGTAAAATGATCTTATGTTTTGTGACATAAGTTGACAACTAACTTTGACATTTTATTTGTCATTGTGACAACATGATTTATACCACTTAAAAAGGCTGTACTCGATTATTTTGAAACCAACTGTACATTCTCTTTTGAGTATTTATTCTTATCAATGATAAACGCTGGGCCTATTTCGTTATCGTGATAGCGCGTTTATTTGGGTATTGAATTTTATTTAGTCTGGTTAATTATCATTAACCTTTAGTTTATTACCTTTAAATAACAGCGTCATTTCCTTAATTTCTGTAGATAAATCTGTCTTATATCTGCAAACAAAGGTACATAAGAAGAGGTAATTAATCGTTGATGTATAAAAGAAAACATAACAAAAATACTCAGAGCTTTTGGATAAACTTTATTCATCTTTTATGTTTATATACAGTGTGTACAAGTAGTAGTGAATTTTAAATATACGTATAAACTGTGTGTACTTATAAAAAAAATTGCATTAATCATTTTGTTGACTTAACCTTACATTTATTGTATCCTAACTATTGTACTATAACATAACCTACTTTTTTTATTATTAAATATTATATCGTTCCTACCATTCCGTTATCCTTTTATTGCTTGTGTATTCCTTAGTCTTGGCTACCTACCGTATCTTGGAGTTTAGTAATTCTCCTGCAAAGATTACTTAGCGCCTATATTTCCGGATTATTTTCTTGTTGGTAAGTATAATAAGCTTAATTTATACCAGGAACTCACACCGTCTTCACTGAGCTACCCTCCCTCATATCGACGTCTCATAAATACTCCTCTGCGCGTCGCAATATATTTTATTTTTCCTTAAGTTTACAATGCATAGTTGTTTTTCTATTTTTGACTTTTTATGAAAATCCGACTATAACTGTGTTTATTTTGGGCAAAACAGTGTACTCTTCCCCAAGGGCGTAACCAGCGAGGCGCAAGAGGGTCAACTGCCCCCTAGAAGAAAAAAAGAATACAGTTCTCTTCAAATTGATGCGTCTGCGTGGCGGGACGGGATGCTAATTACTACGCGTTTTTTAGTGACTAATAAAAACAGTTTTGCAATAGTTTTGAGTTTTATTTTAAGAAATCGTCGTGTTACCTTAATTTATACCTACATTTATATTTACAAACCTTCATTCATAATCGTCGAATATTAAAATGAATTCGTGCAAACTTAAAACGTGGGGAAACAACTCTTGAGACTATTTTATTGTAGTATTCTATTGAAAGAATTTAACTCACATTTTTATTAACTAACATTCATTGACTGTCCTCGAATATTAAAATGAATTCATGGAAATAATTCTTGGGACACTTTCTTTTTCTTTTAAAAGGTTTTAACTATTTTATAGTAGTAGCAAGGGCGTACCCAGCAAGGACAGGGGGCCAGCTGCATTCCATCGAAGAAAAATAAAATATAATAAAATCCTCTTTAACTTGATGCGTATGTGTGTGGTCGGGTGGGATGCGAATCAGTACACAGTTTTTAGTGACTAATAAAAATAGTTTTACAATATGAGTTGCCTCCTCTTGTTCAGATAGTACGTCCTTACTCATCCTCATATACATATTTAATTCCTTTTGTTTAATTTATCGAAGAGTCTAAACACAAATGAATTAATTATTTACTTTCAGGACTAAATTATCTTAAAAACCCCCATTTTCCATAGCACAAAACCCAGAAGCATTTGGAAAGTTTTTAACTATTGCCGAAACTCTTTTATTTAATTCCCATTAAGAAACTCCTTTTAATGAAATTGTTGACACAGTTGAAAACATTTTACTCACCAAATTGTATGAAGTAAACGGTAATTAAATAAAAGACGTACAAAAGAAGTTCTAGCAATTAAATCGAAAACAAAAGCATGTGAAATAGTTTTAAGAGAAATACTCCTCTCGCGCCCCAGCCACAAGGGAGAAAACTGGCAAACGAAATCCCAGGTAACGTGTAGGGTATAAAACCGCAGGATTTATAAATGTTTGATACAATTCTCAGCAAATAATTTACTTTCCGCACAGAATCGTCAACGCAGTCATTATCCTGGCGTACATTAATAATTATCGTTGGGATTTATTTTTTATGTACTTTTTATTTTTATTGGATTTATTTATTTTCATGTTTACGTTAAATAAAAAGAAAGAAATCTCTATTCTACTTTATGAATTAAAACAATCTGAAAACAATTTTAATGTAAACGTTTCTACTTCAATTTTAATAAATATGTGATAGACCAGAAAATGAGTTTCAAGATATTATCTAAACGTTTTCATATAATAACTCATTAAGTTTTATGTTGGGTGTAATTAAGACCTAACCGCCATAACAACTTTATATAGATTTTATTTTTGGCAAAAGCTGTAGGTACGGTAGTACAGCAACTTTATTTACCGCATTTTAGAGATGCCAGAAGGTATTCAAAGTTTTTCTGAATTTAACATCTTACCTTACCGTTAATGTTTTATGGAAATTGGAAACAACTAAAATAAGATCTTGCAAACTTTGACGGTTATATGTAGTTAGATTTTATTTAAAATATTATTTTGAAATGTGTAATAGACGCATATTCAATTTCATCCAAAATCACCCCAAACAATTTTTACTACTTTTAATAATACTTTTATGTCTATAAATTACAATAATTCTATTCTATTCTATAATTCGATTGTCGATTATTTGGCCAATTTTGACCGGCCTTGGCAACCTTCGCGGAGCCTAACCTACGCAACCTACACGTAAACCGACCTAACCTATTGCCTATAGACGATTGACGATTTTTAGCTCTATCTTGGCCGGTCTTTAAGCGGCATAATACACATAACATTTAACCGACATAACCTACCGTAGCATAGTCTAACCTAACCTAATCCAACGTAATAAACTACTACCACAAGGAAGCAGCTCCGACTATTCGACAGCATTTCTAGATGATTTATTTTTCGACCGACTTCGACTCACTTCAGGCGCACTCAACCTCGTTAGGTTTAGTTAATCCCAGATTAACCTTAGACTGTTGTCTAAGGTTAATCTGGAATACCTTGAACCTGCTCTTGAGCTACCTTACCGTAACCTAATCTACGCAACCTACACTTAAATCGACCTAACCTATTAGCTATTAGACTATTATTGATTTTTTAGTCAACCTTGACCGGCTTTTAAGAAGCCTACTACACAACCTGCACGTAAACCGACTTAACCAAAGTTACCCTAACATAGTCTAATCCAATTTAAACTACTATCACAAAGAAGCAGTTCCGGCTATTCGAAGGCATTTCTAGTTGATTTGTTATTTCTCGACCGACTTCGACTCACTTCAGGCGCACTCAACCTCGTTAGGTTTAGTTAATCCCAGATTAACCTTAGACTGTTGTCTAAGGTAATCTCTGATACCTTGAACCTGCCCTTGAGCTACCTTACCAGAACCTAATCTACGCAACCTACACTTAAATCGACCTAACCTATTAGCTATTAGACTATTAGCGATTTTTTGGTCAACCTTGATCGGCTTTTAAGAAACCTAACCTACACAACCTGCACGTAAACCGACCTAACCTAAGTTACCCTAACATAGTCTAACCCAATTTAAACTACTATCACAAAGAAACGGTTCCGGCTATTCGAAAGCATTTCTAGTTGATTTGTTATTTCTCGACCGACTTCGGCTTGCTTCAGGCGAACTCAACCTAATGGTCTGAGGTTAATCTGGGATACCTTGAACTAATTAATTATTGCCTACTCTAACGGCGGTGATGCCGACCATTGCATTTCCCCGAGGAACCTAACATGACTGCGAGTTAACTGACTTAAGTAATTTCAACTTAACTGATTATTTCTTAAAGTAACCTAGCTTGATTGGTAGGGTAGATAGGCGGTTGACGGTAACTTTCAAGAAATGGCCCATTTTCAGTCTTTGAAAGCATCTGTAGTGGCATTGGTTCCAGCCGTTTGCATGCATCGTCAAACGAAACGGCCTAGACTTGTTAAGGGAACATAATTTAATCTAATCAAGTGAAACTGAGACTATTGGAGAAAATTGTTATGGAGGTACCAACGTACTGTGCTTCGACCAATATTTTTGTTAATTTTGAAAGTAAGATTTTATAACGGCAATCCAAACGTAAGGCTCCGGGAAGTTCAACATAGAACACTGAACACTCAATAATGGATAGAACAGTAACCACATCTCGAAATGAATTGAAGAATTAGACGTAGGGTTAGAAACTTTTAAAGGCGCATGTTCTTGGCAGCAGATGGCCGGAACTTATGATTTAATTTTTTTTAAATTTTTTTGATTGTTTAGTATTTTGAATGTAATGTAACAAGGGGCGTACTTAAAATTTAAAAGACAACAAAAACATTAATAACATTTCTTCGTATGATCAATTGTTTACGCGTAAAATCGAATTCTTTTTACATTTACAAATTTTTGAAAAAAATTGACTTTTTAAAGGTAAAAAGATTGATCATACGAAAAAATGTTAATCATGATTAAATGTTTATTATGTTATTCAGGCTTTTTGTTGTGTTAGATGAGATGCATCTTCTGACAAAGTTTCTTAATTAAACTAATATTATTAACGCGGCAAAAGGATGTTGAAGTTTACAATTTTATTATTTTTTTCTGAAAAAGTGGTACATCTTAGAACAAAGATCTATGAGACTTTTTTGTTCCTTTTGATACGCTCACAGGACAAAGATGTTACAAATGTCTTTCTGTAGCATTAAGAAGTAATTTGTTTACATAACTTTTCTGATTTATGAAAACTTTCTAATGTTACTTTAGAGTACCGCCTTACGCGTTTCTTGTCTTAAGTATTCGCAAGTGCAAGCCCGATTTCTATGGGCAAGGTTTGCACATTTTATACAATTTATTAGGTCATTTATGAGATTTGAAGAGTTAGTTTCATTAGCTTTCAAAGACGGAACAAACTATCAACGGAAATGTGGTTTTTGAAAATTCTTTTTGAATCTAATTAATTCGCAGTGAGTTGGTATTGAGTGTACCTAAATCAAAGGTTGGTATTCATTCATACTTGAGTATAAACGCTACAAAAAGTATGAGCTATTTAACGAGGGCAATTGCGGGCCTTCTTTTTTTTAACATAACATTATTTCAGCGAACATTCTACCCGTAAATAGAGGTTTCAGAGTATTCGATAGCAGTACTCTTCATTACTGACAACTCGCAATGCTTTTTGTAACATCCGTCAATGCGTTACATAAGCATTCCACATCTACAGCACATTAAATATTGCAATACCAATTCCAAACCAATTTCTCTCTTGAACGCACGTTTTGTAATCTTTCAAAGCTTTCTGATAAATTGTCATTAATAATACTTGCAGTACATTAACAATAGATTATTCTTTACTCCCTTGATGTTCGTAGTACGTCCTTAAATTAATATTTCTGTTAATTACAACCACATTCTTAAAACTAATACATATTTTAACCACTTTAATGTTTAATAAGGTTGACCGTATTTAAACCTTTGATAAAGGTCAACACCAAAATGTCCAAATGTCAGGCCGAATTACTTTAATTTATTTACACCACAACAGATACATTCTATGGGGAGATTTTGTATGTGTATGTGCATTAGGGTGATCCAACAAAAAAGCCAAGTCGGAAATCTTATGCTCTCACCCCCTAGGATTATTGTATATCGAAAGAAAAGTACTCCTATTTTTTATTTTGAAATCGATCGATGTTTGGGGTGCCTCAAAGCCCTTAAAGTTTCCCATGTATTTTATATGGGAAAAACACACGTTTTCGTAGATTTGGTATAGAATCCTAGAAAATCAATATTTTTCAACCGGACTACTGTGTTTCTCTTCAGAAATGTTCAAAGAATGACATCCAATAATTTATTTATTAAATCTTTTATATTAACTATTTTTTACAGACCTGCAAAACAACCCATAAATGAAAGAAACAGAAAAATCGTTAAAAAATATTTATTACTATTTTTTAATATAAAATATCTTGATAAATAAATTATTGGATGTCATTCTCTGAAAATTTCTGAAGAGAAACAGAGTAGTCCCGTTGAAAAATATTGATTTTCTAAAATTCTATACCAAATCTATGAAAAAGTGTTTTTTTCCTATATAAAATACATGGGAAATTTTAAGGGCTTTGAGGCACCCCTAAACATTGTCCGATTTCAAAATAAAAAAATAGGGGTACTTTTTTTTTATATACAATAATCCTAGGGGGTGAGAGCATAAGATTTCCAACTTTGCTTTTGGACCACCCTAATGTGCATGCAGTGGATTGATTAGACCAATGATTGAATAAATGTAGCTTGTTACAGTAACATTAAATAGTTTTAAAAATAAAAATTTTACTAATTATTCTTTATCCTATTTTACTTCTTTTCACCACTACCATCTCATCCTTTTGTTTTATTTGTAGTACTGTTTTCATTACATATAGAATTTAGAGGTTTCTCCCCAGTTGCTTCACATCTTGATCTAATATTGAAATCTTTTTTGAAGTGTCTTGTTTTCTTGATCTATTGAGCATTACAAATAATAAAAATGTTACGAATGCCTTTGCCGTACTATTACAGACTATAAAACTTAAACTATTTATTTTTATTGCACCATGTGTATTACAAAGTTTAAGCTAAATTGTATAAATGTTGCAAATTATTTTACTGCAAAGAAATTATTCTTAAAGTTAAACTTGTAGTTAAATACATTAATCTTGAATTTTATCACAGATTAATTTTTGCTTTTCTTATAAACATTATTTCTTTAATTGCAGCAAACCAATTGTCTTAAATTTCTGTATACTAGGTTGAAATAACTTAAAGGCTGTCGCTTACGATCTTATTCTTCAACAACTAATAATGATAGTTTGACTGAGAACAATTCCTGTTTGTTTGTATTCTTCACTTTTACTTCAAAGTTGGTTTAAATCTTCACACTCAGTTTTTTCAGGGGAAATTAGATTATTAAATAAAAGAACATTGACTAGTAACTTTCCTAAAGTAAAAAGTAGATGAATAACTAGAGAAATAGATTTTTCTTTACAATTCACAAAATGGATGCTTATAATGTATCCTTAACCAAAAAAACTAGTGAAGAATTGTCGTCGTTTTCTGATCTTTGTGTAAATGTGTTTATTTATTAAAAACATTATTTTTCCAATTGATTAGAAAATTGATTTCCTTTACTCAGGAAATAAGCTTTACTTATCTTCTTTTGAGACAAGTGCCATGTAATATGCATGTCAAAAGTAGATTTTGCGTTATGATTCATTTTATACAAATATTTTAATGGTCATTTAGAAATCTAGTAGGCCTTATTTATAGAATTTATTATAAGATTATTATAAGAAGAGCAATAAGAATACGCTGCAATATTTGCGGGCGATGATTGACATTAACAAACGGTTGATTTAATAGAGTTTTTAAAGATTAAATGTTAATGTAAGCTCCCTCAAATACAGAGACAAACTAAGCAAACAATAGAAACCACAGAATAAGTATCACAATAGTAAAACGCAAAACATCAGACTTCCTTTATTTACTTATTTACCTTTATTTAAAAAATAAAAGAAATCAATAAAATTATTGACTTATCTTGAAATATTTACATTACAATTTAGAGAAATTAGTCAAATATAACAAGAAAAACCTCGTGAAATCTTCTGATCTGACTACTTTTTTTTAATTTTAAAGTTTGATCGTCTATTTATCTACTAACTGTTAGCTACTAAAAAAGTTTATATTACTTTCTTTCATACATACGTCTATATGGCTTTGAAGATTGATGATCAAGGCCTTATTGAAAGGTCCGAGCAATCTTATTGTTTTAAATCAGACAAACACATGGTTTGGAGGGATGTGGTAAAAAAACAAAAGATTAAATAACATCAAAATGAAATGTTTTTACTATTTCAGTTTTTTGTTTAAACAAAGATTGTAAATCCTCAAATCTTTATGGGTATCCACAACAGAGCAACCTACTATCAGATCAGGTGTGGTTGCTCAACAGATCGGTAGTTCGCTTAACGTTTCTGTTAAACCATAAAGATTACCTAAATCCATTGTGCTACCCGTTAAGAAATTTCTTGATTCTCGTAATGCTTTGACAACTTTAAGCTAATTAAAAATGAATTCCTTTGGGCCATGGAAAATTCTCTATTTATGAAAAAATAAGCTATATTTATATTTTTTTGTAAGCTTTGTGCTACCACAGTGTCAACAAATAACTGTGACTTAATAAATTAGGAATTCAATATTAGCAGAAAAAATAAATCAAATAACTCAACTATTCGTAAAAACCATTCTAACTTTTCTTCTTATTCTGTTTCAGATATCATAATGGTCCTGTCAAATTAAGTGATGCAATGCGGCACAGCTTAGCAAGAGATCCAGTGGCTCCTATTCTATGGGATCCTCATTTAGTAGCATTAGACCGAAGAGTAGAAATAATACTCAGAGGTATTCGAGACTGCCTGCAGAAAAGTGAAGATTTAGGATCAGAAGTTAATGATGCAAATGAAGATGACACGTAGCATTTGCTTTTCCATCGCAGTTTCTGATGGTTAGTGTAAATTTGTCTGTTCTAAACACACACATGTAATATGTAAATTTAATATTATTTATAACAAATAGTTTCTCTGTAATAAAGTACACCCAATATGAATATTTTTTTCTTTATATAGCTAACGCTTAATTGTTTTTTGTTTTTATTATCAAATGAAAATGGCCATTGGAAAAACATTTTAAACTTTTCTTTTGAGATTTATTAAAGAATCTAGTTTTATTTTCAGGTTTGTTTAGGTGTTGAATATTTGAAAATAATTTAGATTTACAAAATTATATTTTGTAGTTTTTATGATGTTACTTTTATTTTTAAATACAATGATAGAATGATATAAAAATATTATCTTTTTGAAATAGAATTTAAGTTAATGAGTGCTAACCTGTGGTAGCGTTTCCTGAACTTATTCTTAATGTGTAAGCACCTAAAGATTTAAATGTGCCAAAAAATACTTTAGACAATACTTTCTTAAAATCATCAAAATTATATCTAGTTATAATTAATATTAAACTATCATCGCAAGATTTCATCACATCACATATTTTTAAAAAAATCATTGTTTATAACTGTTTTCTTTTTGCACTTGCTATCAGTACTCTAGTTAGTATTTATTTTTATTTGTTTTTATTTATGTACTTTTTTTCTTATTTTAGAAACAATCGTTTGATTCTGTAGTTAAGTCTTGTACACTTGTAACTTTTAATTTTAATTTTTCTTAAATGATCAAAAATATGTTTTATTTAAATTAGTTGTTTCTTTATACATTTTCTAGTTTTAAGTGTTTAGTAAAGATTTATATGGGTAATTAGTTATTGGGAGTCATGAATTCATTTGTTTTCGCAACACTTCAATAGTTGTAACACTACTTGCAACTTTAACATCGCTGTTAAAGTGTAATTCTAAATAATGTGACTATTCGATACCGGGTAGAGTTACTACCCCATCACTAGTAAAAATATCCAAACAAAACAAATACCATACTTCTATATGTATAGTCTGTTGTTTAGTAAGATAATAAGAATTCTATTGCATATTGTGTGTACTTTGAATTACAACTTTGGATCTATTGGTCTCATATTATAATGTGTAATGTGTGTATATTGTAATAAATAGTGGAAACACAAACAACATATGTAAGTAATGTAAATAAACTTTCATAAAATTATATCTAAAAAAATAATGTAAAGTGGTAAAAAAATAATAATTGTAAATGTTTCTATGTACCATTATGGCATTAATATCATTTTGTCATTGATACTTTTGTTTTGTCAAATACAGACATGTTTTCAAAATTCTACTTGGTTTTATTTAATCACACAACAAAAAAAGTGCAGCTTAAAAAGTGTAGTTAGATTTCACACTAGGCAAGCTTCAAACTTACATACACTACACTTAATCATGCAATATCATCATTAATATTGGAATCGAACAGGGCAATTGGCTATCCTGCATGAAACAGATATTGTAGAACTTCTAAAATTAGAACATGCTGCACTGTTTGTTAAGAGCCATTAGGTTTGAAATAATTTTGTTCAGTGATGACATTAAAAACTGATTACATGCAGAAAATTGAATTATGATGTGAACATAAACTTCTCAAAACTCAGAACGTAGAGTTAAACAAACACCAAATAATCAAAACATTACCATAAAACAGTTTTAATTGTTAGTAAAAGGAATGTAAATTGGTACCTGTAAGGCAAACTGTAAAATATTTTTATTGAAATTTTTTATTTGGTATTTATAAGAATAGTATTTATAAACTAAGAAAACAAGAAAATTTAACAAAGCTTCAATAATTACCACTAATTACAGCGTTTTATTTTATTGACATACAAAATACGCATAGCACATATTGTTAAGAACCCGATTATTATAAGACGACATGCAATTTTTTGAAGTAAAAAATAAACATCGAAAAACTTTTCTTGTAGAATGCTACTACAGCTACTCGCTATGCGTAATCTCGTCCGCTTGCTGAAAGATTGCCCCCTTCAAAGGAATGTCTTGGTCGCGATCATGTCCGTATTGCATTAAGAGCCTAGACCCAACAATAACAAGACATACATTCCAATTTAAAATTTTGATATGTTAGAACATTAAAAGTTTACTAATCCAATTTAGTGTAATACGATTAGTTTGAGTATATTTTGCCCAGTTTAGCGCATAGTGCTGTGTATAGCAGCGTTTTAATTTTAAACCTTTAAACAAATATAAAACATCCCAATTAGTATAGTATCAGTTCTAATTCAAGATTTTCTTTTGAGTTGGTGCAGGCAATGTGTCAAGTTTGCAATATTTTTTACACATACAATGATAAAAATAACAACAATAATACAATAAATTGATGTATAATGATATTATGCAATGTTTCAAAACATTGATTTGAATTTTCATTTTCTAGCGATTTAAGATATAAGCTAGATTTACATTACTGAAATATTTACCTTTGGAACTTGAGATTACAGCATGTGCACATGCTTTACAAAAAAAGTTCGATTTTTCATATTCCTATGCCATCTAACACAAAAGATGATCGCTTATTTACCTTTTCACAATTTACATTAATGATTTTTGAAACATAAGAATTGTAAAAAATATTTAATCCTTTCAAGATAAAAATGAATGGAGATGTTGATAACGATACAAATGTGTAGAATTTCTTTTTAATGATGCAAAAGATATTACCATGTTGTTTTAATTTTTATACGCATGTTCACTTATACACGATTAATATTAATTGTCCTTTTTACTAAAACAATTAAACACACACAATATTTATTATAGTTAGGTAGCACTCAAATCATTAAAACAAAACGTCATTACCCAATGTCTATAATTATATGAAAATAAAAGAAGCATGGATCTATGCTTTGCTCTCACGTTATTAAATACAATTTTTTTTAAATACAAAATGATGAAAAGAGAACATTTACTGGCAAGATCTTAGAAGGTGTTGGAAATGTGTAAAAAGACCTTCCCAATTCTTATTTGACATCTTAAAGGCAAATCATCTTAATAGAGCCAAATTTCGAGAATAGAAAAGTATCTTAGAAATAATTTAAATCCACCTGCATATTCTTAAAAAAATATATGATTACTTAAACAATCCAACAAGTGACTGATCTTGAAGTATTAACAAGTGCTTTTAAATGATTTCGTTCAATTGTAACAAAACAGTGAAAAAACCATATTACTCAAACCTGATTATTATTACCGGACATAATAATACGTAACCCTGTAATAACGCTAATTTTCGGTCCTTTTTATCCTCTTTTTATCTCCTACCGTTTAGGAAATACGACGTTGTTTATACTGCAAACGAGTTATTTGTTTCTTACGGGGAAATCCATCTTATATTTTTAAGAAATAAAAGAGATCGCGTGCGATAAGTTTCAACAGTACCGGTGGAAGCGGGATTTCCTCTTTGTGGAGGCTGTCGCAAAGGGGGGGGATTCGAACTTGGAGTACTTTTTATCCTATCTCCAACCGTTTAGGAGATACGACGTTGTTTATCCTGCAAAAGTGTTATTTGTTTCTTAGGGGCAAATCCATCTTATATTTTTAAGAAATAAAAGAAATCGCGTGTGGTAAGCGTTTCAACAGCACTGGTAGAAGCGGGGTTACCTGTTGGGAGTTATACAAAGGGGGGGTTCGAATTTGGAGTCCTTTTTGTCCTATCTCCAACCGTTTAGGAGATACGACGTTGTTTATACTGCAAAAATTGTTACGTGCTAATTTCGTAGCACCCTGTATAGCTATGCTTTTGTATTGAGTTGTATAGCGTTTAGGGATTTTTGCATTTTCTCTCCTTGTAGTTGCCATTTTGTTGTGGAACTAATTTCCTTTTTTTTATAAGAGATTGTCACTTTTTAGTTTGATCCGCTCGTGAAGCTAGAAGTTCCTTGAAGAACATTTTCGTGGACATCGCCGTCTAATTAATCTTTTCCTTTATGTTAAGTTATGGGAATTGCCTTAGTGCAGATTTGATGATTTATTGTGGCGTTAGTTTTCCGATTTAGTTTATTGGAAGCCGTTTATGGGATGTATTTCCACTTGTTCTTTTGAGGTTATGGAAGCACACCTTTTCGTAAGTTTATCGATTAACTTTTCTATCATTCAGTCTCTTATACTTAATTCTTTCGATAGGTTTTTATGTATAATCGTCGTTATATGCAGGCAATATAAATCTCTCTTAAGGTCAACTTCCATCGAAGGTATTTATAGAGTGTTGTGATGGTCATTCTGTTAATTTGATTTATTTGTTACAGACCTTTTATTTTTTTCTCTAAGTTTGGGTTTATCCTTTACTCATTTTATTACTTGCCGTATAACAAGTATACGTTGGATATTTGGGTTGTTACAAGACCACTAGGTTATAATACCTGCTACGCGGGTATAAAGTTTTGTTTATACAGTACCAAAAAGCTTTAGGAAACATCTAGAAATGACTTTAGAATATTTTAGAAACCATTAAAAACGTAAATAAAAAAGCAAAAAATAACGTCCCAGCCATTCTGTAGCATTGAAAATATCACATGGAGTAAGGCTCTGAAAACAAAACTTTTTTCTAAAATTAGTTTAGTGTAAAATTTCCACAATCTAAACACAAATGTGTATAAAGTGTTGCATAAGCGAAATAGTCACGCCAAGAAAGTAAGAAAGAATATAGAGAAGCAACGTATATAAATATTGATTACACAGACCTGGTTGCTGTTGTCGGGATCACGTTACGTTCGAGCTTTGGTGACGTTCCTCTTCAGCTCTAAGAACAGACACCGTATCGTGAGTAAGCAGTCCCCATTTTGTTGGTAACAAAATGTTATTTGTTTCTTAGGGGTAAATCCATCTTATCTTTTTAAGAAATAAAAGAAATCGCGTGCGATAAGCGTTTCAACAGAACTGGTAGAAGCGGAGTTACCTGTTGGGAGTTACACAAAGGGAGGGGTTTGAATTTGGAGTCCTTTTTGTCCTATCTCCAACTGTTTAGGAGATACGACGTTGTTTATACAGCTAAAGCGTTATTTGTTTCTTAGCGGCCAATCCATCTCATATTTTTATGAAATAAAAGAGATCGCTTGCGATAAGATTTTCAACAGTACAGGTAGAAGCTGGGATACCTCTTTGAGGGGCGAGTGGGAAAGGGGGGGGTCGAATTTCGAGTTGTTTTTGTCCTTCAACCATTCTAGAGATACGATGTTTTATTATACTGCAAAAGTGTTTTTTGTTTCTTAGAGGCAAATCCATCTTATATTTTTCAGAAATAAATAGACCGCGTGCAATAATCGTTTCAAAAGTACTGGTTGAAGCGCGGTTACATCTGTGTGGGGGGTACAGCAAAGGGGGGTTCGAATTTCGAGTCCTTATTGTCCTATCTTATCTCCTATCTCTTATATTGTTAAGAAATAACAGAGATAAGGGGGCTATAAGCGTTTGAAACGGAGTTACTTTTTTATTAGATAAAGAAAGTGAGAGGGAGAATCGATTCGTGTTTAATTAAAATAAAAGTAATGATTTTGCAGTAAAATATACCGGTAAATCGGAAGTCTTATTATTATTAAAAATAAACTAATTTTATAAGAAACTTTTTGATAAACGTACTTAGGTTATACAGATGTTCACATTTCAACTTTTTGCCTATATTGATGAAGTAGTTTAAGTAGGACCTGGTTCACAACTTTTTTCACCTCGGCGATGGTATAAATTAAACACACCACCATTTAATTATACCTTTTTTATTGTAAATTTATTATTCTCCACATTCTACAAAGAAAATATTTAATGTTAACTCTTCAAATTAATCTATCTAGCCCGCGTTGAAAACTTTCCTGAAAATTTACCTTCTAGCATTGTATTACCAATAATGGAAATGTATTTCGTTAGTGAAGCATAATACCGAATACGTACGAATATAATTGGAAGACTTCGATTCATAATAAAGTACGAAATTAAATTTGAACCCAACCACTTTATTTCAATTAACGCGTAAATTGGCAAATTTCCAACAAATTATCATTTCGCCTTTAAGGCACAAGGGGAGATAAGGTCTCGTGAACTCGATTATCACTTTTAGTTTTAATTTTCCGTGCTTCTGATGCTGCTATGCTTTCCCATTCGCCAGTTAAAATATTGTGTAATTTCAAGTAAAAATAAACTCAGAATACTTATGTATTATAATTAACTTTTATAGGACGTGTTTTACAAAATGAGTTATTGGAGCAAAAAATTAGGTAAATTTTTGATAAATAAAAATTTTCAAAATTGTGTATTCAGTTCTTCCATCGAATACTTACGTGTTGTGATAATTTTATAAATACACGTGAGAAGTAAATTTCATGAGACCCATTTGATTAACTCCAATCATAAATGGCAGGCTATCAAAGCATTAGTCTTTATAAAAGGAAGCATTTCCGTAATGGGACGAAACTTGTAATTTCTTTGTTCTTTAATCACTTGCAGTTTGAAAAGAACTTTATATAAGAATGACTCGTATCAAAACCCAAATAGTTGAAAAACTTTTTGATTGGGATATATTATACGAGTACTCGCTAAATATTAAGTTAATGATCTGCAACAACAAAACAACACCGACGCAATATTTATACAGGGTGGCTCATAACAAGGACATTAAACGTGGCAGGTATATAGACATCGATAAGACAAACAAAAGAAATTCCTATAACATTTTTTTCTCAGAAGCGTAGTTTTCGGAAAAATGCAAATAAAGACGGGTATAATGTTTTTAGCACAAACAGTAGTATTTGTTATTTTCTTCAAACAAGATGTTTTATGGTTTGTTATGTTTACATTTCTGATTTTGCAACATGATCGTTTTTATAATACAATTTTATGAGGTCAGTCACTTAAATGATAATTCCGCGAACGCAGATAATTAATATAATTAATATTGGTGTAAGTCAAGACGATGTAAACGATGATGATTCGCAAAATCTGGGAATTCCCCCATTGAATCACGGATATTATAATCTAATAAACAAGTAAATGGAGAATCTGGGTCAACGCGTAATCAACACTTGTGTAAAAAGATAAAATGAGATCAGAGTTCAGGCAACACTGATATTATCTAAGTTGTTAAAAATGTCAGCGACGTACGATATGACTAAATATGGATCGGGGTAATAAATGTTCATTTTCATTTTACTTCTCTTCTTAAAATTAACTAAATTAATGCTACTGTAATTAAAATACATTTTTAAATTTTGCCCTTTTACCCTGGTAATCTTAGTGACCCAGATTCTTCATTTTCTTGTTTAGGTTAGCATCATTAATTAACACTAATTAGTAAATTCCATAGGCGATTGGGATTCGATGTGGAAAACTCTTACCTAATTTTTTACTATTAAAAGATGAGAGTAGATGTAACGAATTTTACAGCAAAAAGATATGCGAGATCACGGTTAAATAAAATAAAATCCCGTTGTAGACAAATGTCTTGTAATATAAATTAAAAGCTTAATCCACAATTTTGTATATATTTACGTTTCGTATTACAATTAGTCATCATTTGAGACGTGCATTTTAGTAACGCAAAACCACTATGTCAACGAAGCGGAACGATTTAATTTGCAATAGTACAATGTAACACAATTGAGCGCTTGAAAATGGTGGGTTTGGACTAGAAAAATACACAGTAATATGTGATCACATCATGTTTGTATGGCTTTAGAATTTCAAACCTTGCTCTTGCATCTACAGTTAACTTTATTTTTTATTAATGATATCAATATCATCATGAGCGCGTTGTAATCTTATACGTACTTTTATAAAAACGTCGATAAATTATTAAAAATTTGAAAAATATATTTCTCTAATAAAAAAACTTTATTAATAGTTTTTGTTCCAAATGCCATCAGAAATGCGCTGGTAAAGTCTGGTGCAGAGGCTATGAGACACCCTGTACATAGAAATATTGTACTGTGAATTTCCGTAATTATAAGATGCTATCTACTCATTAAGGAAGACTAAAATTATATTAATTTAAAAAACAAACAAATAATGAACGTGATCAGTTTTAGAACTGTAGCTCCTGGTTTTGTTGCTACTATTTGATGTAATTGTTAAGTATATTTTTCTTTTATTAAAATACACTTCAAATGTTCTTCTTATCGTATAAAGAAGTTGAATCCTGGTATTTAAATGCTTTTGTATTGCAATTATTTAAAATTTTGAAGCATTGATACGTAAGGACAAAGCATGGATCCATCCTTGTTCTCTCTACCCTCATTGCATTATCAAGTTTAATTTTGCAAATATTTAGCTTGCAATTCATTTCAAGGCAATAAATATTGGTGATCTGTCAAGAAATTATGTTTTTAATTAGTTTAAAATAATAACAATTTATATGTCTCAATCGTAAAACTTTGGACGTCCACGGCTTCTATGAATGCGTCGTTTTTATTATTGGACAAAATATAACTTCATTCAATAATAATTTGGTCTGAAATATTTATGAATGTTGTATAAGTTAGTATTGTATTTATGAATAGCCTTTTTGGTCTGATCTCAGAAGTGCGGTGCATTCTATGTACTTTAACATAGAAGTCGCCTTAATGGCGCCGTCATTTTTTGGTAGAGTTGCCTCGCTCCTTGTAGTTGCCATTTTGTTTTGGAACTAATTTCCTGTCTTGATAAAAGACTGTCACTTTGTTCGATCCGTTCGTGTGAAGAACATTCTTTGAAGAATATTTTAGTGGACATCGCCGTTTAATTAATCTCTTCCCTTATGTTGTGAATTGGGAATTGCGTTGGTGCAGATCTTTGGTTGATTTTTGGCGGTGTTTTTCCAATTGTTAGATTGGAACCTTAATGAGATTTTTCCACTGTTCTTTTGAAGGTTAGAATCACACGTTTTCGTAAGTGTTTTTAGGTTAACTTTTCTATCATTCAGTCTCTTATACTTAATTCTTTTGTTAGGTTTCGATATATAATCATCGTTAGCCGCATATTGGAGGCGATATAATTATCTCTTACGGTCACATTACACCGAAGGTATTTATAAAGTGTTTATGCAGTGCGTTCTGGTAATTTGATTCTATTTGTTACAGACCTTTTTTTTCTTTTGGTTTACCTTTACTCATTTATAACTTTCTGGTTGTCTTACAATAATTACATACACTACGTTGTATATTTGGGTTGTTAAAAGACCATTACGCTGACTTGGTTGCTGTTGTCTCGTTGGATCACGCTACGTTCGACCAGGTTGGTGACGTTCCTCTTCAGTTCAAAGAACACACCTCTGTATCGTGAGTTAGTTATATTGTAGTAACTATTTACAACATCAATAACGTTCGACAACCTTTATTGTATATAAAGCACTGCTGTATATTTGTATATTATAATTTTGTGTGTTAAATGGTTTTTCCCTAGTGTGCGTGTTTCACTTATATCTAGTATCTGTTTCATATATATAATTTTATCACATGTTACTTATCTTATTACATTGTTAGGAATATTTGCGAGTGAATACGTATAAGCTTTGTTCCGTAATAGTTGAATAGCTCACTACTGGAGTTAAAGGTTGCGCAATCTGATTGGTACCTGTAGTCGCGTTAAGTCTTAGCGTGTCCTTTGCTTATTGCGTTTTTAAGACTTGAGTAGTCAAGTCAAATCTAGAGTAAATAAATCGCTCGCATCAATCTCACCCAGATCAAATTTATAAATAGAAACCAATAACTTGCATTTAATTTTTGCCAAGGCTATTTGGCCTTGATTAAAATATAACCATACTTGCCTGATTTATTTTAATTGATCTACTTGATAATTTGTTTAATTAATAATAATGTACTGTACATCCCTTACTTGACGACTTATTATTTATATGTTTGGTATTTGTGGTTTATATTGTCAGCTATCAAGGAGCCAATATTGGGAAAAGTTGACCACATTGGTAATAGTCGCAAATGTGTTGTTCTTTTCAGATTTTGTCGGCCAATACTGTAGCTATTTTAGACGATTCTTGGCGCCCATTACAGAAGACCTTTAGTGAGACCCACGACCTCCCACTAGTTAGCTGGCAGCCGACAGATTTAACTGCGGTTAAAGGTTGTTACCGTTTCCCAATAAGCATTCCCCATTTTGTGGGTAACAAGGTTGCCTCCTCATGAAAATAGTATGCATCTACCAAACCAGGTATCTATTACGTTGTTGCCAGTTTATGGGATATAACAGCTTCTTCAATAGCAACTTGAAGGATGGCGATGGAAATGAGTGCCGTCGCATTAGATTTTATACGCAGTAGAAGTTGAAAATGCGTTTAATTTTTTTGTACAGGAAAAGTTGTAACAGATTCTTTTTAATCGCGGATAGAGAAGAGCACAGCAGTAGGATTTTGTTTTAATAATTCCTCCAGTTTCACTCGCATTATTATTATTTAACTTCACGTGCTCCATAAAATGTTTAGATCATAGTAGGTATTGTGACACCTGAGTCCTACCCCTCCACTTTTTTCTAGCCACGCCCCTTCCCCCTCCAGACTCCTCCCTTCGCCTGTGACTGGTTACCTCCACTCCTGTAGCTCCTCCCCCTTCGCTGAGATTGGTTACCCCCACTCCTGTAGCCACGCCTGCTGTTCTGTGATTGGCTGAAGGCAGCCATTTTGGAACTCGTCGCCATTTTACCACGCCCGCCATTACGGGAATCTGTATTACCGGCAATCTGTGTGCTGCCAACAGAGGGCGTCATGCGACAATTAGAGTGTACTGCTAATAGATGGCGTCATGAAGAAAGCTGTATTATCGACGACCTATGTACGGCTAATAGAGGTCGCAATAAAGAAATCTGTATTATCGTCGACGACAACCTATGTACTGATGCTAATAGAGGTCGCATTAAAGAAATCTATCGATTCTAGCTCTCTCCTTCTCACTCTCTCCTTCTTGGTCTCTCACTTTCTCCCTTCATCCTAATGCTAGTAAATGAAACAACAACATCACAATGTTTAAATAGAATATTTATTTAGCTAGGAATTATTACAATTAATTTCACATTTCATCAAATGCTGGTGATGATGAATATTGCAGAGGGATCGCCGTCGTTCATCTTGTATTTACTGTTGGCCTCGGTTTTCTATTTGCGGTTCCAGGGGCTGTCAAATAAACATAAAATAGAGCATTAAAAGAGAACTCAATGATGATGATGATGATGATGATGCGTGTAATGTACCTTAACTGTTTCCACTAACATGCAGTCGTCATATGGTGAACGTCCAACCGATTTCCCCGAGTACAGCAGGCCCAGAGAAATAGTTTTAGCCGCAATCTTTTCGTTAAGGTCCTTAACGCTCTCTTCCGTCAGCTTATCACTGATTCGCTTAGGTAGAAATGTAACGTGGTTTTCAGCAACAATAATCACACTTTGACGTTTATTACGGCAAACGACTCTTTTGAACTCTAATATTTCGACGACCTCGCTGACCCCGTAGTCGCACAATTTCTTGGTCAATTTCTGGCCGCTACTGCCTGAAGGTTTGTTCAATTGTTGTAACAACAAGTCCATTTTTCTACGTAAAAACAAAGACACACACACACATGTTAGATTTAAATAGTAGCATTTTTATTTAAAATTTTCTACGTAAACATGCACACACGTTAATAATAATAATTAGTTTTAACATACCTGTTTTTAATGTTGAAGCAAGCACTGCTGAGTAAAAACTAATTGACCGCTAGAAATAATTATCACCAACCGCAACGTCAACAACAATAAAACTAAAGACTGTGTAGGGGGAAGCTCGGCTTTTATAGCCAGCTCAATCTACAAGAATGAGCTTGTATGTCCCGGAGAACCAAATGCAGCTGTCCTTAACACCTGATAAAGATAATATCTAGATTTATTGCCTGTGAGAAAGAGCATAATGAAAAGGTTCATTTTCGTTAAATCAGCGGTGTTTTAGCCTGTCAAAGAGACCGCCGGTCACTCGCGACATATCGAAGCTAATAAATTTGTATAGTTTACCTCGATCGTATAATCCCCATTTCAAAACAATAGTAGATCATCAATATCATATCCCAGTGCAAACCCCATCATTTCGTTAAAGCTGATAAATAGATTACATCTTTCTTACAAAAAGGCCTTGTGCGCGCGCGTTTTCGACATGTTTCTTTTCCAGCTATCTAAAAAATAATTAAATACGTAACAGTTAGGGTTAAATAACGAGGAAGATCGCTTGATAACAATCAATCTTCTACCTGTATACATAGTATGTAAGAAATGTCCAGGGGTAAAGTTGATATTTCGAATTAAAACGATAAAGCTTATAAGCTGGTAGTAGCCTCAGGGGAGTTCACTAAAATTATTGAAACTAGAGCGCAAATACGTTTTCACCCGGGGAGTTTATTAAAATTAAAAAAAATTATTGAAACCCTTAGCAGGTAAACACTTATAAATAGATTACATCTTTCTTGCAAAAAGGTCTTGAGAGATAGGTTAGAAAGAAACCCCAGGCCAACGATATGCTACTAATTTCAAAGAAACATTTTATTTATATCGATATGACGTCAGGATTTTTCGCTAAATGAACACTCTTCATATCTAGGTTGTGATATTTTCTTTAAAAGTTTAAAACTAATGTTGACAATAAAAATATAGACCTTCCTTTAACCCAAAAAGAAAGGGAATTAGATAAAATGTAAAATTGTTGTTTGCAGCTGTTCTTAACACCTGCTAAAAGATAATATCTAGATTTACTGCCCTGGGAGAAAGAGCATAATGAAAAGGATTAATCTTCGTTAAATCAGCGGTGTTTTAGCCTGTCAAAGAGACAACCTATCACTAGAGGCATAACGAGGCTAATAAATCTCTCTAGTTAATAAAAACTAAAGATAGTACAGGGTGAAGCCCGGTTTTTTATAGTCAGCTCCATCTGCAGGAATAAACTTGTATGCGCGGAGACCCAAATGCATTTGTTCTTAACACCTGCTAAAAGATAATATCTAGATTTATTGCATTGAGAGAAAGCATAATAGCGTTTACTGTCTCCAGCCTTACTTGTGGAACTCCATAATCATGAAATTTTAGAAGCTTTTGAAACAGCAATCTTCTACCTGTATACATAGTGTGTGTAAAAAACATTCAAGGGGTAACGTTGATATTTCAAAACGATAAAGCATATAAGCTGGTAGTAGCCTCAGTTCATTAAAATTATTGAAACTAGAGCGTAAGTACGTTGTCACCTGGGGAGTTTATTAAAATTAAAAATTATTGAAACCCTTAGCAGGTATGTATGTAGGTTGTGATATTTTCTTTAACAGTTTAACACTAATGTTGACAATAAAAATATAGACCTTCCTTTAACCCAAAAAAAAAGAAAGGGAATTGGATAAAATGTCAAATTGTTCCATGATATTTATTAATAAACAGAAACATTTTACTTTAAAGTTAAATTATCGGCTATTATTATTGCCGCTGTCGTTGAATTTAAATTATTTTGAATTTTAATACTTTAAAATTCTTTATTAAATACAGGCGTTTATTCTTTGTTAGTTACTTATATTTTATTAGTTTGTTAGGGGAAAACCTTAATGAAATGTATATTGTTGAGCTCTACTAGCGAGCGAGCTTAATTTTAGAAAACATAAATTGTTAAATAAGTTACTTGAATTCAATTGAATTGTATGTTTTGGTCATGTAAAAGGTGATTCAGTTTAAAAAGACCATGAGAACAAATAAACTTTTATTAAATTATCACTTATTATTGGCGATTGGACATATTGTAGTGGGCAAAAATATTCTGATCAATGACATATGTATTTTCAGGGTTGGTAGGTTTACTGGTTTTCAATCTGACTTTTATTAAATTTTAGATCTACAGCTGATTTCAAATAAATCTAGGACAGTCATCAGTACTTTATAGTGTAAATGCTGCTTTTTATTTTTCTTGATATCGTTTTTGTTATAAAAAAAATTCTTTTATCTCTCAGGTAAATCTATATCGATAGGTCGATCAATACCTTAATTAAGAGTTTAGATGTTATACGACGATAAAGTGAGTATTTACTGCATTTAGTTAAATAATAAATTGAAGTCATTCTCTTATTTGACTACATGTCTACGATGAATTTAGCCCTAATAAAAAATAATACATTATCGACCGTTTTGAAAAAGGTTCTGAATAAGAAAGAAATCTTATCTTTTGTTCAGATCTGAGTGTAATCATTACCGATGGCAGGTGGTAGGTAGTGCGCTGCGTAGATCATACCATTAAACAAGATGAAGCAGGCATGAGCGACCACGACGGTTTATGACATCCGACTGATTTATGTCCTAATAAAGGCTTAATTAACAGTGCCTTTGAAGGAATTTTGAATCAGGTTCATTCTTGTTTATTTCGTAATATTGCGCAATATCTCGCAATACGTAAACGATGTTTTAATGACAACCAGAGGGCGCTACGATTGTTTTAGAACGTATAAAAGCAAATCCTGAACTTCCAGGTATCACTTGCCTACGTCCGCTATCGCTGTTAAGAGTGATTTTTTTAGCTCTTATTTGTTGCTATTGTGTGTGTATGTGTATTTGTTTAGTGGTGAATAAAACTAATTTTTAAATAAAACTTTGAGTGATTGCGTCAGACGAACCAAAGCAGCCAACAAAAGTAGGAATTTATTAATTGTTTATTACGTAGTTAATATAATAATAATAGTAATAATAATAATAGTTTGCCAAAGGGTTTTATTAACAATTTAAACTTTGCTTATAATATTTGCTTAAATTAGACTGCTATTAAAGTTTTAAGACTGCTTAAAAGGTTTTATTAACTTGCATTAAAACGGGTCTTTCTTTAACTTTGTACAAAGCAAATAATTAATTTATAATATTTAATATTACATAAAAATTTGAATAGCTTATGTTGAACGTACTCGTTGCTTAGTAAACTAGATTGCTTTGCATTCAGATGTTATTGTTTATTTAAAATTAACAACATATAATCTGATTTATTTTGCGAACAATAATATTTCCCTATGTCATTTTAATGATGCTAAACCGAGCCAACAATAATAACAACGTTTTTTGTTATAAAGAATTCTTTTTTCTCTCAGGTAAATCTTTATCGTAGATCGATTGAAGTTAGCAATCACTTATGGTATTTGTCCGAAGAAGCAGTCGATCTTTCATTCTTCGATCTTAATGTTAGTGTTGATATTAAGAGAAAAATGGTTGAAGCAATTAATGCTTAAGCAAAAAAAATGCAAGCGAATCATAGCTAATCCAACACATATCCTTGAAACACATTCACAAAAAGATTTAAGCGAATTTGTAAATTCAAACACACACGCGTTCTTTGATTGCTTAGAAATTTCCAAATAATTTTTGCAAGTCGATCCATCGAATTGGAATGAAAGATTTGACTACGTTCAAGGTTCAAGGTCAAATTTGTCAAAACTTATCTGTAGTGAACGATGCTGCTGAAAGAGGTGCCAAATTCATTACAGATTATAATAATAAATTAACACGCAATGAAGAAGAGAAACAAAGAGGAACATAAAACAAGAAGACACCTTGTTTGTGTTCTTCGACCTGGAGACCCGGCAACAGAAAGAAATTGCGCCCGGTGTAAAGCTCCATGAACAGAATCTATGCGTTTTCCAGCAGGTGTGTTCTACCTGTTCCGATTCAACGGCCTCCCTGTGTCCAAACTGTGGTCAGCGAGAACATGTATTGAAAGGAAAATGTATAGAGGGTTTTCTTACACACCTGCTGGAGATACGTAAAAAATTCAAAAAGGTTGTAGCAGTTGCCCATAATGGGCAAGCTTTCGATACGCAATTCATTCTAAATTATCTGTTAACAAATACCTCTATGAATCCGGGCCTCATTATGCGCGGCTCAAAATGTCTGCTGCTACAACTAGATAATCTAAATATTATCGACTCGCTCAACTTTTTTCCCATGGCTCTGGCAGAGTTACCAAAAGCCTTCGACCTACCGGCTCCCAAGGGATACTTCCCGCACCTATTTAACACCAAGGCCAATGCCAACTATGTAGGGCCTCTTCCAGACATCAAATTCTACAGCCCTGATACCATGAAACCCAAGGCTCGTGAAGAATTCCTAAAGTGGTACGAGGTAAACAGGGACACGGAGTTCGACATGCAACGTGACCTGGTCGAATATTGTCGAACAGACGTTGATATTTTCAAGAGAGCATGTATCCACTTTAGGAATCTCTTTATTGAGGAATGCGACGTTGACCCGTTTACGGAAGCCATCACCATCGCTTCGGCTTGTAATTTCATGTTCCGGAGAAAATTCCTCAAAGAAAGCACCATTGGAGTGCTTTCCACTACCAAAGGGTGGCAGATAACCAGTCTAAGGTAACTCTCCAATGGCTGTTGCTGGAAGAGCATCAAAGAGGTGTCGAGATTCAACATGCCGCCCGGCAGAGAGAAGCTATCGTGGGCGGGTTAAAGGTAGATGGGCTGTATGGTAATCAGATATTTCAATTTCACGGGTGTTACTTCCACGGATGTCCCACCTGCTTCACCACCCGTCGCAACGAGCCTCTACACGACGATCCTAGCGACACCATGGATATGAGGTTCGAGAAGACCCGAGCCACTACTGCAAAGTTAAAGTCGCTAGGATACGAGGTCATTGAGCAGTGGAAATGTCGCTTCCGGCGGCAACTAACACCCGAACTCAGACAACAGATAGAGAAACACCCCTTGCTACTAAACACGCCCTTAAACCAGAGAGAGGCATTTTACGGTGGCCGTACAGGGGTAGCAAAATTAAAGCGGGTTGCAAAAGACGGGGAAAAGATCCATATGTCGACGTATGCTCCCTTTACCCCTGGGTATGCAAGTACGCCAAATTCCCAGTTGGCCATCCAGAAGTTTACTTAGGCAAGACGGCTTGTGAAAAGTTAATCAGGGATAAAGGGGGCCTGGAAAACATCAACGGCGTGATAAAATGTACAGTATTACCGCCGCAAGATCTGTATCATCCGGCTTACCCGTCAAAATGCACCAAAAGCTGCTGTTCCCTCTATGTCGCACTTGCGCTGAAGATTTGAACCAGGCCGAATGTCAGCACGGAGTAGAAGACCGAGTCATCAACGGAACCTGGATCTTGGACGAACTGTTAATGGCCATACGTAAGGGTTACATCGTGCAGGACATACAAAAGATCTGGTCGTACGATGTAACCCAGTACAATAAATCGTCCAAGTCTGGGGGCTTGTTTTCGGGCTTCATCGACAAGTTCCTGAAGATGAAGCAGGAAGCCAGCGGTTGGCCATCTTCAATAGCTGTCAACAACGACGAGTATGATATCGACGGAGCCCGGAAACAGTACGTTGATGAGAACGAGGGAGTCTCCTTGGATTCGATGAAGATAATCAAGAACCCTGGTTTGAGATCGTTGGCCAAACTGATGCTGAATTCCTTCTGGGGTAAGTTACAGCAGCAACAGCAGTACATGTAGTACATAGTTTTATTGATTATTGTTATAGGAAAATTCGGTCAACGTGAGAACCAGGCGAAAACGGCCATAATCAACGAGCCCAAGGAGTTCTTCGATCTGTTATCCAGTCCGGGCGTAGCAGTAAATCACGTGCAGGAAATAAATGACGAGGTGATTGCGGTTAACTGGCAACATAAACAGGAAGCAGCAGATCCTCTGTCGTCAGTCAACGTGGTCATTGCGGCATTTGTCATTGCACAGGCCCGTCTTAAGCTGTATTCCTATTTGGATCAGCTAGGCGAGAGAGTCTTATACTATGACACAGGTAAGTCGTACTATGAACGTCAACTGTCTATATTAGAATTACTGGAAGTATTAGATGTTTAATTATGATTTTTATTATTAATTTTTATTATTATTATTATTTTATCTAGTTACCTATTTTGTATCTACCTTAGCGACGTGTTTGTTTATAATTATATTACCTTTGATAATGACAGCATAGCTGTCGAAACAATATTGTCAGGTATATTTTAATAAAACTGTGAAACTTTTAATAATCTTTATTTATTTCATGATTATGGAGTTCCACAAAATAAGACTGGAAACTATAAACAAGTCTATATTAGAGTTAATTTTTTTTCGTTGTTTCAGATTCTGTAATATATGTTTCAAAACCTGGCGACTTCGAGCTACCAACCGGTAGCTTCCTGGGTGACCTTACGGACGAGCTCGAAGAGTAAGGTCCTTGATCGTATATTATAGAGTTTATGTCAGGCGGGCCTAACAACTACGCCTACAAAGTGTATTCCCCTACAACCAGACAGATATACGTGGTCGTAAAGGTCAAGGGTATTACCCTAAATCACGCCGCGACTCAAAAAATAAACTTTGAGTTCATGCTGAGGCTGTTGGAAGGCATGGACGAGAAGATTATTGTAGAGTCCAACAACATCCGGCGTACGTCTGACCATCAGCTTGTAACGCGAAAGGAATCAAAAGCCTACAAGATAACGTTCGCCAAGAGACGGCGTATAGAAGATTTTGATTCCGGTCCGTTCGGCTATAACAAGCGACCACGTGTATAAACATTTTAAACCTCGTGTATATATATGTGTGTATAGCAATAGTAGTAGTATAGTTGTATTTTTAAGTTTTGTAAATTTGTATATCATTTATCATTTGTATAGGTAGTAGCATATCTAACTCTGAAGTAGCAAAATATTTGTATAGTAATAAGTACAACACCAACTGAAGGTCGATGTTTTCAATGATTACCATTATTAATGTAAATAATTATTAATGTATATAATTATTGTACAGTTCAATCGTAGTAGCAGTAGTCGGGTATGTTAATCGAAAGAGATCGACCTTCGGCTTGGCGTCATTATTATTATTATAAGTGATGATTTCTAAGTTTATACTTTGTGTATACTATATTCGAAATTATTTAAGAATGTAATAATTGTTACGTAGGTAATTAGCTGTTGTTGTTGTAAATTGTTCAATCATCTTTTGTCAGTATAGTGTAGTTATAATAATAATAAGTGATTGTAATTAATTATCAAAAAAGATGATGAAACTCGGAAGTGATTGAATGTAAATCACAACCATCACGGGGATACTCGGGAACATGCTCATGAAACCGTACGTACACGACTGCAATCATATCATCAACAGCAACAGCAGCCGAAAACGTCAACGACAACGTTTGCACCGTCGTATTAAGAACCCCATGGCGGAAATAAACTATCTTAGAAATAGGTTACAAAAATATTTGATCAATTTGCAAGTGTTACGTGATGATCTCAACTCATACTGTGTAATTAATAATTTGTCAAATAATATGTTACAATTGTACATTTACTCCTCGAAATGTATAGCAAAATAAATAATATGTATATTTAAACATTGATGTTTCATTTACTAACATGATTAAGGGTGAAGGGAGAAGGGTGACTATATAAAAGGTAGATCGTCATCAGCAAGAGAGTACACGAAAAAAACCGAAGATTTCCGACGGCGAACATCCTAAGTTACAAAGCAGCCGGTTAAGTAGTCATCCTATGAGAAGGAGAGAGAAAGAGTTTCCGTCTAGTGAAAGTGATAAAAGATGGTCGATCCAATCCCTGAATTAGCGCTAAAATTCAAATCTAGGGCAGGGAAATCCAAGATGACTTCAAAATGACAAATTCAAAAATGACAGATTCAAAATTGACAGATTTAAATGACAGATGCAAAATTGACAGATGCATAAATGACAGATTTAAAATGACATTTAAAATGATAGATTTAAAATGACAGATGCAAAAATGACAGATGGAAAATTGACAGATTTAAAATGACAGATTTAAAAATGACAGATACAACAGATGCAAAAATGACAGATGCAAAATTGACAGATTTAAAATTACAGATTTAAAATGACAGATCAAAATTGACAGATGCATAAATGACAGATGCAAAATTGGCAGATTTAAAATGACAGATGCAAAGATGACAGATGCAACATTGTCAGATTTAAAATGACAGATTCAAAAAATGACAGATGCAACAGATGCAAAAATGACAGATGTAAAATTGACAGATTTAAAATGACAGATTCAAAAATGACAGATGCAAAAATGACAAATTTAAAATTGACAGATTCAGTAATTTGGCAGATTCAAATTTAGCGCCACATGTTGTGATATAAAATGGCTCTAATTGAAGGGTCTTCTTCTCTAATACAGTTCTCTTTTTACGCGACCTCTACATACCGGTAATACAGATTTCTTCATAACTCCATCTAGTTGTAGTAGTACACAGTTTGACGCTATTCCTTCATAGCGCCATCTCTTAGACGTATACATGTTGTCGGTAATACAGATTCCCGTAATGGCGTCATAGGGCGTGGTAAAATGGCGACGAGTTCCAAAATGGCTGCCTTCAACCAATCAGAAGCAAGGGAAGAAGCTACAGGAGTGGGGGTAACCAATCAGACAGCAGCAGGCGTGTCTACAGGAGTGGGGGTAGCCAATCAGAGCGCAGTAGGCGTGGCCAGAAAAAGTGGAGGGGGTCTGGCCAGGTGGCCCATTACCTACTGTAATACATACGGAATATTTAAATGTACAAAAACAAAAGAGCGGATATGTATGTACTCGAGTAAGCAGAGTGCATGCGCATAAGCATCCAAGTGGTACAGCAAATATTTAGTATAAATAAGTTTAGCAATACATTTTAATAACGAACTGGGTAAAATTAAATGAATATTTTACCCGGCACAATGTACAATTATCAAACAAAGAAAAAGAAAGACTTAAGAATGTCACGATACAACTTTAATTGTAGAAGTATTAAATTTTAATCTTGTTGAATCTTGCAAAGTACGTGTTGTGTAATACCTGTTTATGACAGTCAAGCACGATCGTTGGCGCCGCCATTTTGTATTAAAAAGATAGTTTGCCGCGAAAACAAAATAAAACAATTGCTTTCGAATCGTTTTTTGAATTGTCTTAAAAAATAATTATGTTTGGAAATTATTCTTAATTTTGATATAAAAGTCGTCTTAATTTCAATATTTGCCGAAAGATAGTTTGCCGCGAAAGCAAACTATCTTTTTAATACAAAATGGCGGCGCCAACGATCGTGCTTGACTATCATAAACAATACCAATTCAAATTAGTATATTTTAACTTGTGTTGGTATATAGTATTTATTCTATGTAATATCATTGTAGTATACCGGGTGACAACGGGACAAATTTATGAACGATTTATGTGAAATTTGATAGAGGGCTATTAAATAGAATATATGATTTAGTGACATGTACAATTAATATGGCTTTTTCGCGGTTTCGACAAAAGTAGCAATAATTCCTTTTAAATGCAACACCCCGTTTTTCACGTTTTTTGGAATCTGCAAGTTAAATTGCATCTAACCAGGTCGCCAGATTTTCATTTTCTCTAGAAAATTGTTTTATTCTTAATTTTCTATTTTAACATAGAAGGAACTTTAATAAACCGTATAAAAATAGTCATTTCTTCAATTAGATCAATAGCAAGCTCTTTATTGAGCAGCCATGAATGCATTGAGTTTGTTATACTGGTTTTTTACAAAGAAAAAATCATTTTTGTAAATAGAACTTATAATGGGCCATTTTGCCATTAGGTAGGAAATCTAATTGTAAATTTAATGATAAGTATACATCATTTTCATTTAACCTAAATAATAAAATATTTATTTAATAATAAATATTAATGTGAAATAATTAGAAATTTGGCAACCTGGTCAGATATAATTTTATTTGCAGATTCAAAAAATGTAAAATATACAGTAAGTTGCGTTTAAAAATCCAACTTATAACTATTTCCACAATTGCTGGAAACCCATTGGTTCATAAATAAAGGAGATATATGCTTGATCCTAGTCGCATTGTCACCAGGTATATTCTTATTACACAAAAATTACCATTCCTGCATTATTGTAGTTTAAACGACATTCAGTGTGATTAAAAGAATCAACTATATATTTAGTATTGGTTTTAAAAACATTTTTACATTATTTCATTTATATTTTACATCGAGTTTTTCCCTACTTTTTTCTATTTATTTAGTTTAAGAGCGTATTAAGAGATCTATTCTGGGTATAACGTTTCTGTTTGTTAGTGTACTACGTACTACACACCAATTAGACACATTGAAGTTTGTTAGACTAAATTGCTCGTTTAGAAGTAACTAAAATGGATTAAAAAGTTTGTTTCACAACTATTGTATAATTGTTATCTCCGGATTAGTCGAGCATTTTGCATAAAGAGATTACACTAGTGAGAAGCGCTTAATGCCCAGAACGCCACTTTACCAAAAATATTCCAGTAGAGAATACCTACAACAGTTTAACAGATTTTTTAGACACTTAAGCCTTACTGCAATAAAAAGCAGTTTTGTATACAGCTTACAACTTTAAATTAAAAAACAATTTTTGTTTTTTCTTTCTTTATAGTAATAACTAAGTACTGGTAATTAAAACAAAAGATTGGATACATCCTGAAATAGCTTACAGAGCATCAACGACAATGGTAAGTTCTGCATGGCGGCAATTTACCTAATGCACGGTAAATTTAATAGATACTTGTATCACTAAAAAGATTTATCTACTGGAATTTATTATAAAATCCATTATTTACAGTAATACCAGTTCCATTTTTCGAAGTTTTATTGAAAATTTCTTTCTAATAATTCCTTACTGGTGGAGGTATTTTCACTGCATGCTTGTCCTCCATAAAAACATCGGTGACATTATCATTTATTCCATAAAAGACACCATGGACCGGTGGTGACTTTTAGCATCACATATCTTTAGCGCACATACTTAGATTAAAAGGCTCATCAACAACTTCTTACCACTTTTCAGGGGATTACGAGCCATAAAATGAATGATAAACTGCGCTAGATTTTTTGCTTGGCAGACGTTATCATACTATTCAAACAAAACAAGAACCACAGATTCCAAATCCTACCGACCTACCGCTCTTTTAAATGTAATAGGCAAGCTCTACGAAAAACTTCTCGCAGATAGACTCCGCACCGTACTAGAAGAGTTCAACTTGTTTCCGGATACCCAATTCGGCCTTTAAATCGGTATCGGCACATACCGACACTTCCTACCTAATTCCTCCGTCTTCACACGGAGATAACCATGGCGAGCAATTTTAACTTCGGCATTTCAATGGCACACTGGCATTTAAACAGCTTTCTCTTTGAAGTGTGTACTTTCCAAGGTACTATTTTAGTACCCCCCTATCAAGGGTCTATACTAATTATAATAATAATAATATATAATAATAAGGAAAAGCTGCAGAAAAGCTTAACCAGATCTGCCGGTACCAGGTGTCGAACCTGGGCTGCTTGGGTGAAAGTCCAGCATGCTAAACAATACACTACCAAGGCTGTATTGCTGTGACTCTTTACATTCTACTGTCATGGCATACTACAACATAGAGCCGCAGTGTAAATTACAGATGACACTACACTTTGTCGTGAATTGACCGCCGCTGCCATCGGATTCAAGTGTCCAGGACGGGCTCACCTGAAATTCAACAAAAATAACCCATACTGTTGTACCACAAGAACCGTACTGTAATGATCTTCATTAATACAATAACCACAATCAATCATTACATAGTACATATCTATCAGGAAGGCATTGAATACTAGGGATATTGCCATAGTAACAATAATCAACAACCAGTGATAAATCAATATTTCATACAATCACACGTCCATTTTTACTTATCCTGATACTACAAGGATATACCTTCTAAGATAGTGTACCGAGACCGCTGTAAATGGCCATTACAGTACCATGTCGCTATTCACTTCAAATGGGTACCCAAACTAACTTGATGTCTTGATGCGTAGTAGCATGCTGGGATATTATCCGCGAATATTAGAGGCCCTGCTTTAGTTTTGTATATTAGTTTTCTGCTGCTTTCTTTGTTTTTGTTTCAGTTCACCAGAAAAGTCTCCTCACCGAGTGGCGTTCAAGCGGTGGAGGTGCGGATCCAAGAAGAACCCGTTTTGTTAATGATGTTGCAATATTTTGATATGATTCTATTAAACTGAACTTGTTCAACAAAAAGTTGAACATCTTCGCCGATTAGCCTGCTTGCCTGGTTGCAAACTTCTTTTTCCAAGAAGTTTCCAATCTGCGAACCAGTGATGCCCTACTTTTAGACTTACCACAGGCAAAGCAGTTTAAAGGACACAGAAATAAATATTACAAATCACACACAGTAACGTTGTTGCTGGAATGGACTGGATTGAAAAATCTCGAGATCAATTCGACAGCCTACTACCAATTCTTGATGAACATTTCTCTTCGCCGGAAATTTTTGCGCACAGCAGAAGCAAGGTTCGACATTTCGAAATCTACCTGAAAGTAATAATAAAAGATTCAAACGGCTGTCAACGAGCACTACACTCATTCCCATCTTGGAGTCAATACGGTAACACGCCAACTTCTCTGCTTGACGCCAGACCGGACTTTCATAAGAGTCTACACTCAGCTGGGGCAGAACTACTTAGCACCATCTATGACGAAACATAGTGGTATCATACAAAGAGTAAAATAATGTATGTTTCCATCGCGCGTCTTTGTGACAATCTTGTCAAGCCAATGACGGCTGTCGGATCAGATGAGCTTATCTCGGACGTGACAATGATTCTTGATAGATACTGCAACGTTCCTGCAATGCTGGTTAAATCATCTATTAATAAAGAGAAAACATTCACACTTAACACACATTAATTTAATCTTAACTAATTTACAAAACACAATTATAAACTAACTATTAACTATTATTTATATTTAATCACAATATTTATTTCGTACTATTTACACACACACACACACACACACACACACACACACACACACACACACACACACACACACACACACACACACATTTATATTCGACTCAGATATTTATCTATTACCATTTGCGACTACTAACACGTCTAATTGCTCGCGGTTCACTAATTGATTCCCTTCCGTGTAAGCCGGCGTTTATATACCGCATAATCTTCTAGAACATGCACTAGATTCTTCTAGAAGGTCCATTGTTTGCCGCGCCCTCGATGACGCACGCGGATGAGTCACACACGCAGGTGCCAGCGAACCACACCGGCAGATGTTGATGAGTCACGCATTCTCGAACATTCGACGGCGGTGTCCAGAGGGCCGACCACGTTCACAAGGGATTCGCGGACTACCAGCTTGTGTTGTCACTACCTTGTCCGCTCAAAACACACTTTGACTTTTTCGAATTTGGAGATATACTGTGATAGCACTTGCTCGTACATTTTGATTCAAGGATAAGCAATTCCGATATTGCTAGTTATCACGTTTGTGTCCCCCGTTTATGCAGCAAAAAAGAATCTATACGAAAATTTCGATTTGTGTTCTTTGATGAAAAATCGTCGAAAAAAACTTCTTGGTGACAGTGACCAACAGGAACTCGTAAGCCATTAAGCATTCCGTCTCTGTTGATGAATGATATATAAAGAGCAACTACGTAGTATCAGTAAATTATCATCTCTCAAGGACCAATAAGCCAGTGAGTCGACTAGAAAGCAGCCTGTGACATAGACCAGCTTACTCCAGCTGTTGATGGAAACTTAAGGAAGATGCGACATGGGTAAAGTCGGTGTCGTCACTTGTATTATTTTGGTATTTTGATTATTGGTATGTACATAATAGATAATTTTGTTTGAATTCCGTTTATTCTTTTGTCCATATTCAGTACCCAAAATCCCTACAACGCGACCCTATGAAAATGGTAAATCTACTTAAAGCCGATAAAGCTACGAATGGGATAGATTTAGGTATAACTACATTTACTTTTCATAATTTATTCATCTTCATAAATTTGTTTTAATTAATTTAATTTTTGCGTTAGGGTTTACTAACTAGAATTCAGCTAAGAATAAAGCGAAGGAAGGTATAGGGCAGTGATGGCGAACCTTTTTGAGAAGTGGGTCAGATTTTGTTCATAATTTTTTTAATACTAGCCCGTGGGTCACTAAGTCTGTGGCGTCACTTGGAAGGGGGGGTTCCAGAGTTCCAATAATTTACAAACACCAAGAATTTGTTAACAGAAAAACTTGACAGCTGACTTCTTTATTTGGTTCTCACTTTGAATCCTCTAAAAAGGTTTACGTTTCCGTTTTGTTTTACAACTTTTACTTTTGCAAATGAAGAGCAAAATTCGACATTAAATATTTATACTTTAATTTTTTAATATTTTCGATTGTCTGTTCTCTCTTTTATATGATATAAAAAATAAGTTTATAAAAATCAACGCGTGGGTCATTTAAAAAGCCTTCGTGAGTCAGTGTCTGACCCACGGGTCATAGGTTCGCCACCACTGGTATAGGGCAAGCTTGACCTTCGCGTTGATTGGCTAAAATACGAGGCACGTTCACACAACTTAAAAAAGTAAATTTGTGCATAAATTATGTGTAAAGCGCCGTTTCAGTTCTACAATAAACGTTACGGCTTACGTTCGCTCAACTACGAAAATATGACTTATTGTGTGTGTAAAAAGAAACTATAATTAATGTACATTCATAAGTAACGTGACAAAATGCTCATTAATTAATTGCAAAGTTTTAAATGAAAGGGGAAATCGGAAATTCATACTTAAAATCCGGCAACGCTGCATCTATGTCTAAGAAATTAATACTGACAATTTTCGAGGTTATTGTTTAGTTCGAGTTTTTCTCAAGTTCTTTATAATTTTTAGTCCTTTTATTAAAACAATAGTTCTCTTAGAACTTACCGGCGCTATTCTTATTACTGTGCAGGTATGATGATTTATGTAACAATCTTAATTGCAGTTTAAACAAACGTAATAATATTTTAGTATGTACCCAATTTTAATTATGACTGAACGACAATCCTTCAAAAATTCAAAAGGAAAAGTAATTCCTAATGGTCGAAATTGATGAAATGGTGAAAAGTGGCGGAAATACCATATTAGGATTGCCCCCATATGTTTGTAATTTAAATCCAATCGAGTTGATAAGGGCACAAGTGAAACATCATGTAGTGTTACATGGCAGCTAATAATACATACAATATATTCACTTACCTGCCGTGAACAAACCCTCCTAATCACGGGATTTCTACTATTACTGCAGAACGATGGAAAAATTGCATAGGTGTAGCTGGTATACCACATAATTAACGAAGAAGAATCAAGGTGGGATTTAGGCAAAGTAGTAGAGGATATTGTGGAAAAAATATAAATTTACGATCGGAAGGAAAGTTCCAACCCAACGAATCAGACGAAGATGTTGATGTTCGGCCAATATAAAATAACTTTTGAAGCTTTTCGAATCATAGTGACATTATAGTGTCATAATAGTGTGCATTATTTATTAATTATATTTATAAATTGTTCATAAAATACACTGGCATCTTGTACAAAATCACAGAAATAAATTTTATATATTTTTTAGTAAATATTTTGAAAACTAAACAATATTATATTTCAAATTTCCCGCTGTTTTAACTTTAGTTGTGTAAATGTAACTTAGAGTCACTCTATATTACTTATAAGAGTTGAGCCAACGCGAATGTAAATCCGCCATTTTGGATCCAAAAATATACATTGCAAAAATTAGTGGTTATGTTTGCCTGGCAAATGTCAAATGTTTCATAACCTGACATTTACTTCATTATAATTTACCATAGCTTATTTGAATTGATTAATATAATAAAATTCCTAATTAGAGTAATATATATTCATATTTTATTTGCAAAATTGAGAAAAGAAGAAACTACTCTCAGCTACAAAAAAACTGTTAATGACTCTTGTGCTCTAGTAAGTCAATTTCCATTAATTTGAATTATTTCCGTAATAAAAACACTTGAAAAGCAGTGAAAATATTTTGCTTTATTAAATCGTTTTATTTCAGAGTTATTACTCAGTAACATATTTTGCATATTTTATCAAATCGGCCGACTAAGAAAGATATTTTTAACTTCAAACTGTGGACTGATAAGTTTTTTGTAAAGAATCCTCGACCACCTATTCCACTAAAGTTTTCGCAAATGTATGGCATACATTCAGGCAATAACATTTTTGTGTTAAATAAATTTATAGACTAAGTAAGAGATAGTTATTCTGGAACATGGAGACAATGCATAATTAGAAGCAAGACTCCATATTACTAGTGAATTACAACTTGTACCTATCGAGATCAATCATGCAAAACTAAAAGATCTTCAAGCCCTTTGTGAAGTATTATCTAATATAGAACACAGTAGTTTCTATGATATTCTGGACACCAATGAAGACCCAGGTGACATTGTCGAGGGCGACAACAGTAGTGCTTACACATATTTTTTCTTTCATGCTAGAGATATTAATCTTTTGTTTAAAAAAGTATATATTTTAGTTTTTTTTTAATCTCCCAGACCGATATATTCTAATTAAAATATCTTATGTTTAATAAAAAAGTAACAAATCTGTTTTACAAATTTTCGTCAAAAACCACAGATTTTTGGATTGTGTAAGAATCTTTCATAAACTGCACATAGTTCCAAATAATAAAAGTTCTGGCCTTACATTAGTTTTTGGTTCTCCTAAGGGTTATAGTTTTTTGACAAATACCGTGTTTGACATCAACCCTTCAATTGCAATTTATATTTCTTAAAAACTTGAAATAGATAAGAGAAATACATAAAAATTCTTCGATTTACTAAACATCATATTATTTGTCAAATTAAGGGCGATCTTTTCACCAGCTTGTAACTTTATTTGGCAGTTGATTGTTATGGATACAATTGTAGAAACAGTTCCATAGCAAGTAATCTCCACATAAATGGAAGGAGGAAGTGAAAAGACCTGTCCTATTATTACCTAATTTTGTTAAACTTTGTGTCTTTAAATTGGCATTAGTGCAAATGGATCCAACCAATCAGCGTCAATTCCCGCGTTGGCCCAACTCTTATAAGTAATATAGAGTGACTCTAATGTAACTTGAATCGAAGCGCCATCTACTTTATTCTTATTTGGTTTTTACTATAGATAACGTTGCGATTATTTTTGGATCAAGCAGACTTTCGTCAGTTAGATCGATAAGCAGTCATTCGTAAATGTCAGATATAGATATCGTCGTAAATCGAAGTATGTTAAAAAACCTGGACTCTGACGACGAAGAAGATGTTGACATGGAACCATCGGAAAGTGTGGAGACAGGCAAAGAACAGCTAGAGTGAACGTGTCAACCGTGGGGAAGAAGTCGCAGGACGGGGTGGCGTAAGAAACATGTCAAGATTGAAGCAATGTGAAGCTCACATCGCGTTAGCTCTAGAAAAGCCAACAGTCTTGTATCAGATGGAAGCAAGCCAAGAGCAGCAACTCTACTAATGAGGGTACTCTTTTTTTATATGGAGAAAGAGAATAAGGCTTTGGAAGCTGAACTAGGAGAACTCCGTAAGCAAAGTAGAGATCAGCAGCCGTGCGACATGAGTATCAGAAAAGACAAGAGTTTATCTTCGAGAACAAACGGACATCTACCAGGTACAAGTAAACAAGTTCATAATGCGGAAAACATTGAAGGGTTCCGTAAGGGGATGTCGTCAAGGCACTCTTCGTAAATCCAGACAATGTAAGCAAAATTGCCGACACCCACAACCTGTCATTAAGACCCTGACAAAAGGAGTCGAAGATATTAAGAGCCCAGATATGAGCGAAGCTGATACCATCGATTTTGGGTATGCAAGTCGAAGTCTTGTTGCTAGCTTTCGGTCATTCGATAAGACACAGTTTATGAATATCTCAGCACTGTTGTTTAAGTTGGTTGAAAAGACACTCCTCAGATGAGAGAGCATCTTCGTATAGCAAAAGCGTCTAAAAGCAAGAGGCTATTCTGGGCGAGTGAACACAGATAGGAAGCTTGCTACACTTTAGCGCATGGATAGGCATCAAAATAAAAATGCCTTGCCTTACCGGGATACCGAACGTACAAACTAAATAGGATAAAGACAAGACACGGAAGGGGAAAACAGTCACAAATGTCATCAACATCGTGAGTGATAAGAAAAAGGGCGAAAGTATTTCCTGTCAATAGTCAAAACTAAGCTCGACTAAATCGCCGGCGGTATTGCAAGCGAACGTGGAATTGGTGCAGGAATGTACACCATCAAAATTAATCCAGAATGTCTAGATCAGTGGTGGCGAACCTATGACCCGTGGGTCAGACACTGACCCACAAAGGCTTTTTTTAAATGACCCACACGTTGATTTTTATAAACTTAATTTTTATATCATACAAAAGAGAGAACAGACAATCGAAAATATTAAAAAATTAAAGTATAAATATTTAATGTCAAATTTTGCTCTTCACTTGCAAAAGTAAAAGTTGTAAAACAAAACGGAAACGTAAACCTTTTTAGAGGATTCAAAGTGAGAACCAAATAAAGGAGTCAGCTGTCAAGTGTTTTTGTTAACAAATTCTCGGTGTTTGCAAATTATTGGAACTCTGGAACCCCCCCTTCCAAGTGACGCCACAGACTTAGTGACCCACGGGCTAGTATTAAAAAAATTATGAACAAGATTTGACCCACTTCTCAAAAAGGTTCGCCATCACTGGTCTAGATCAACAACAGAGTACGGCGCTCGCAGAAGAGGAGCATTAATAAAACGTTCCTAGTGAAATTGAAACCTGAAGATGCATCCTGGGGTAAGTGGTACCTTCCATTGATTTTGCCTATAATCCGAGCAAGAAACGACGACTTGTTTTCGATGCGGCTGCACAGCCGAACGGACAGTAACTTAAGGACTTCCTCCGTAAGGGACAAGCTGAGGACGCAGACAACCTCATCAACTTCAGGATGCACAAGATAGGAATGTGTGAAGACATTAAAGAAATATTCCATCAAGTTATTCTTCCCCATGAAAACGGCCGTACCAAGTAGTACTGTATAGGGGTTTGAATCGAGATCAACGCCCAGATGAGTATACGATGACATAACTGTTCTTTAGAATTAAGAAGTAAGGAAAAAAAATCCACCCCACCGGATTAGGGTTCCTAAATATGAACTTAGCTCTGTGTTATTTAGAGTTGAGACACGCATGTCAAATCTTCCTAGTGACATTTCACAGTTTGAAACTATTTATTAGAAGGTTGGTAATCATGAAAATTGGTTTAATAAATTCAACTGTCAGTATGACAATTATATAAATCTGAAATTCGGTACAATTAATACTTTATTAAAAGCTGTGGAGAAATTGATAAATGTACTATAGTAGTTTTAAAAATTCTCTACAAACAGTAAATAAATGATAATGTCCGCATTAAAAAATTTTACATGCATAAAAATAAACATAACAGCATAACCTAAAATTCATAACTGACAGCTGCTGAATGTTATCACTAAAGCAAAAAGAGAGAAAAAACTATCTCCGTTTCAGACAGCTTAGTTTTGGCCTAGAAAGAGATAGATTTTGACACCCGTGTCCTAACTCTAAAATAACACAGTTAAAGTTTTCATTGAGGAACTCTACACTGGATGAGTTGAAAGTGTGGAAGAAACGGTCAGTCTGCGGAGAGAAATTACTTTCGTTCATGGGCAAGGAGGGTTTCTAAATAACAAAGTGATGCTTAGTAGTAGGAAGCAACTGGTGGAAGCTAGACATCTTCTAGTGGAAAAGATGACTATGCATCTGAGAAGGCATTAGGCTTAGTATGGAGTCAGGAAGAAGGATGCTTCCACCTTCAACTTAAAATGGAAAAAATCGACTTCTGATTGTTCTTGATGGTGGCAGATCTATAATTGATATGGTAACTGCTCTGTTAATTGCAAGCCTAAAATACATCAACGGAAAAAGAAGAAGAAAAAGAAAGAAAAGAAGAAAAAAACATAAAGTAAAAATACAATTTCATACTTAAGTAAGCATGCGGCCAATTAGTGAATAAATTGCTTTGAAAATATACTATCATATCATAATTAATCGCCCAGGAAAACTGTCTAAATACGTTTCGGTGTTTTCAAAGCAAGAATGTTCTAGAAAACAAGAAAATGAAAATGACCTCCACTGTTGATTAGAAATCAAGAAAGTTTTGAAAAAGTTGACTCACATGGGCAACCCAACACCCACAAAGTTTTTTGCACCTGCAGAAAACTAATTAATGGAAATTAATTGAAAACGAAACTGTAACAATTGATAAATCGGTATCTGTAAGTCTTCTGTAAACGAATAAAAAATCGAAAAAATTGATAATAAATCAATTCAATAATAAATTCAATAATTTAATAATATCATTCAGATTATATTCAATAAATTCAATAATTACAAAAAAAAAGTTGACAAAGCGGTTAATTCTACTAATAAAAGAGTTTTCATTTCACTGATATGAGTATCTACTTGAGTATTTTGCAACTATTTTAGTGAGTTATAATAGTTATTTATGGTACAAGTGAGTTAAGTAAGATATTATCCACGAACGAAGAATTAGGGTTAATTTTTCTGAGTGGATACGATGACTGGATTTTAATAATATTAAGTAACATAAGCTGGTGATTGGTTGTTATCTTTGAAGGAGTGAGATTTTTAAAAATAACCCACGTTGCTAGGGGCAACGTAGGTTATAATGTAACATAAGAGTAAACAATCACTTTCCTTATTTAAAATGACCATAGTAAACATGGTATTTATATAGGGTGTTGGATAAAAATAATAAAAACTCATTTTTGAAATATTACTTCTACCGTAATTATCCAAGCGCAAAGGTTAAATTTCCTTTTTTAGATAGGTAAGTTTAGTAGGCATTGTTTTGTTTTTATCTATGCCTATAGATTTAATTTTGCCTTTTAGATCTCTTTTCTAATAAATCTAGCAGCTTAATCTTCATTTATAACCAAGAAAGTAACATTGTTTGTCACATTTTCGTTCTAATACATAATCTTCCAGTTCTTAGCAGGTCAGATTTCTAGAATGCATTGTAAACTGTGTGATAATCAAGACGGAAATTACGAAATATTTATATAAATATTTGCTTGTAAACTTGCAGTGCCATTGTCCATTTTCCAGCTGCCAAAATTTTTCTAAAATGGCTCTCTATAAACGCTTTTTGCTGTTAAGCAAAAATTATTAGCAATTTGATTAAATTATGAAAACAAAAATGACTATTCGGGAATTTAATCTATTTGTTATTAATTAGATGCTCAATTTTATTACGACATTTCTTCCCTGTGCTGATAGATAATAAAGCTTTTTGAATACCGTTGTTTAAAAACCTTCAAATAACGAAGCAAGGAGTAATTATTAAATATTACATAAAGTCATTTTCTAAAGAAAATATCAAATTAATGTCGATGTAATAATCTAATATACAGAGAGTCTTATTTATTTTTTCTGGGAAATAACATTTTATTTAAATCATACTGTATTCATCAAGCCATGATAGTTGGAAACATTTTATCGTTTTTTAACAGTCTTACTGCATATCGTTATCTAAATTGGAATATTCCTTTTAGCGAACGAGAGTCCCAAGAATATATTTACCAACTCATATTTTCTAGTGTTCTTACCTTTCTGAATATCAATAAACGTATAACAAAACACACTTCACTTCCACTTTATACCACTGTAAATTCTGAAATGTACCTATAACACTGTTGATTTTACTAATGTTCATGCTTGTTTATCCAATTTACCTGGTACTTCACATGCTTGTTTTACAATGAAAGGTTCGGGAGATAAAAATTTTAAAGGAAGATTATTAAATTAGAGAGTAGGTGTATAGAAAATACAACCATCCAAATGAATATTGTTTTGGTATTTCAAACGGTATTAGCCTCTATTATAAGGAATGTAGTAACAAAAGGTCTTATACCATTTTCAACCTTAAATTTGCGCCAGCATTGCATTTAGTTTTTGGAACAAAAATAATTACGCGATCAAGTAGTATTTTAGCTACTTAAAAATATCAAATTCAATAGCATTTACAAAAATAATTTTTCTGCGGAAAAAGTGGCATTCAATTAAATCGTGTAACAATGTTAATGTTATATTTAACGATAAAACAAAGTGAACAAGTGAACCTAAACAAGTGAAAGTAAACAATTCAGAAATTTTACAGTATGAAGCAAAAGGTAATAGTAATGAGACGTTAAAGGGCATTATGGGATTTGATGACCGACCTACTCTTTAACAAACAAACCAAGGACATTAACAAACTTGGCTGTGGACGGGACCAGTTGGATTAAAGAATCGTCCGAAACATGCTAGACGCTATCTTTAGGGGTACGGACGTGGTTATCGTGATCTGCAGCTTCGACCCAAAGTCCATGTCAAGGCCAACGAAGAGTGTAGATTGTTATTTCTACCGTAACTGAACGTGTAGTCGGAGTGAAAACTGTCGATATCGTCACGACCCCTTCTACAGGAATTGGACAGTAAAGCCTATTCTAAGACGGAACAGACTTGTGGAGGGGGGAGTGTAATGAACGGGAAAACACCATGTATTTCGAAGCACACGTCTCGATTAAACAGGAGTATTCCAGAACACACTGCGGATATAAATACGCTATCGCACAAGAAGGGAATTCAATCAGTAGTGCCTAGCGCGATGCAAAAAACAGGCCAAAAACACAGTGAAAATAAATAATTGTGCATTCCACATAAATAATTAAACCTAATAAAATAAATAGCGTTTTAAATAAGTTATTTTAAGTCGTTTATTGATAGTAAATTACTTATAGTCCAGTCGGCAGGGAACCAAAAGTATCTGTTTTTGGTTCTCTCGTGTTAACAGCTATTTTATTGTGCAAACCTACTGAGAATAGTGTATAACAACAAAAAGTTCTTAAAAAATAAGCGATTTTGGCAGTTTTCTCGATTTTGCAACTTAGTTATTGCAATAATTATAAGAATCAGACCGGTGCCATTTTATAGCTATTTTTATTATAAACAAATCATATTCTGAACATTGTTTCGTAGGAAGTCACCCTGATGAGCTATAAAAGAAAAACTGTCTGTAAAACGGATGAACGGCCTTAAATTGTTAATAAGTTTTCTACTGTCGCTACTATTTAGTACGCAACTACTATCCTTTTTTTTCTAGAGTCCTCTGACTTACTCATCGAGCGTATTACTCGAGAACTACTGAACCAATTTAATATTTTAAAAAAGAGCAAATAGTAAATTTATTTCTACATACAATAGTAAAATATTATGTTTCTAACTGGTATACTTTTGTATTTAGCCCAGTGACGAACCAAATTCCGATAATACAGAATGTCGGTAATACAGATTCCGTACTTCGATTCCCTAGGGTCCCTAGAACTGTCTGCCTGAAGTGACCCAATACCTACTTGCGGTTGTTATCCTATTAGTTTTCGGACGAAAAAGTGTTTTATTTAAGATACTTAAAAATGGGTCTTTTTATTGCGTATCGTCCGATAAAAACAAAAGTATACCAATTAGAAATATAATATTTTACTGTTGTGTGTAGAAATAAATTTACTATTTGCTCGTTTTTAAAATATTTAATTTGGTTCAGTAGTTCCCGAGCAATACGCTTTCAAAATTAGAGGACTCTAAAAAAAAATAATGGATAGTACATATATTAATCTACACACTATTCTGAATAGGTTTGTTCAATAAAATAGCACGCCTCACATCTCGATTGACTGACTATTATGTTTCTAGTTAATTTAGACGTTAATTAATTTAGTTACGGTAAATATTCTTCCTTGATTAAACAGTTAAAACAGCATCTTTAGTTAAATTTAAAAGAACGGTACAATACTTTTACTTTCGTATTCGTTGCTGAAGCCGCTTTGATGAGTTTTGACTTTTCATTTGCTGCTTATAGCACTAGTTCTAAGAAAATTAGACTCCCTAACTTAAAGTTTCTAAATGTAAGTAAATATTAAACTTATTCAATACAATATTAACTGAATCCTTTACTGGGTTAGTAATGATAAAGGGGTAAGTTTAAATTACCTAAAATAATTTATGATTTGGTGTGTCACAAAAACTTCAGTTATCTGTTACATTATAGATAAAGAAGTTAAACGTTCCTCGGGTTCATAGGTTAGTTGTGCAGCGTGCAGATAACGTAAACATTAAAATAAAAAACTACTTGATATTATCTACCGATGTGTACGAAAATTCGTAAGCGAATTTCTCGAAAAATTAGTTTAGATAACAAAGAGTTGGTTTGGTTGTATTTTTAATATCACTTATTAATAATTCATACACAATTCGGGTTTATCAACTAAAAGTCTTATTTTAATAAAAAAATATATTTATTATTTTAGTTTGCTATTGCAATTACGTGAATGGATCTGATCCACAATTAGTTATAGGTAAAGGTATCAACATTATAAATTAAGATTTAAACAGTATTTACATAATTTAGCTGACAAATAATACAAACTTTTTTATTTCAAAAGATCAAATTAATTAGCCTTAAAAAGAAACACCCAAAGACATATTTCAAAAAAGTGCATGCTATAGTTTGTAATTGTTATAATATAATGGATAATGGTGTCATTATGTTTCAATTCCGCTCTTACAAAATGCCAGATATACAAAACATAATTGTATCACCTTAGATTTAGATTCTCTGTAGAGACAAAAAAGTTAATTAGCAGTCCCTTGCGGAATCTGTGATCAGATATGGAATAACATGCTACGTCCGACTTCAAAACAATATGATAGAATCAGTCTGTATTAATATCAAAAATCCCGAATCGTTCAACTTTACATTGGATACTTGTTATAGTACTCTCGGCGTGTTTAAATTTTTTAAATTAAGAGACTCGATAGTTATTTTAAAATACTATTTTAATCAAAAATATTTGGTATATCCACAGCACAATTACCTCCACTGACCACCAGTGAGAGCGTACTTAACTCCAAGAATTAATAATCACTACGGTACAGCACAATCAACATATTACGTTCCTAAAGTTTTAAACAAATTCCCTTTTAAAACTTTAACCACAATTTCGGACATTAAAGTTAATCTTAAGAATTGGAATCCTGTCGTCTAGTCTAACAATGTATCAAAATATTAAATTATATTGCTATGTATTTATCTGTTTCTCTACTTTCCTTACAAACAAAGTTATAGTCACAATTATCCACATATAAGTTGTTACCCTCAAAATGGGGACTGCTTATTGGGAAACGGTAACAACCTTTAACCGCAGTTAAATCTGTCGGCTGCCAGCTAACTAGTGGGAGGTCGTGGGTCTCAGTAAGGGTCTTCTGTAATGGGCGCCAAGAATCGTCTAAAATAGCTACAGTATTGGCCGACAAAATCTGAAAAGAACAACACATTTGCGACTACTACCAATGTGGTCGTTCGGCAAGATCACACTTGCCATCTTCAGGTCACTTCTAACTTCCTTCTGCTTCGCGTGGTTACACGATGTAGACTGACGTCTTGCTGCAGCGGTTGCTCTTTATATACGGTTACGGTGTTGCGCATGGTTGCGGTCGGCTGGTTTTTGGCGCGGCTGCGTGTCATTGGTCTCGCTTGATCCGGTGGCTTTCTCTCGCTTTCCCTTTTATCGTTCTGCTGTGCTGGTTTTCGCTTCTTGAGGTAATGCTGGTTATAGCTGGTTTCCAAGCTGATGGTAGTCGCTGTGTATCGTCCCTGGTATTAAGATTGTTCGGACGTTTCTCGATCTCGATCTCGATCTTTAGTTTATTCTGGTTCGCGCTACGGATTGGTGGTGGTGGTGTAAATTATTTCTAACGCTCCGGTGATATTATTATTAACTAGTTTTTTACTCAGCAGTGCTTGCTTCAACATTAAAAACAGGTATGTTATTTTTATTATTAACGTGTACGTGTTTACGCATAAAATTTAAATAAAATGCTGCTATTTAAATTCTAACATGTGTGTGTGTATCTTTGTTTTACGTAGAAAAATGGATTTGTTAAAACAATTGAGCAAACCCTGCAGCGGTGGTAATCTGAAACCTATCAAGAAATTATGCGACTACGGGGTCAAGGAGGTCGTCGAAATACTACAATTCAAAAAAGTCGTTTGCCGTGATAAACGTCAATGCGTGATTGTTGTTGGTGAAAACTACGTTATATTTCTACCCAAGCGGGTCAGCGACAAGTTAACAGATGAAAGGGTTAAGGAAGTTAATAAACAGATTGCAGCTAAAACGATTTCTCTGGGCCTAGTGTACTTGGGAAAAACAGGCTGCTATGATGACTGCTTGTTTGTGGAAACAGATAAGGTATGGGGGGAAACATCAAGTTTACAATAAATCCCTTTTTAATGTTCTATTGTTGTTGTTGTTGTTACAGCCCCTGGAACCACAAATAGAAAACAGTGGTCAGTCCTGAAGTCTTCAAGCTATCATCACCAGCAATCTATCTATCAACATTTTATTATAAATTAAATGTAGTCATAACAATATATGAATAATAAACATAATTTTAATTCCTATCTGGCTTTATTATTTCTTCTAGAAAAGGTGGTGGTGGTGGAAAGAGTACAGTGTGTGCGTAAGAGAGAGAAAGGTAGCAGAACTTGTAGGTCGTGGCGAGAAGGAGAAACAAATTCAAATCTGGGGAAATCCAAGATGGCTGCTTTAAGAATGACAGATTTAAAATGACAGATTCAAAATGACAGATGCAAAAATGACAGGTACAAAATGACAGACGTATAATTGACAGATTTAAAAGGACAAATGTAGAATTGACAGATTTAAAATGACAGATGCAAAATGACATATGCATAATTGACAGATTTAAAATGACAGATGCAAAATGACAGAATTAAAATGACAGATGCAAAATGACAGATGCACAATTGACAGATTTAAAATGACAGATGCAAAAATGACAGATGCAAAAATGACAGCTGCAAAAATGACAACTGCAAAAATGACAAATTTAAAATTGACAGATTCAGTACAGATTCAAATTTAGCGCGCCACATGCTGTGATATAAAATGGTTGCCTCTACATCATACCGGTGGTAATACAGATTTCTTCATGACGCGCCCCCTAGTAGTAGTACACAGTCTGCCGGTCATACAGATCCCTTCATGACGCCCTCTATTGACGATACACAGATTGCCGGTAATACAGATCCCCGTAATGGCGGGCGTGGTGGAACGGCGCCAGACGTTCCAAAATGGCTGCCTTCAACCAATCAGAAGCAAGGGGAGGAGCTACAGGAGTGGGGGTTAACCAATCAGAGAGCAGTAGGAGGGGAAATCCAAGATGGCGGCGACCAATCAGAAGCAAGGGGAGGAGCTACAGGAGTGGGGGTAGCCAATCAGAAGCAGAGGGAGGAGCCATGCCATTGGCATGCCACATGGCATGTCAATTTCCGTCTGCCTCAGGTGTCCTAATACCTACTTAACTCCGAGATCTCCAACTTCAGTTCTTTCTTCTAAAGAATATCTAGCCATATTATAATTATATATTATATATTTTTTTTGTTACTGAGAGTTTGTAACACTTGTTAACATTAAAAAAAAAGATCATTTTTTAAACTCCAATTGTACATTCTATTAATATCGTTTTGTAGATCAATACAATCCGTAATAGAATCAATTTTTTCCGTATTTTTAAATCATCTGCGAAGAGTAAATATTTGGATTTTTCTATGACTGTAGGTAAGTCATTAATAAACAAAAGGAACAAGAGATAGCCAAGATTAGCACCCTGAGGAACTCCAGAAAAAATCTCATACTGGTCAGATCGACTACCATCAAATACTACAAATTGTGTCACTTAAGTATGATTTAAAAGTTTTAATAAATCATACGAAAAACCAAATTTGTAAAGCTTTTCTAACAATATCTTATGTGAAACTCTGTCAAACGCTTTAGCAAAATCTGTGTATATTACATCTGTCTGTATATTGTAGTCTAAAGCATTAGAAAGATCTTGAGTGAATGTAAGTAAGTTAGTAGTAGTCGATCTACCAGACATGAAACCATGTTGATTTGAATCAATGTATTGCTTGACATGTGATAGAATTTTGTTATAAAGGATGCTTTCAAATATCTTTGAGATGGTTGATATAATTGAAACAGGTCTATAGTTTTTTAATTCTGATTTATCGCCAGTTTTTGGAACTGGACACACTTTAGCACTTTTCCAAGATGTAGGGAAAGCTGAGGTTTGAATTATTTTGTTAAATATTATTAACAATGGGTAAAGTAATATCTCACTGCATGCCTTATATATATAGATAGGAATAAGGTCGGAACCGACAGATTTTTTTGATTTTATCCTATTTAACGCTTCGACTACTTCGGTTCCAGAAATTGAGGTGATTGTAAGTAAATCATTGGTAACTTGGTTTTGAGAGTTGAAATCAATATTTAAATTTATTCTAGTATTACTGTATACTGTCTTAAAATTATCAGCAAATGCTTTTACTATTTCTTTAGAATCAGTGATAATGTTACCATTCCATTTCAAGCTGTTTATTTGAGAGCAATCTTAACAATGAAAGTTTTTTGAGGTAACTGTGTTACCGGCTCAAATTTAAACATTACATAAAATTAAAGAATGTTCTTTTACAAGCTTTCCATTGCGTATATTCTTGAATTGATTATATTGTACGGGAAACATTATTAAATGTAATTGTTGTGGAACTTAATTTAACATTGGTACTGATAGTTTGTTGGAAGTAGGACATGACCAATTTCCTTCAATTAGATATAGGTCTAGGACATTTGGGTACGGCCGTTTGCGTGCGGCCGTTTAGGCAAGGACAGTTTGGCGCGGGACAGTTCGGTGCAGGGACATTTCGGCCCCGGGATACTTGGGCGCATGCATGAAAAGACAATTCAGTGCATGTAGATTTTTCCGCTGCAAATCAGGGCAAAATTTTCAGAAGATATTTAAAAAAAACATTTTGTTTAACAATAGTCTTGGACAAGCTACCCATTTATCAGTCTAACCTTTTTTTTATTTTTATGTCCACACATACACCTCCTTCTTTTTGTCTTTTCTTAGCACTGGACTATAAGCACCAATTATAGATGTTACGTACCGAGATAAAATTCGTATGTCGAGACAAAAGTGGGCCATGCATTTATCAGTGGTACGATATTCAATTTGATTATGAATTTTCCTGTCATTTAATGGTAGTAACATGATCATTAATCTATTGATTTTATATAATTTTTGAGTTTTTAAAAGTTATGAACAATAATATTTTGCTCAACGATTTAAGACAAATTAATTTTTTTAAACTACTAAAGTATAAATGTTAAGACCCTTCTTTTTGATTTAGATTTATCCAATTTTAAGGCCAAATAGGTGTTTTAAAATAATTAAGAAACTACTATGGTTATATTTTATTCAACGTTGAATAAAATATAACTAGTTTCTTAATTATTTTAAAAAACCTACTTGGCCTTAAAATTGAATAAACTAAACTACTAAAACATTAAAATCAAAATTGTTCAGCAAATCTCTGCTTAAGGGAAATGAAGATTAAGATGAAATAAATATTTTTGATCAAACATGATATTCTTATAAACTATAAGGGATTTATAATCCCTTATAATTATATCACTTATGCAGCAAGGAGGAGTGTCCCAGAGGCCTATTTTCGGCCCCTTCCAAATTTTGAAAAATCGTCTGAATCAACTTTATATTGTTTTTTAGACAATATTTGGTCAATTCTAGGCTAAATGTAGGTGATTGGCTATGTAACTATCTTTATAGTTAAACAAATCACGTAAAATACCAAAATATGATTTAAGACATGAACTGTTTAAAAGGAAAATCGTCAGAATATGTTCTGTTGATTCGGCCCTTAACGAAAGAAGGAGACCCTAGGTTATCCATAAAGTTCTTAATACTCGAGGAGTGAGGAAGAAAAAAGTTGCTTTTTGTCGAAAAAGTGCGTTAGCGTTTCAATTGAAGGTAGTTTACTATTATTTCAGATTTCAACAATCAACAATTCAACAAAATAATATTAAGAAACAATCCTCCGATGATCAAGAATCAAAGCGTAGGCCCTTATAGGCCACCCTGGATATTAAGTAACGTTTTCAATACCTTTCATTTACATTAAAAACTCAAGTGTGACACGTCAAAACACAATTAAGTTTCTGTTAGTGCAAGTACTTAAGGAAGAGGGCGGGGAGGACTTCAAAAAAGTGTGACGAGGGAGGAGGGGGAGCTAAATCTGATGCTTACCAATACATTAGCAGTTTATTACTGAAAGCATATTTTAGTATATTTATAAGTTCATTGGTATGATTCTATATAGTTCTATATGATTCTATGTTTCGAGTCACCTTCGTTTACTCTAGAATTGTCCAAATATTGTCTAAAAAACAATAAAAAGTTGATTTGAAAGTTCGGAAGATTTTTTTTTTCAAAACTTGGCGACCCTTCTCTTTTCCCGAAGAATTTTTAGAAAATCAAAAATTGTACAAATCAATAAATTAAGCATTATTATTTATTTTTTAATTATTAAACAGTAATTAACAGTTAACAGTAAACAGCAACTAGTAACCGGTAATCAGTTAGCAATACACAGTAACCAAAACAGTAAGCAGTAGGCAGTCAGCAGCAAACAGCAAGCAGTAAGCAGTAAACAGAGTTTTATGACCGCATACAAAAAAAAGAATTTTCAATTTAATTAAAAATAATTCAAAGTTTAATAAGTTACAATATACTCGCAAATACTTATTTAAGAAATATAACTTTATAATAGAATGTTTTTCGTTAAAACAATATAAAGATTTGGACAAACAAAGAGAATAATAATAAGCTGGAAATGATAACAAAGGAAAAGTTTTTCAATGTAATAACGTAAAAGGTTAGCTAAGTCTTTATTAAGATGTAATAAACATTGAAACGTTGACGAAATATACGTATTTAAATTGCCTACTTCCATAAACTATCGGTATCAATATAAAAAATGACACAAGATTATAAAAAATTAATTTAACATGCTTGTTTATGGACCATTTACCTTAAGCAAGCGCCAGAATCCATAACGATTCTAAAATAACTATAACTAAGGATATATTCGGATATCGCAGTTGTTAATCCTGGTGCAATGTCATAAAAAGTTAAAATAGATTTTAACTGTCAGTTAAGTAAAATTAATTGTATTCAACAAAAATTGATTGCAGCAGATGCTCATTTCAAGTATTTAATGATTCGTAGAGTTGGATGTTCTTTCTCATAAATCAATTAAGTAAATGTGTAAATGTTAATTCTTTAGTATGAATTATAAAGTTAGAAGTAATATAATTGTATTAATCATAATAATAGAAAATTTTATAAATGTAGATAAATGTGGTTTATTTAATTTGATTTGTTAAATAATTTACTTATTCAAATTTTAGATTAATTTCATACAAAAGCGTTTTTAGATCACGTCTAACTGCGTTATTAGGACGATATTATTTTGTATAAGAATTAAGAATTATTTAGTTTTTGTTGTACGACAGGTAGCGTAATACTTTCTGCCTATATTTATAAATTAAGATGTGTACACATTAAAAAACCGTTATTTGAACCGTCGTGCTGAACGAAAACGTTAATTCCTCCAGTCCATGATATAAACTGATTTGATCATATCAGGATTATATCAGCTCAAATACTAAAGAAATTATGACTAAGCAACACACATGCTGCCACGTGTTTATCTCCGTAGTAAGTAGTGGAAAATTGGAAAACAATCTGGTAGCCGCAGTCGAATGACAATTACCCATTCTTTGCAATTAAAATAAAAAGGAAAAATTTACTACCCAAGTTTTATTCCAAAATGAATAAAACGTTCAGAAGTGTATTCTTGAGAAGTGAAATAATAATAAATGTAAATGATAGTGTAATGAACGCAATCAGTCCTCTAAACGTCGCCGTCGAATGTTCGAGAGTGCATGAGTCATCAACATCTGCCAGTGTGATTCGCCGGCACCTGCATGTGTGATTCATCAGCGTAATTCATCGACGGCGCGGCAAACAATAGACCATCTAGAAGAATCTAGTGCATTTTCTAGAAGATTGTATGCTATATATGAATGCGATCTTACACGGAAGAGGGATTAGTCAACCGCAGTGTTTAGATGCGTTAGCAGACGCAAGTTGTAATAGATAAATATCTAAGTAGAATATAAATGTGTGTGTGAATAGTACGAAATAAATATTGCGATTAAAATATAAATAGTTTGTTAATAGTTAGTTTATAATTGTGTTTTGTAAATAATTAAGATTAAATTAGTGTGTGTTAAGTGTGAATGTCTTCTCTTTATTAATAGATGATTCAACGGCATTTTTGGTTATTATTTTGTACCCTTTTTTTTTCTCGAGCCATTTAAAATCTCATATTATACCAATATTAACGTTTCAACAACACCCTATAAATTTTCTTAAGTTTTTTCATAAAATTTTTGATCCTAACGATATTATAATGAATTTTCGCTAAGTCCTATTTCGGCTATTTTTACATTAATCTTTTAAAGACCCGTTCTATTTTTTTTTCGCAAGATTTCAAAGCTAAGTTCAAAGCCCATTATGATTATTTTAATCTATTTAAATTACCCCTTTTTCTTTATTTTTAGTATTAATTTTAAATTATGTATGTTGTACGCTTTCGACCTATACGAATATTTAATCAGCACGAGCGACGCGACGCGACAGTTAATTAATGTTTTCTCTTGCATTCCCTCTTTGTCAATTTCGTCGCGCGGACATCCGCCGGGTGCGCTATGACGATGCATACCGCTGACCGCTTCATTTATACACTTACTATCACAGCTATTTTTGCGAGACCTTATTACGAATTCCCTTCTTATCTCAATAACCGTTTGACTTCTTTTTCATTTATTACCGTTTGTCTCTCGTCTTTCTTTTTGCTTAACTGTTTTTGTAAATTCTCTTTAAATTCCTGCAACTTACCTTACAGAGGGGGGAAAGACCCCTACTTATTGTTTTTGTGTACCCTTGTCTTCGGGGTGTCTACAAATAAAGTTACGTTACAGTTCTTGCCTATTATCGCATTTATGACTTAATAACTAAGCTTTTCTTTTTCTTCCATTAATAATATAATATTAAAACTTCAATTTTTCTTACGATCCCTAAGTGCTATATTTTTCCCACAATCATGTTTGACAGTTTTAAAATACTACAGTTTTTCTTTTTCCATAATTTCTCTCAGTATATATATATATGGTATTAAAATTTCTGTTTCACTTCGTTTTAATACTTTAAGCAATGCACTTAATCATTTTATCATTTTACCGCGAGGCGAGCACGTTTTTATTACTGATACATTTCCTTAGTAATCTTTTTTTGTAATCATTTTATTTTTCAACAAGGGCCATTATTGTATTGTTCTTTTGTTATTAGCTATATTTGCTTATCGCGAATATCTAAAAGTTTTTTTTTTGATTATCCATCTTCAAACCATATATCACTTCCGCCTTCCCAGAAATTTCAAATATAAATTTCTGCAATCTACAAGGTCTCTTAAAACCGCCATTTCGTTCATCAGTTTTATCTGTTAACTGCGATCCAAAAACGAGCAGTCCTTTTGAGGTCAATTCTCAAGCCAAAATTGAGTAGTTTCATTTATAACTACGATTGCATTCTAAAAACTTTTTCTCTTAATAAAGAACGTCGTAATTATGCTCGTAAGTTGCTCAAGTGCAGCTGTGCGCGCTCCAAGGACATTGAAATGTTTTCCATTGAAATTCATATCACGTTCCGCCTAATCTAAAGTGCATTCCTTCGTTCAGTTGCATAATCACCCCAAGTAATATACAGTTCCTTGACTATTTAATTAATTTTAACTTCTCTATTATGATGTTCACGATCGTATCACTTTCTTTTTATTATTAATGTAATTAAAATATTCCTCCAAATATCTTTTTATTTTTTTTATATTTAATGCCTTTCGCGTTTTTCTTACTAAATCTTATCGTCATTTGACGCGTTCTCTGTCAACGTAAATAAATTCCGAACTAAGATTTATTATTTCTGTTGTGTCATAACTAGTAAGTGCAAGCGTTTAAATTCAACAACTATTCTAATCATTTTTAAATTTTTCTTTTGCAATGAATATTTGTCCTGGTTTCTTTATTATTCCCAATTTTTCCTACTTTAATTTTCTTAAATTTTGTTTTAATACGCATTGTTATACTTAAACTTTCTTTGTTACTAATAAATAGTTGATTTCTTTCGCTTTCTTGATGTTATTTGACCATGGACGGTAAAACCCAATCCTGTGACTATATAGACTCAATCTACATATTACAATATTCGAATCATTTTTAAATTTTCTTTTTGTTCTTCATGATTGTCTATCTTTTTTTTATTTACAATTTTTTCTACTATAGTTTATGGAAATTGAATATTTCCACATTATTTTGTTTCAACTAGTTTCTTTCGCATTTTTTGTATTTTCTGACCTTACCTTACCACGAACTGTATCCAGTTGTTCTTTGACGTGATCTTTGTTGCCTACCCACTTAGGCTTAGTTTTTTTCTGCATTTCTCTGGAATATATTAATTTTGAGACGCATTTGTACTTTCATAAGTCCTAGTGCATCTCATAAAAACATGGTCACCCTAAAAAACCCTTCTTTTTCTTTCTTTTTATACCAGAAACCCTGGTTAACAACGATGGTTGTCGTCTTAACATTTTTCTTATACCTTTTAAGAACGTTCCCAACTGAATTTCTAGCAATGTAAAATTTATTCAAGTACTTAATGTTACTTTCCATTGAAGTTATTGCTTCCTTTTTTTTTTGAATATAATGAATTTGTATTATAAATTTCTTCGAACTAAAAACATTGTTCGCTCACACATTATTAAGTAATGCTCTGTCTTTCTACACACACGTTTTATATATCGCCGTTTTCTTTTGTCTACGTAACCTTTTTGAACGTTTATACCGCAATTTTAAATTTATATAGTGAATTTAACGGTAATTTAACATTCTTGGTCACCTTCATAAAACCCCATTATGAAGTCCCTTTATTTACCAGGTTTATTCTGTTTTATTAATTAATTGATTTTTTCCCAGGGCTAGGGTTTTCTTTGGGAAAGGGAGATGTATATTATTATTATTATATTATTATTATTATTTTACCAAGCATACATAAATTACGTTGCTTGAAGGTCGGTTCCTTAAATTTTGGCTTTATTTATTCGCCTGAACCAGCCCTATTGGGGAATAGGACTATAATTGCGGGCTTGATTTTATATGTATTATTATTATTGTAACTGCGCAGTGCGATGAATGCATTCCTTATGTTTTTATTATTGTATTTATTTGCGGGTATTGATGTATTCTGCCCATGACAGGTCAGACTTCGTTGCCAGTTTTGACCTGGTGCATTCTCGTTTTTATTTTTTCTCGCTCTCATTTGAAGGTGTTTTTCTATCCTCCGGGATTTGTATGTGAACGAGGCCTCAATGTACCACGTACCGGGAAAGCATCTGCGAATTTGTGTGAAGGGCTTCCGAGCCAGAACCGACATTTATGGAGTATAAGTGGCTTAACTTTTATTTAAATACATATACTATGGGTAGTATTTAGTTTTCCTCCCGTTGGCAACACACAAGGCAACCTGGTAACCTACTTTTACGTATTAAATGTTTAATTTTGTTTTCCTTTTTACAGATTTTCCTAGCAGCGACCTAGCAGTCATACCCGTTGTGACCACGGAAGTTGACTCTTATTCAGTGACAAAACTTCATCTGTCAACTGAATTTCACTTTGAATAAATCGGCACGGTACAACCCTTTAGTGTTATTTAATTTATATTTTTAACTTAGTGTTACAAATTGTTTACACTATTTGTTTCCGAAACTTATGGAACAAATGGAACTTTAATTTCTGTACTTTTTAGTCCCTTATTCGATATTCAGAATTTCTTTTTCTAAATTATTACCGTTGCCAATTTTCATAATTTTTATAATTTAAAATACATAATTTTTCCATATATTTATTCTCCGTCTGTGACTATTTATTAATAACTACACCGAGTTTTATCTATTTGCTATCGCTGTTCATTTCCAAAAAATGCCTTGGTTATAAACCCTACAAAATTTTTCTTATCATCTATAAGCCTTATACTCTAATGGGAACACTTCGGAATGCTTCGCATGTTCTCGATTCATATGCAAAATGAATCACAGAAATCCACCCTTTATTACTTTATATACCTTTGAATATTTCGATTTTTTGTCAGCCCTTATTTTGACATCTTACCGTAACCAGTGAGACAATTTAATCACTGATCAAAGTTCACCACTTTCTTTTTTTTGTCTTCACCGACATTACAACCGATCTAATTTTGATTGTTAAATCTTTCTTAATTTATCTTTTTTTTGTCGCAATTGCAAAGTATTAAATTTCATACATGTATTTTACAACTTTTTTTTTATGTACTCTGACTCTCTTTAGGTCTTTTTTACTCAGCTTAACTAACTTTTTATGTCGTTTATGAGTTTCACCTGTTTTATTATTATGTAAACTTTGCACTTGCCACGTTCAACTATTAAACTTAACTATTAAAGTTATTCAATTATTAAATTCTATGACAAACCTTATATATATCCAATATAAATTAAACCAAAGGTTTAATTTATATTGTAATACTGACACTTTCTTTCGCAATCTACGGTTTATATTTTATATTATTACTTCTACTTTTGATTTTTTCCTTTTTTACTCTATTTGTCATATTTTTCCTTTATGAAAGTTATTGTCAGTACCATTACTTTCTTGACACGTATAAGTGGGAATATAGTGTCACATTACTAACTATGTAATTTTATTTTGTGTAACGAATGTAAAGTATAGTAACCAATTCTTTTTTTTATAATGTATTTCCTTTATTTATGACTATGTAAACTTTGCATTTGCTATCATAATTTGTTATTATTCTTATTATATTATTCACCTTTTGTGAATTGCTATTTTTATCACTCTAGCTTTTAATCTTTTAATTACTTATTTGCCTACTATTTTTATTGTTACTTTCAGAATTTCTTTTAAGAATCGCTATGAAAACGGACCTATCGGTAGTTTTAATTAATTGTATTTTTAATCATTTTTATTTTTTGCTTTGCTTTACTTTAGAGACTTATATTATATACTGTTCAAAGTACGTTCATTGAATTCCTCAGATGTTCACTTTTCTAAATTTTTTGTTTTTACATTGTTACTTACTACGAACTGTTTCTTTCTTCGCCTGCATAAATGGATCTTCCATCGGCATTGGCTAAATGCTAAATGGTTTTCAACCGGATGAATACTATGGCTGTTCCAATTGGTTTCTACCGACCATCACCTATGGTTCGAATTTGAAAATAATCATCACCAGACCAATATTGCAATCAATTACCGCTGCAAACGAATAATTTGGTCAAGCAGAATAATTCTATGAGCATAAGCTCTCCAGATGTGTTACTTTATATAAACACATCCTACGCTATGACTATGGGTCAATAACCTTTATGGAACCTTCACCAAACAACCAACTCATCACGCCACTATGGTAGCATCAACTTGCTTCGCATCCATGCCATACAACTTTGAAATTCCAGGCACAACAGCTCTCATCTTTAATCCTGAAAACGTCTTTCGAAACAGTCAGTAACATTATTTTTACACTATTCATTTTCCTTTCTGTTTAATATCTTTTGTACTCTGAATCAATCTTTAAACGTACTCTTACTTAGATATTAGTATCGACATTTTATTCTGTATTCTCCGAATTTGGGGATCACCATTGCTGCCAATATACTCATCTTCTTGGATACCTGCCTCATCGACACTACCGCCTACACCGCTCTTCCGTCGAAGAGGGGGAAAGTGTCACAAACGGAAATATTTACACTTAAATATTTTATTCAAAACTCAACTTCTCTTCCGTTTGTACAACATAAAGCGTGCAAGGCCACATTCAGTTGCCTACGCTAGTTCAGCAGCTGCGGTCTCGCCACCGACAACTTGGTGCCACCTGCAAGGTCTCAGAAGCGCACTCACTTCGCCCACCATTACGTCCATTGGCATGCAATATCTACGCCTACTTACTCCGTAGAGGCGAGGCATCCTACGCGATGTGCATGCAGGTGCACATTCCTTCAGAAAATTCTCCAACACTTCCGCACAGCTGCAGGTTCGTGCCAGGCACCAGCAGCGCGCATGCAATCTACCCACAAGCCTGCTTACTGAGAACTTCCGCCTACTGATACTAATTACTTCCTCGTTCGGCAGTATATAACCAGCTTGCTTGAGCTATTCAAACCAGTCAGTGTCCATGGCTCCAACACAACAAGCAAGCTGGTGAGTACTCTTTTAATTATCTTATGCTTAGTGCCTAGTCGAGTGGGCGGCGCTAATCGCCCACTCTATGCAAATTATGGGTAGTTGTGTCCAGGCTACCCGGCTTAGTTACCAAGAGGTTATCTCCTATGCTTAGTCTGTAGACCTAGTGCTATAACAGGGTTGGTTCCAACCTCCCCTGTATTGTATTAGTTTAGGAGGACATGTACGTCCTCACAATATGTACTCAACATGTATGTAAACCTTTTGTACCCTATTTATTGTCTTAGTATATAGTTGATTTTACAACTTGTGTTTGATTTCTTTCTACCTCTGACTACGTCCTCCAGTCACGAAAACCCCACGTGACAAGAACAATAGGTATAGTTATCTACTCTCAATTTATTTCATATTTATGAAGTAAATAAGATATAATGTTCAAGGAAATCTGCACGCTTTGAAAGATTATTTAAACTATTAATAAATTGTAGCAAAATGACTTCGATAGATTTGATTTTCAAATTACATAAACGATAAGAAAACCTATTACTTGGTCGTTGTATTCTTGCACCCTTGACTCCAACTTCTTCAGGTAGTTATAGCGGATTAACCAAATCTAGGAAAACGGTTGTCAACAACTTCAATCCACAGTGAGATCCCTAAAAACATATCCAAAACTAGATACAGATACAATGCACCAAATCTACCAAAACTGATTAACAAAAAATGTGCACGTGCAAAGAAAGAAAAATCGTGAAGTAATCTCAAAGCTATTCTTTACTTTACAAGAACAAGAGAAATAATATTACAAATCGTATATAAAAATGAAAGGTTTAAATGAAAGTAAAAGTTACGAGATGAAAACAACACGCAATTTATCCGGAACTTCTCCATAAAGGTAGTAAAGCAAACTACAGCATAAAAAAGAAGAATTATAGCCAAAGCACTTGAAATTGAAAGAGAGAGCAAATACCCTAACCAAGAGTAACTTCTTCACGAGAAACACTAAAAACTCACTTTCATACGTTTCACTAAATTCGGATACCGTACAGAAGGTTAATCCCAACCTTTCTTACTCGCCGGTAAGCTAAATCAAAACACGCAAGACCTGTATTAAACATGCAGCAAAACTGCGAAGCGACCTAAGCAAAATTTTAAAAGAGGAAAATAGCGTCAAACTCGAAATTGAATTAAAAGTAAACGTTGCAATACATATTGTTTTCTTTTCTGTTTGTCCACTTGTATGTATTGAGATGATATAGGATCATCGATTGAAAATTTAAAACATTAATAAAACATAAAAACTATATAAAACACAAAAATAGTCATATCATGCATTGAATAAAAGATAGACATGCTAGGACCCTAGTTTTATTCATCTTAAAGGTTACATGCTAGGTTACGTGTAGGATTTACAGCCTTGGTAGTGTAATATCTAGGTTGCTGGACTTACACCCAAGCGGACCTGGTTCGACTGCTGTTACCTGCAGATCTGGTTAAGGTTTGCAGTCTTCCTTAGCTGTGACTCAAATGTGGGATTTGCGCTGTTCCATCTGTAAGTCGGCTGCAGCCACACGTAGGGCCTACGTAATAATAATAATCGTTCCCTCCCTTCCGCACAAGCTTATAGCTTCTGGGGCCTGGTTTCCAGGTTATGTGTTGTAGCAATTATTATTATTATTAGTACAGAATAGAAATGTAGGTGTACGATAGTTATCGTCAGTGTTTAACCTCACTTTATAAAAGATATTGAATTTATAAAAATGATATAAACCAATTATGTTATTTTATAGTAAAACATGTTGTATGTAACCCAGGTTACATATTTAGAATAGTTTATTCACTATTCTAAAAGGTTTTGCCTTCTTGTTAGATTTCTGTTTTGACGTTAAGTAACGCAGAACATATTTCACTGGAAATAGTTAAATCAGATCAGTACCTTGATGTTTATAATGTTACAATTTGAATGTAAACTCCATGTAAGTAGGTTACCTTGTGTAACTACGTATTCATTTCATGTACAGAAATAGTTGGTAATTCTTGTTTTTAAATGTAATTTAGTTTCATGAGATTGGTGACAGCTGATTGTTTTTATTGATTTTCTGTGTTATTGTTCAATTTAGACCATACGTGTCTTATGTTATTTTAATCGTCCTTTTGCCAGCTATCTTTCTGTCTTTGTAGAATTAAGATTAGTGTTAATTATGATCTTATGTTCGATTCTGTGACGTCACATTTTCTGATGTTTCTGATGTTTTTTTAAATCTCGTTGTGTCTTCAAATGTTTTCCGTAAACATATAAAAAGGCTTTGAAAATTTAACAAAGTCAGTCGATAAAAGTTATTGGGTGAGCCCACATCGACTCGTATAAAGATTTTCTGAAATAAAAGTGAGGTAACCACATGTTTTTTCATTTGTAAACAAACGTAAATCATATTGGATTTGGATATTTACCCGCAATGTAGAAACAACAGTCCAGGTGTGGCTTGTAGTAAGTTCTTTTCTTCCAGGAACAGGAATCAATAAGATTTCTATATTTTTTTATCTTATGCTCAATCAAATTAAACCTGAGTTAGCCTATTGGGAAAAAGAAAGCTATTGTGTTTGGACTTTGGTATGCTTGATGGATGTTTCCTGCACGAACCGTTGTCCCACTATTTTTGTGATTATGTGTTTACCTTCGATAGGACCATATGTGATTAACAATAATTAATGAATGTGATTGAATGTGCAAATTCTTGGAATCTGCTTTTTTATTTTCATGTGAGTTTACAATATGTCAATACACAAAATTATTTTGTTACAATTTTTATGTTGTGTTTTTATGTATTGTTTTTTACTGACTTTGATTACATTTCCATTATGGCATACATGATGTAGTAGACCAAACATAGCCGCCCCCTTTGAAAGACTGGGGCTTTCAATTAACAATAAAATGAAAAATACGTTTATGATAATTAATAAATGACAAAAACAATACTAATTCAATGAGTATTAAATATTAACGTTCTGTACCAGTTTCAATTGGCAATACGCTTATTTTATTAACTGCTCTTTTCACCTCAACACCGTTTAAAGTCACAACTCTCACTATACCGTCACTTCCTGGGTGAACATCTATTATACGTCCAAGCTTCCAACACATAGGAGGTATATTTTCTTCACGTACGATAACTAAAGAACCCAGCAGTTTCTCAGGAACGTTTGAATACTGCCACTTAGTGTGTTGCTGAAGGGTGTTCAAATAGTTTTTGGACCACTTCTCCCAGAATTGTTGGATTAAAAGCCGAAGATGTTTATATCTTGATACTTGCGTGCTTCTAGTATCAGGAACTTGTTCTTCGGGAAACGAATTTAAAGAAGTCCCAATTAAAAAATGGCCTGGTGTTAGAGGCTCCATGTCTTCTGGATCCTCCGTGAGCGGATACATAGGTCGCGAATTTAGTATGCATTCTATTTGTGCTAAGAATGTATAAAACTATTCGAATGTCAAATGTATGTTATGAATGACACGTTTTATGTGAAATTTCGCAGAGCGAACAGCACTTTCCTACAGTCCCCCAAAGTGAGGTGACCGGGGAGGTATAAAATGCCATGTGATTCTTAATTCTAACAAATAGTTTTTGAATTTATGACTTCGAGCAAGTTCAAAAACTTCTTTTAAATATTTGTTTGAACCTATAAAATTGCCAGCATTGTCAGAGTATATATGACTGCACATACCTCGTCGTGAAATAAAACGTTTAAATGTATTAAGAAAACTTTCAGAAGTTAAATCTCCAACTGGCTCTAAATGCACAGCATTTGTCGAAAAGCATATAAAAATGCAAATATAAGCCTTAATCATTTTTCTGTTCCTGAGTTTACTATTTTTAATTTTGAATGGACCAGCAAAGTCAACTCCACAAACGGTAAATGGTCGAGATGGTGTTATACGATCAGAAGGCAATTGGCCCATTATTTGATTTAGACGAACAGGCTTAGCTCGAAAGCAAATAATGTAGTTGCGCAAAACACGTTTGACAGCGTGTCTACCATTAAGTGGCCAAAACCTCGATCGAATACTGCTTAAAACTGTTTGACAGCCAGCATGTAAGTTTCTTAAGTGTTCTTGTCGAATAATTAAAGTGGTTAAATGATGTTTTGATGGTATCAATATGGGATGCTTTGAATTGTAATCTAGCTGTGATTTGTTTAGTCTACCACCAACACGGATGATACCTGAATTATCGATAAATGGATGCAGATTGTAAAGCCTGCTAGACTTAGGTACACATTGTGATTTGTTTAGAAGTTTTAGTTCCGAAGAAAATTCTTGTAATTGAACGATTTTAATAATGAATTCAATACTAGAGTCAATTTCATCATTTTGCAGGTGCCCGTACACTCGGCATGTTGAAGTAACTCTACAGTTATGTATAAAACGACGCACATATGATACTACGTGTAATAGCCTTGTAAAGGAAGAAAAACGTTCTAAAATTTGGTTTTGAAATTCTGTAGTTGTACAACTTAATGAAACTTGCTTTATTTGTTTCATTTCAGGTATTTCTACATTTTTCAAATTAGGAAGAGAAAGCCAGGAATTTTCATTGTGATTTAAAAAAGATGGACCATCCCACCAAAGTGATAACTGCTTCATATCAAGTGGATTTACTCCACGCGATACGAGATCTGCAGGATTAAATGAGGACGGCACATATTTCCATTGCGAAATTTTCGTAATAGACTGAATTTGTGAAATCCTATTGGACACAAAAGTTTTAAAACGAACAGGAGCAGATGATATCCATGAAAGCACTATGCTTGAATCGCATCAGAAGAAAATGTTATTTACATTTGTGTTAAGAGCTGAAACTACTCTTTTTGATAGCTGAGCGGCTAATAATGCTCCGCAAAGTTCAAAACGTGGCACCGTAATGGTTTTTAATGGAGCAACGCGTGATTTGGAACAAATTAATGTCATTTGTGTTTTACCAAATTTATTGACACTGATTTGGCATATACAAGCACCATAAGCAAATTGTGATGCATCAGAGAAGCAGTGAATTTCTCTGCAAGAAACGTCTTTCAGAAATAAATGGCGTGGAATATTAAGTTCATTTAAAACATATAGATTATTATAGAACTGCGACAACTTACGTTGGATATCGCCGGTGATGGGCGTATCCCAGTCTATTTTTCTCTGCCACAAGCTCTGAAGAATGATTTTAGCGGTCACTATGACAGGACCCAACAAACCAAGCGGGTCAAATATTTGATCTATAATTGATAGAACAAATGTTTTAGTTACTTGAGTCTGCTCTTGAGTGTTAGAAATATATCTAAAATAATCGTGAGTAGCGTTCCAGTACACCCCTAGTGTTTTGTTGGAACTCTGAGGATCCTTAATGTTATATTGCAAGGCACTAGATTGAGAGGATAAATGTTGAAGAATATTTGTATCATTCGAAACCCATTGTCTGAGTGAAAAACCTGAATTGCCTAAAATTTGTCTCACCTCGGTAATAAGTTTTAAAGCCGATTCTGTGTCCGGGGCATCACTGATCCAATCATCCATGTAGAAATCGCGCTTTATTGAAAAACTAGCCTCCGGGTATCTAGTGATATTTTCATCAGCAAGTTGCTGGAGACACCTTGTTGCTAAAAAACTTGCTGGGGATGTACCATAAGTAATAGTGTTCAATTTGTAGTGTGTTAATTCATGTGTCGGGTCAAAACGCCACACTACTCGTTGTAGATTTCTGTCTTTTTCGTCCACGAGTATCTGTCTGTACATTTTTGCAATATCTGATGTGAAAACTACATTGTGAGTCCTGCAACGTAACAGTATAGAAAATATGTCATCTTGTATACAAGGACCGGTTTTTAACACATCATTAAGAGAAATTTTAGATGATGATTTGGAAGAGGCATCAAAAATTACTCGTAACTTGGTAGTAAGTGAAGTTTCTTTCTTGACACAATGATGTGGTAAATAAAATATAATACTCTCATTATCTGTTTTGAGGTCACAAGGAGTCATGTGTCCTAAATCTATGTATTCCTTCATAAAAAAAGAATAATCTGAATAAAGTTTTGAATCTTTCATAAATTTTCTCTAATGTATGAAATCTTTTAACTGTTTCATGCAAATTGTTTTGTAAAAGTGTGATGTCTTCCCTTACAGGTAAACTAACTATGAACCTACCAGTCTCATCTTTTCTAACATTTTCTACAAAATGTTCCTCAACTTCTAACTCTTCCTTGGAATATTTTACTTGTTTTATATCAGTTTCTTCAATAACCCAAAATCTTTCAAGTTGCTTCTCTAAACTTGTTTGAATAATATTACAAGATTTTGAAGGCACATAGCTGTACTGTAGATTACCAGATGCAATCCAACCTAATTTTGAGTTTTGAAAAATAAGACCTTTCTTTCCTATTTTTATTTGACCTCGTAAAAGCAATTGGAAAAATATGCCAGCTCCCAATAAAATATCTACATTTCCCGATTCTAGAAAATGAGGATCAGCTAAACGAATATTGTCTGGTATGTGTATTGAAGAGACCTCAACTTGACACTGAGGAATTCTGTCTGTAATTCTATCAATAACTAAAAAGTTAAAAAGATGCGAAAATCATTAGTTTTAGATTTAATATGCGTTTTTACACATTGTGAAATAGTGGAGTTTATGGAATTTATTCCAGTTATTGCGATTCTTGTTTTTAAAGACTTTAGCTTTAAACGATCTTGGAGTTTTGTGGTCATAAAACAAGATTATGCTCGAGTAATGCTCTACAAGTGATAGGAGTACCATGAACATCAAAGATATATACCTCTGCGGTAGATAAAAGTACGAATGAGTGGTCTACAGAACTTGTGTGCATCGTATTACTCACTTGCCTAACAGTTGGGTTGTTATCTGTACTGGATTGAATGTGATTATAAGAAATCTGAGTGTGATTCGAATCTGAAGGTGTTTGCGTATTACAATTGCTCGCAACACCCTGTAAATTTGAGTGTGATTGTCGTATTTCATTTTGTATGTGTAATAAAGTGTTGTGTTTTTTATTGCAAATACGACAAGAGCCAAATTGACATTCTTGTGGAGTATGGGAGTAACCGTTTCTCAAACAATTTATACATGCCTTAAGACGCTTAATCTTGGTATGATGTTTGGGTACAGTCAACAGACCTCTATGCCGCACATTTATATTGTGTACATCGGTTCTATACCTTATTTTATTGCATAGATAGGGTGGCTGCCGGTTAATTAATATATTGTGGCTGGGCCTTATTAAAGCAAGTAAGGAACGGAAAGACGACAAGCACCAAAGTTTCCGTGGTTTGACATCTCTTTTGATTCAAACCAGTTGTCGAAAAAATTACACTCGAAGTGATACAATTAAAAAATATGTCAAGGAGGCATCCACATCTAAGGAAGAGGTAGAGCCGTCTCAGCTCAGGTCTTCAGATCCCAAATTCAATTCAAGAACAATTGTTTATTCTGTGCACATTGTGCAAAGTAAAAAACCAAACCTTGGAGGGAAGCAGCGATTGTCAGTTTTCTAAAGATGAGATACTGGGTGTCATATCAGAGACCAAACCCCAATGGCGAAACCATCAAGTCTGAGTTGATGAGAAAATATGGAGATCGAATACTGATCACTCCAGGCGTCAACAGGTTTAGTGTGCCCGTGGTATGTTTTAGAGACAGTGGGAACAAAATTATCAATGAACGAAAAGACGCCTGGAGTGATCAGTATTCGATCTCCATATTTTCTCTCCAACTCAGCGTTGATAGTTCGCCACCCCAATGGCGAACTATCAAGTCTCTGATATGACACCCAGTATCTCATCTTTGGAAAACTGACAATCGCTGCTTCCCTCCAAGTAGGCAAAAATCTCCTCTATAGCCTGTGTAACATGGCTGTCTCTGGGGATCTCAGCTTTCGGAGTTGTGAAACTCATGGGCTTCACAAACTAAGGTAGCAGTCTTTGTGGTATACTGCCTCAGCAACAAGATCGTTAATCGAGGAAAAGAACTTCGTCACCCCAGGAATGCTCCCTCATAGAACACACCTCCCTGATACGATTTTGAACAGTTAAAGTCTCAACCGAATGTACAATTCTCCTTTTCGCCAAACGCTTTTTGGTTTCTTCCTTTGCACAATGTACACAGAATAAACAATTGTTCTTGAAATTGAATTGGGGAGCTGAAGACCTGAGCTGAGACGGCCCTGCCTCTTCCTTAGATGTGGATGCCTCCTTGACATATTTTTTAATTGTATCACTTCGAGTGTAATTTTCTCGACAACTGGTGTGAATCAAAAGGGATGTCAAACCACGGAAACTTTGGTGCGTGTCGTCTTTCCGTTCCTTACTTGCTTTAATAAGGCCCAGCCACAATATATTAATTAACCGGCAGCCACCCTATCTATGCAATAAAATAAGGTATAGAACCGATGTACACAATATAAATGTGCGGCATAGAGGTCTGTTGACTGTACCCAAGCATCATACCACTTTCTTTAAACGCTCATTCAGTTACAATGTCGCAAAAGTTTATAACAATATTCTGCCATCACTAAAGACATTATCAGTGAAGCAAGTTAAAAAAGCTTTAGTTAAGCGGTTAATTGCAGATCGTCATTGATACGCTAAACCGTAAACAATCTGTACTGACTATAATATATTATTTAAGTACTTATAACTTACTTTTTTTTGTCTTTTCAATCCGACTAAATGTACTATAAGTTTAAGTTTTGCAAGGAGGGATGGAAGAGCAACTCTGTTGAATTCCCTCCTTGAGATTCTGTTATGTACGATTGTATATTATAGAATAAATATTATTATTATTATTCCGTTTTCTTTGACCTCACAGACGTCGTTATTTCCTTTAACGACGTCCTCAAGACAAACACAACGAAAGTTGTGTGTCAGTAATATGATAATAACAGCTTTTTCTGAAAATGACATTTTACGAAAAAACTTAAAATTGCTGTAAATGTTGACTGGTTGGAGATTAATTTGCATATGTATATATATTCTAAAAGGTAATTCAAGTATCTACAACTTCTTTTAAATGAATTTCTTTCTCTGATGAATATTTTAGACGATATGAAGGAATGTTTGATGAAAAATGTGAGGTAAAATGACTTTTTTCGAAAATCTCAACTATTTCCGAGCGTGTAGCTCGAAAACGGTTGAGAATTCGAAAGAAACCTATAGATTAAAAGTTTTAGATAATCTTATGAACTTTCACTTATTATCAGAAAATTTTCCCCTGCCACGCACCGTTTTCGAGATATAAGTGAAAACCCAAAAATTGGGACCTTTCCTCCCCCTCTCCCCCCCCGGCGCACCACCTAGACTCCAGGACTTTTGGTATGTTCACACCCTAAGCTCCCTGAGCAAGTTTCTGAAGGAATTTCTTAGGTACCTACCTTCTCACGCACTCTACACCTACTTTTGGACCATTCATTGACTGGACTATGGTTAATTGTGCTTTAATATGACCTCTGAGGGTCTTCAAAGATTCAATAGAGTCATCTGTCATCTTGCTAAAATCTTAAAATGAATTCAAATGAATGTTATAACTCTCAGCAACAAACAGAATAAATATTACTGATGCAAATTAAAATTCAGTTGAAGCTATGGAAAGAACTCACGGAGTTTCCTTTTGTGATTTTTGACAATCAGATTCGTTCCGACGTAGAAATTGAAACTAGTTGTAATGGATACTGACTGATCAAATGTGAATAATCTACAATCCGTCGATGAAACACCAAATGTAGTACAATTTCAATTCGACGCCGAAGGACCAAATGTTTGGGCTTTGGTATGCTTGATGGATGTTTCCTGCACGAACCGTTGTCCCACTATTTTTGTGATTATGTGTTTACCTTCGATAGGACCATATGTGATTAACAATAATTAATGAATGTGATTGAATTTACAAATTCTTGGAATCTGCTTTTTTATTTTTAATTGATTTTACAGTATGTCAAATACACAAAATTATTTTGTTACAATTTTTATGTTGTTTTTTTATGTATTGTTTTTTACTGACTTTGATTACATTACCATTATGGCATACATGCTGTAGTAGACCAAGACCAAACATATTGTGTTGTTATATTTTCATTTTTATTAAAGCTAGCCAAAATCAAAGTTTATATTTTATTATCATAAATATCACCAAATAGTTTAATGTTGCCCGAACGTGAGACATTTCTAGTATAATAATTTTATTTTTTAATATAACATTTCAGTATGTTTGTGTGATGTATGTGCACACCAAGGCAGCCTCCAACTACTAAGAAAATTACTGAACTTTTACAAGATCTAGGGAAAAATGATTTCGCAAATTCAACACATTAGAAATTAATTAAAAATAAATATTATAATAATAATATAATAAGGATAACATTCATAGACATGGTACTTTAAATTTAAAATTAAAATAAAATAACAATTTTAAAAATTAAAAAGTAATATATTTTATAAAAATCGACTTTATATTTATTCACTTTCTAGTCACTGGATAAGATATGTCGTTTAGAATTATTACAAAATATAACAAAATGAATGGAGTTTTTATTTTATTGAGTAGGAGTAACAATCTATTATAACTCGTAGTACGTACTATAGCGAATTTATTATTTTCAATCACCACATCAATAAAACGAAAAAAACTCTTACGACACATTTTAAACGGAAATGAAAAGTAAGTACGTGTTAAACGTTTTGATACGTTTCCTGTTCCCCTCCATTGAAGTCGGTCTACTCTGCATTTTAAATTAATGAATATCCAGTAAAAGATAACTAAACGTTTTAAAGGAAAATGAAAAGAACTATTGTGTAGATGTACTTTAAACAACTCACTCGGCCTACAGCAGTAGACGAATGACATAAGAGAGTGCACTGGAGCCTCAGGAACGATAGAGATACAGCAGGAATACGAGATACTGTAAGATACTTCAGTAGGACTATCTGAAAAGCAATTCTTTAAATGACGCATTCCCTCCCGAGGGCTGTCAGATTATTGCCACTTTTATTACGGGCGTCTTTTTTTCTTACAGCTAAACGAAATTTGTATGTAAAGCTCAAGATGAAAGACCAGTTCTACTAGTTGAGAAGAAATTTAGCAATAATAATATTATTCAACATAATATTATTCGTGTATTGCTCAGTTTGTCATTTCTTTCTAAATAAATGGAATAAGCATATTCCTTTAATTGAGAGAATTACAACTAAAATGTTACAAAGTTAATTTTAAAGACGATGGTCTCTAGTTCAAACACAAATATTGAATAGGGCATATGCAATATTCTAAACTATGTGACTTTACAAATAACATTACATCAAGAATTCATACTACATAAAAACGGAGTATTTTAAAGATTTTAATCGTTTTTCAAACACAAACATGCTGTCTCTATATTTATTAACTTTATTTCTTTTACGGCCAGTTGTATAAATGTGGTTTAACTTTAAACTTGGCTCAGTTGCTACAGTAACGATTGTCAGAACAATTGTTGTCTAGGATATTGATCCTAGTTTAAAGTTAAGCTGTGTTTATACAACCCGCCCTTAGTGTATCAATAATATCAGAAAACAGCATTTTTTACTTGATACTTGAAGCTGTGTATTTTAGGTTAGTCTTTCTGTAGTTCACTTAGTTCTTTTATGCATGGCAGTCTTTAACAGGCATATTGTGGACATGCAGTTTCTTTTTTACAATTCGTGAATATGAGGTTAACGCCGTTACAGTTAAAACAACTTTACTTTTACTTCATCTAATGCTTTTCACACGAGGGCCATACCTTACAAAAACTCCAAGTTTGTTTAACATGGGAAAGTCATCCTCAATCCTGCTTATAGTCGTAACCGGTGCTGAATTATTTTCACTTAGTTGGACCGCGGAAGCAATCCAACTCTTCGATATTAGTGAGAAGACTCAAAAGGATGAAGTCATTTAAGTCACGTAAATGTTAAAAGCTGAGCACAATCTACAATTTTGTGGAAATTTATTATCACTTGTTTCTGTATGGTCCATGGAAGCAACAAAAATTTATTAAAAATAAATCAGTTGAGAATGCGCAGAGCTAGCATTGCCATGACGACTAAAAACAACTGTATACTTAATAAACTAATTTATTTTTGAAAACTAATGTTGACGTAACACATTAGTTGTCATAAAAACTAAAATTATAAGTCCTAAAATTTTTCGAATTTTTTTTGTTGCTAAAAATGTTTATTTATTCGTAAATTTTTAAAAAATACAAAATTTTTCATTTCTCAAAAATTTACCGAAATTTTCGGTGGTCATTTTGACCACTTTCCCGAAGAGATACAAAAAAATGTTTCAACCAAAAGTTTCTTAGAATTCGATGTACTATAACATTCCAAAAAAATTCAAAAAGTCAACAGGAAAAACTATGATGGTTATCGTTTATTTAAATTTGTAATATTTAATCAACTTAAAGCTCAACACCAATTCCATACAGCAAAAAGTATAATTAGAGTAGGTTACCATTTTAAATTAGGGTTATTAAACTTGCGCGGAAAGGTAATGCAGATTCAAATGTGGTACATAGACTGCATATAAGCACTGATTTAGTTGCTTACTGCACTTCTCTGTCCTCGCTTTCATTAGTGGGCGGTGCGGTTGATACGGGTGACATTGTAAGGTCAAGCTATTTTTATTGTGCTCCGTGCTCAGACGGTTTATTTATTATAATTTGGTTATCTGTTCGAGTTAGTGTTTGTTAAATGTTACTTTAACAATGTAAATCTGCGAATGAGACTGTAGTTTGAAGCATTTTATTATTTCAATTTATATAAGTTGGAATTTTTTAAAGACCAATAATTCTATACTATACACAACATTTAAAATTACTTATATCGAGATGACTGGAAATTCGGTGTTTCGGTAGAAGGTTCGAGTACTTCCGACTCATCCGAATTGCAACGATTTTGTCGTTCAGTTTGTAAATTATTAGATCAAGAATTTACTGCATACAGTTTTGGAGAAAAATTACAAATTGTTGAGAAATGCAGACCAAAACCAGAACTTTCAAATTTAACAACAGAGATTAAAACCTGCACTGGGTATTTTAAAATAGACACAAAAATAATATAAAAGTTCTGCTTTAAAAAACTTTTAAGCTTAATAATTATAACTCTGTTTTTATTGTACCTAGGTATATTAAAATTAAAATCCTGGTTGCTTTCTTGCCTAAATTTTCACCGCACGCCACTGATATTTACTAAACTATAAACTGTTTACCAAATGCAAGAGGCGAAATCCTTACCTTCTTAGGATCGTTAATTTTATATAGGTCCCTATTTGACTATACTAAAGCCATAAACCAACTGTTTAGTAGACCTTGGTTGAAAACTTTTTGATAGTAGTAGTAGTAGTTCGATAGTAGTCTTTTCGTTAGGCTTTTCTATGAACTTTTGAACTTTCTTCTTTTCCCGTTGTAAACACCGGAAAATATAAAAGAGCTTTAACCAGTTCAACGTTCTTAAGCTGGAGTGATTACGTGCAAATAATGTATTTTTTAGTGGAGTTAATACTGTAAAAATCTGCTATAAACCAAATGGTTTGTTTAATGTCACGGGTCACTTCGAAATATTTTTATAAGATGAAATCTCCTTCTAGAAAAATCTTGACATTATTCTAGTATATTTGGCGTCTGAATAATTCCCTCAAAGTATTGTCATCCTCTTAATAAAGGGATAAAATTATATCTAGTCAATATTCATTACTTCCCGTACGTGTTATTTTTAAGTTGTTCGAACAATTTCTTAAAATCCAGACATATAAAAAACATTACAGTCACGTGTTATAGCAAAAATATCGATTTATTCGCCTCTAAGCAGATTTCAGATGTGGGATTCACAGTGACGTATCATCGAAGGTTCTAGAAGCTTTTTTGTAAAAGTTTCCCATTGGTTTATAAAAGTTAGACTATCTTGTAATAGGTCAGTTTAAATTTTCCTCTTAATTATGTATGCGATAAAAATGCACCATCCCCCAACAGTCAACTGCTGATTAGAGCCTGAGGCAGTCATGAGGGCTGTTAAGTTAGCGTTCAGTTTTAAAATATAAAAAGGTGTCATTCCGACGCCTCAATTAAATTACAGTACAGTTTTTTGTAGTGTTAATTTAGTACCGTTCAGTAGCCTAATCATTTTGATTAGAAAAAGTCAGTAGTGTTATGGCAAAACGTGCTATCTGCCTTTTTTCAAAATCAACTTTTTGATAGTAAATGGCAACAAATAAAGTATACTTTAAGTTGATCAAAGGGTTTAGTTACTTTTACTTTAGTTCTTTTAAAAAAATACTTATGTAAATCACTATGTACTATATTGATACATGCTAACACAAAATTGTTTTTGCTTCTCCTGTAAAATTACAAAAATGACATATAAGATGTTTTGCCATAACACTACTGAAGTGTTGAAAAGCAAAGTTTGAAAGAGTTCAATCAATAAAATTTTAAGTGATATTTAAAATTACGTTTGCCAAAATAAGAATAATTCAATAAAGTTTGTGAATTTACCGGTATAGTGTATTATTGGCTCTTATCGTAGTTTAATGTTTTCGAGTTATTAAAATTAACCAAGAAAGCAATTAATAAAAACTTTTCGTATAATATTGAAATTTAAGTGCAAGTTTAAAATAAATAAACTTCATATAGCGTCTTAGTAATAATTACAGATGTTTCGATGAGTTTCGATTTAGAAGCTATAAAGAAAATTTAAGGATTGAGGAAAATCAATAATACAGAATCAATTTTCTCGGTTTTGACAGCTTTGGTAGTGTAATGTCTAGCGTGCTGGACTTTCACTCAAGCGGGCCAGGTTCGACTCCTGTTACCGGCAGATCTGGTTAAGGTTTTCTGCAGTTTTCCTTAGCTCTGACACAAATGTGGGATTTGCGCTGTTCCATCTGTAAGTCGGGTGCAGCCGCACGTCGGGCCTACTTAATAATAATAATCGCTCCCCTCCCTCCCACACAAGCTTATAGCTTCTGGGGCCTAGTTTCCAGATTATGGGTTGTAGTAATTATAAATATTATTATTATTTTGTTTCGTTGCATTAATTTGGAATAACAACAAGCGTCATTTCGATATTTTTTAACCGACGGAAGTGTTTTATGAACTCATATGGTTTTAGTTCATCATGAAGAATCTTCCAGTAAACTTGCAAATTATAAACAATTATTGTGAACTTTGGTTCGTCCTTTTTAGGTGAAAAACAGTACCAGCAACTATATTTTCCGAGTTGCTCCTGCTTCGTACCTACTAATTGTGAAGTGATTTTGTGGCTAGTGATTAAGTGAAACTAGAGCCTTTTTCTCCCCTCGAAAACTCGAAAGAATTACAACATCTGAAAAATGTAGCAAGGACTCATGGATAATTTGTTGACTAAAGTAAGTTTATACGAAAATTATCTGTATTTCTTCCGTTAATAATTATTTTTTGTAAACTATGTACATGGTTTCCTTTAATGAGAATTTTTATTAGAGTATTATTTTATATTAAGAAAATATATAAACTATTACCTTTAAAACTATTTCTATTGTTTTTTATACAATCAATTACTTTATTTACAAATAAATCACCATTTGAATAAAATCAGACTGTGATAATATTGGACCATTCACTTGTGAAAGTCTTTTATGAATTTTTAACCAACTTAACATTAACGTAAATAAATATGACTATTAATCAAATCCAATCAATACTCTTTTCTACTTGTGATTATTGATGTTAAAAAAAGACTAACAAGTAGATGGCGTCCATATACTTTTTTATGACTATACCAAACCTTATCTTTTGTTTACAATCAATAAGTTATAAGAATTAGTACCTGCTTCCTGAGCTATAATTTTTTAACAAGGTGCAATTATGAGTTTTACAGTAAGTATGGTATTTTAAAATTGATTTAAAATAATCTGTACTGTTATAATTTGAAGCCCAAGTGTGGGACATTCATTTAGTATTGTTGAGCTATTATGTATGTTATAATTAGCGCCCAATCGTGGGGCTCTATTTTTTCTGTTATAAATTGACAGTCCATCGTGGGGCTTTTGTGTGTGAAATAATTAACTCTATAGAGTTAGTTGCTTTTTTGCGATACCGTTTAAGTAAATATTTACATTGCTACAAGATTAAATTTTCTGCAGGAGAAATATTCGTGAATACTGCTGAATGTATTTATGTAGAACTTATGAACTGATTAATTATTGTTTATGATTTATTGATTGATTTATCATTATTTTACACTATTTTTGTGTAATAGTAGTAAATAAAAACCATATATTTCCTTTGTGAACTATTATTTCTATTTCGTTTATGTAGAGTTGGACGGCGGTTGTTAATTGTATAGCAGACGTTAGCCGGACCCTAAATTAATATTAATCAGGTTGTTTTGTTGTGTAAATGCAAATAATCTTCGATGCATATCTTTTAGCTAGCAATATCATCAACAGCCGCAAACAGAGGTCGTTCCAAGAAAAGCTAGTACTTTTGAAAGTGTTTACTAACTGAAACGGGTGGCAAGGCGTATAGTCCAGTCAATTTAAAACAAATTTTCATGAATAGCGGAAAGTTGAGGGAAGTCCGTGGATTTTTGCATAGGCCTCCCTGGAGGGCTGTTAAATAACCCCCTAAAAGTCACCGTCTGTAGGTGGCTAGCTCGATGAGATAATGAGGGTAAACCACGCCCCCTAACGGTTTTGTCGTTTTTCTCGGAAACTATTAGGTTTATCGAGATGAAGGAGGTTAGGTAAACTAAAGTTTATTTAACGCAGCATGTTTTGTATCTTAAAACGTCTGTTAACAGATAATTATAAAGATTTTGCTCCACATTTAGCATGCATGCAACGTACCGTATCAATATTAAATTGTAAATGTGGACAATACCTAGATCTTAGAAATAAAGGAAATTAGAAGAATTTCTAAAAAAGCGAAACACCTTGTACGTATTGGGTTGGATACAAAAATTGACTAGCACAGTGTAGAGTTCCTAAATGAAAACTTCAACTGTGTTATTTTAGAGTTAGGACACGGATGTCAAAATCTATCTCTTTCTAGTCCAAAATTAAGCAGTCTGAAACAGAGATAGGTACTTTTTTTTCTCTCTTTTTACTTTAGTGACAACATTCAGCAGCTGTCAGGTATAAATTTTAGGTTATGCTGTCATGTTTATATTTATGCATGTAAAATTTTTTAATGTGCACATTATCATTTATTTATTGTTTGTAAAGAATTTTTAAAACTACTATAGTATATACATCAATTTTACGGCAGTTTTTAATAAAGTATTAATTGTACCAAATTTCAGATTTATATAAATGTCATACTGACAGTTTAATTTATTAAACCAATTTTCATGATTGCCAACCTTCTGATAAATATCTTCAAAATATGAAATGTCACTAGAAAAATTTGACAAGCGTGACTTAACTCTAAATAACACACAGCTCAGTTCATATTTAGGAACCCTAGCACAGTGTACTCTCCTAAGAATTAATTTGCCAATACGAAACTTTCATCAGACTGGCATCAAGGATAACGATAATATCACCTGATGGATTTTGCCGAAGAGATGCTAAGGTAAAATACGACTGGACCACGATCGCGTCCGGCTCTCAACGAATTTTTCTTATCTATTTTATGACGAATATGAGACCACAAAAAGCTACGTCCGAAAGTTCCTTGAGCAAATTTACTGGATCCAATTACTCATTTATGTATGACATATCTTCTTTCTTCGATAACACAAAAAGAAGGCGAGGTACGAAAAAACATTCGGACATTTCTGGTAGGGATTTAAATAAACTTTAATTTACCTAAACTCCTTCATCTCGATAAACCTATTAGTTTCCGAGAAAAACGACAAAAATCGTTAGGGGGCGTGGTTTACCATCATTATCTCATCGAGCTCGCCATCTACAGACGGTGACTTTTAGGGGATTATTTAACAGCCCTCCAGGAAGGCCTATGCAAAAATCTTCCCTCAATTTTCCGCTATTTTTTCTAATTTGACTGAACTAGTAGGGATTTTAAGAATTATTTTAATATTGATTCATATTCACGGTATTTAACTTAAATCGTTATTTTGGACATTTTTGTGTTTCGAATTACACATAAAAATCGGAGCAGAGAATACTGTTCTTACTAAATGGATATATTTGGTAACCTTAAAGGGAATGGACAATCTGCATAGGTTATTGTTTGCAACCTATCTAATCATCTGCCATCTTCTTGATATATATATCTAGAGTAGGATATTATTGAAACACGTGATATCACTTATATAATTATACTAGTAATTATAAGATACCAACATAAAAAATATGGAGTAATAATAATAATAATTACTTCTAATCAATAATAAACAATCTAAACACTACCGACGAAAAAAATAATAAATTATTACATAGAATTTTTTTGTTTTTTTAATATTATGTTTTGTAAAAGCGTTCCTTAATGTTCTTGAAAGCAACGAAATTTAAAGCAGAACTTAATGTTTCTGCATTGTCGCTGTACTGCCGTTAGGTAGTACTTTTTGTTCAATAAATTTGTGGGATCGCGAAAAAGTTATAGAATACTCCATTTCTGTTCCCGACAAGTAGTTGAAATCTAAAGCAATATATTGGAGAAATTTCAGTTGGTTATTTCTCTAGTTAATTTGATGTTAGAAATTTTATTCGAAAGTTAGCGATAGTTGCTGTCTGTTGCAGCGACTTGAGCTCAGTATAATAATTAATTTTGTCTGATGCCGAGTTTTAGACTTGAAAAAAGAGAATATTAAAAACATTCAGCAAAACAATGGTATTCGTTATTAGCAAATGCAAGTAGTTGGTAAGATTAAAGATTTCCACGGCATTCTTAATCAGTGTAGATTTAAGTTCTAAAAAATATTGTTATGATGTATTAGCTATTATATAATATTATTATTATTAAGATTACTACACCGCTACACGCAGGAATGTGCTTTGTAGTTTTTTCTATTGCTACTTGTTCCATGTATTATAAACAGGGATGTTGTGAGAAAGTCTGCAGATTGTATAATAGAGAACAATCTATTCAAATCAGTGAGTACTGCAGAAGTTGCAAATTGATCATATTTTCCCCGCTTGAGTAATTGATTAAAATGTTGAGCGCGACAGTGTTTTCAAAGACGATCGATATGAAATTAGTTTGCATCCGTTTACAGTCTATTTTAGACCCAATACAGATACAGATGTTGTTTTCGTGGGAGACACTCAAGGTACTCGAAAGGGACGATACAATTCAAGCGACGAAGCGCCCAAGAACGGAAGCGGGTTTTAATTTTTGAAATTTCAAGAAACAGACCATCTTGCCGTTCAAGAAGTTAGGAAGCTCCAAGGGAACTATAGTGCAAGAAGTCTGAATGTGAACTTAGCCAAGGAAGAAGTTAAAGTAGTTTTTTATGCCATAACATCATCAAGACATAATGATTACTTTCTGTCGGAATTGATCAACAGGAAAAACAAAACTGGTGGATGTCATACTTCCCCATTCATTAGAAACTGAACACCCCAGCGTAGAAAAGGATTTAGTGAGTAAATACATATAAACACAGTGAAAGATTTATATTTTTGGGTCGACCGTCAGCAGTAGTAAAAGTACATTTGCTAATGGCGCCGATAATATACGTAAGTTTGTTTATTAAAGTAATCTGTTGTACTGGTATATGACCAAATAATATAATTTGCCCCACTTTGCTAACGATATACACATTGCTTGATAACAATGCACGTGAAGTCGTATCTTTAGTCGAGTCGAGATGTCTAGTTTAGCTAAATTGTAAATCAATTCAATAAAAGATTATGGCAACATGTATTGTTTTATTTTTTTTATACTCTTGTACTGTAGCACTGTAGTTCTTTTTGTCTAAAATAACCCTTACATTAAACGCAAGTTGATACCTTCAAAATTTGGTTGTTAGTTGAACTATTTATGAAGAGGTATTACAGGAATCTCTATTGACATTACCTCAAATTTATTCAGGTAAGTAGAACAATTGGTTTTCTCTGATATATGTATTATTAAAATTTAATTTTATTAACCTTACTTTTATTTAAGCTATGAATATCTGTACGAATAAGATGAATTTGCCTAATAGACCTCTGGTAAGTTTCATGGAATGCCTTACAATACAAAATTTTATTCTGTTACGAAAACTTCACATCAAACTTTCACTTTATTGAGACTAAAATACCTCCTTGATGTAGATTCGATTCGAAGCTGCGAACTGTCCTGAATATCTCGCTTAATGATGGTTTCTTGTTAAGGAAAACCTCATTGTTGTAAGAAGAATTCATTTTACGCGAAAAACATATTAAACTTTATGAAGAAAACCAAAATATATTTAAAAAATACTTAAAAAGTTTATTGATTTACTGCTTTTTTACTGTTGATTTACTTTTTTTTTATTGTATTGCTAATTATTATTTTTAGAACTTTATTACAACACTAAGTGTTATGCCCTTTTTTCATTTACTTTTCTGATAGGTAGTTAAAATTGTACAAAAGATGACGGTAAACCCCCGTAGCAAAAATATCTAATAATAAAAAAACTAATGATAATTGTAAAAATTTTCTAAAAATAATAATTAGTAAGCAATACAATTTAAAAAAAAGTATACGAGGATGGGTTTTGAACCGGGGATTTCTGATTAGGACTCTGAAGCGTTAACCGCTACACCAATCGGCGTAGAGCTGTCAGCTTTTCTTTATAGCTTATTACCAAAAGCAGTAAATCAATAAGCTTTTTAAAAAATTTTATAAATAGTTTTGGCTTTCTTCATAATGTTTAATATGTTTTTGATGTAAAATGAATTCTTCTTTCGATTGATACCAAAATTTCTACTTAGATTTGCAAGGGTACAAATTTAGGAGGAAAATGATAAAATTCCATTGGATTTCCTATATTATCGTTTACAAAAAACAGACTGTATAGTATTTTTATTGTTTTGATTAACCACGAGGAGGTTGCACGAGTGGATTTGTCACATGATTTAGCCCTGAAAAGGGCCGATTTATTTGAAATTAGAAAAAGTTGTTTAAAAATGAAAAATATCGTTGATTATTGTGTATGGTGTAGATGGAGAGTGAAACGGCCCATTTCAGGACCAAATATTGTCCATTATTGGATGGTACCGGGTGCCCCATTATATTCTGACTCTTTATAAACCTATATAACTTTTCAACTAATTGAGATAATGAAATGCGATGCTCATTAGTCTTCTTATTATTTAAAGTTTTTTCTGAGTATCCGTCTTTTTTGTCCACTTCCGGTTAAATCGGAAATGATGTAGCGTATTTTGGAGGATAGGGCAACTTTGTGATTTCAAATGGAATACCCTGTATATTTTTTTACAGTTGGAAAGCTCGTTTCAAAGCCCTTTCTAAAAGTACTATAATTGTCATGGTTATTATATAGGTTGATAATTTTATAAGCTCTAAAAGTGAATACTGAATGTTATTGAAATGCTACGAAAAAATATAATGATTCACAACGTACACTATGAAAATTGGAAATGGAAATAGAAAGAAAACATCACTGGTAAACTACAACATATCACAATTTCAGCCAATTTGACCGGTATCCAATTTCCGTAAGATACGTGCGGGGTCCTTTCCACGATGGAGCTCATTAGGCTTGGTGCGGTCTTGTACACAATCTCCCGGAATTACATTGGTGCGTAGGTTAATTCTTCACTAATATTCTTAATGCTAGTTGTTAGGTTAATTCTTACGCATATTCTGTTACATATTTATTAACAATAACTACTAAAATTGTTTAGCTAGAAAAGTAATTTTCACTTTGTTTTCAGGAAATTGAGCAGTTAGTACTCTTACTAATGTTGTTAATCATCATTGTTATTTGTTACGTTAATTTTAATGCATTTTCTGTCACATGTTTATTAAGTGTCACATAAACATCTTAAAATAGATTATAGCTTGATAAAGAAGTTCCATTTTAAATATTTGTAAGAAATTTGTTAGAGTCACTGCATCTAGTTATCTAGACCTGCTGGTCGATCAGAGTAACGCAAACCGCCGCCATATTGGGGCAAACGAAGCATGAAATTGTTCATTATTTGTTTTGTATTGAATGTAATCAAATATACGTCTAAAAGGTTCTTCTTATTCTGAAAGTTCAAACCTCTAATATATAACAGTCAAATGCGTAAAATGTGGTTTTAATTTGTTCATTATTAAAGATCACTATTCTCAGCCCCAATATGGCGGCGATTTGCGGTACTCGACCAGCTGGCCTAGGCGACTAGATGCAGTGACTCTAAAATTTGTAGGAACTGCGCGCCACCTAGTAACCAGTAGCATTATGATTAAAGAATTAGTAGGTAATTGTTATTTTCTGTTATAAAAGGGCCATGCTGTAAATTGTGAGATGCCACGAAACTAGAGGAGTTAGAGCTGGCAACACGGTATTGTTACCATCCTTCATTAGTAAACTCTGACAACAGTTGAGTCGCTACTGTGACAGAGTAAACGAGGTGTACATACGATTTGTCGTGTCGAAACATGGATTTGTCAAGAGAACAAGTGCGCACTATGATTTACTACGATTTCAAGGTCGGTGTAAGTGAACAACAAAGTCTTGAACGATTGCAATGCGCATTTGGTGATGAAAGTCCTTCACGCGCAACTGTTTTTCGCTGGTATAGCGAATTTAAAAGAGGACCAGTGGCGTAACAATAGGGCCCGCAGCATCCCAGCTGCAGGGGGGCCCCGGGCATTAGGGGGCCCCCGAATTTCAAAAGCCCCCAGTTTGTGACGACACTGGAGCCATTACCACCTATTACTATTAATATTCAGCATAAAGAGCAAAAATAAATCGTTTTATTACTTTATGTAAAATATAAAATGCACTTTAGTAAAAGTTTTAAAACTGCCCTTTTTATTATCTCTTAGAAAAGTACAAGTCTACAAGGGACTGGAATTTGGTTTGTAACAAACAGATGTTGGCAATAAAAGTGAAAGCATTTTTGGCGCATCTTTGTCATTCTTTTGTGATATTTCTACTTGGATATTTAAAAAAGGACTGCAGGTTTGCATTTATGAGCAAAAAATCCAGTGGAATAATAACAGTGAGGGCAATTATGCTCGTAAAAAATAATTATAATGCTGATAAATTCCAAAAAAACGTCTTTTATTAAAAACATCGTATATTAATTAATATGATGATAACAATTCAAAAGTTCTATTAAATTATATATTTTTTGTATATAATTAATTACACTGCAAGACAAATATTGATAGCGGTTATGACAATAATAAAACTAACATAAAACAGACATAATACTTTCATGGGGTGTTTATTATTCAAATACATCAGTTTAATATCAACTAGTAGCATCCAATAGATTTTAATAAAGTTATTCCTACTTTTGCAGATGCTAATAAATCTTATTTTAATTTAAATAATACATGCAAGATACTCAGAATCTTCATCTTAATGGCTGAATACTAATGTGGTTCTCTAAGAACTTCAACTTCGTGCGCCTACTTCAACTATGTGAAGTATGACCACAGGATGGTATATAAACACCGGACCTCGATGAGATCCTTCAGTCGAATTACGACGAGCTCCAGGCTAGAAACTGCTATCCAGGGATAGTGTTTACCTGTCTTGAGCTACACTCACTCAGAAGCCGTAGAAAGTGGTATCCAAGGATACTGTTTACTTCGGCCTTCTGAACATTATTACCAGTTTTAAATGTTGAAACTGTATCATAGTTTTTAAGTAATTAGGCAAGTGCATATTTGTGCAATTTCACGACGAATAAACATCTACAGTAAACTGTGTATATTTTTGTAACTTGGACCCGTCTTTTGCGTTTTGAAATAAAGTATTATTTTTAAAAAACGCTTTTCAACGTTAAGAAAAGTTAATTCGCTGTAATTCGACCGGATTTATGGACTAGGAAATTATAATGTTAAAAATGAAATGTTCTTGATGACTATATAATAAACTTACATTTACGTTGTACAAAAAACTGAAAAATCGGTGGTTATAATTTTTCCATCGTTCCTTAGCGAATGATAGCAACTATACATCTACTTCACCTTGTTCCATCTATAGGTTTTTTAAGTTTATGCCTTCGCTATTCTGTTTAGTTTTGGGAAACTTATTAGATCAAATTAAGAGATCGATCTCTTCTATTTCAGGTTTGTTATAGAAAATTTGTGTACATTTTAAGACGTAGTTTGTGCGAGTGGATTGAAACCCCCTTTTTAAGAATTTTTTGTTAGTGGAAAAGGAGACTCCGCAGTACCCTTATGGAAAATGGCGCTCGGCCTAAATTCTTAAAACATTCATAAATGATAGTACCTAATTAAAAGTCTCAATGGTCACAAAGTCCAAACAAATTAGTTTCCCAATTACAGTCATTTGAAGTGAAAATTTAATACTTAATATTTTCATAATACTCTTCTTTTGCTAAGAGGGCCTGAGTATTATTCTGAAGTTGTTTCGAATGGCAACTTTTAAAATATCAATAGGTAATTTGATTGGTTCGTTGCAGGTTCGACGGCTTTTTTATTGTTTGTGCGAAGAGATGGCCACTCCGCTAGCGCGTCGTGAGCCAAACTTCTCTTCTCACAAAATAAACATTCAGTTTTTTTGACACCTACATATCATACATAACTATTAAAACTCGATTTTCCTAAAAACGGTTCCGGCAAATACTATTTACCTAGGAAAATAGCTTTTTAATGGAACTAAATTTTATGAAGCTATTTACCAAGGTGGGTACTAAATATTTGCCTAGGCAAAGCGCTATTTATCTGAATACTATATAGAAGTATTATTACAAATAATACTTCTAAAAGTATTATTTGAGTATTTATCAGATACTTTCTTATTCCGCCGTGGAAGCCGGACGTTAAAAGCTTCAATTTGGAATTCTCTGGCAATCTACAAACCCCACAACCATCGACTCATTGCCACATTGCCTAAGTGACCCAAGCAATCCCGCCGATCCCTCAAAGCAAACAGAACTAAATTCCTTTTGTTTAAAAAGGGTGTAACATTATATGTTGTTTATCTTGCAGATTGTTCGTAGCTATTCTTTTCTGTGCTTTATTTTCTTTGTTATTGATTTTTTGTTTTACCTTTAGTTCAACCATGCACTTCTTTTCATATCCGGCGGCCTTTTTTCTCTTTAAATACTTCTTTTGCTGTTTGTAATTTGTAGCCCAAAAACACTTAGTTCACCTACTTTTATTTACCTAACACCTCTTTTTGCAAGATTTTTGGGATACTCTTGTCAGCCAACAGACGCGAAAGGGGGGGGTAAGAGAACCTCCTTATAGAATTTTATGAAACTTGACGTGGAATATAGGTTCAGGAGCAATACTTCACTAATGCAACAAGAAACAACTACTTCGTAGACCAGAAGACAGGTTTTAAAATAAATAAAAATAAATTCTATAATTATTCCATATCCAGTCCCCTATCGTACATGATTATTTAAAACAGTAACACAACCAAAGATATTCCACTAAATTTAAAACACTGAAATACCGAGCACTAAGAGGTTTTTGTTGAAAAATCGTCACAAAAACAGGTAAAATTTAATATTTTAAACAATCGAATACTTAATAAAATGTAATTCCCTTCTTCGTATTTGTCGGGGTTTGAGAGAAAAGCAGATTTAGGTGGTGTCTAATGGCGGGCAGTGTGGCGTCATATCCGTCGCTTTTAAGGCTCATTGCCCGGGTAGTTATGCTCCTTCCTACAGTTTTATATTCTAAGCATTGGATAGTGGCTGGTTTCACAATAATCTCCAGAAAATTTTTCACGTAAATGCACTTTTACTAACTTAACATAACTAACATAAACTTTTTTAATAACTGGAACCTAACATTCTAACCTCAAAACAACGACTTTAGCGTTATTTTTCTTATTAATTAATTTGTAGCGTCACGATTTTTTGTAGATTATTGTTCCCAGAGTTATTCTCTACAACCCAGAATCATTAGTTTACCTGGGTTTAGTGGGGGTGGGCTTTCAACTAATTTTTTAATAAAGCTCGTTTTACACTTAAAAATTTATTGCAAGAAATTTTCAGAATTTATTGATAAGAAATTAGGAAAAAAACAAACGTTTGCCTGGTCATTTTACACACTACAATAAATTGACCAATTTATTGTGTTGTTTTAAATCTACCAACCTTAAAACAAAATTGTGACATTGGATAGTGGCTGGTTTCACAATAATTTCCAGAAAATTTTTCACGTAAATGACATAAAAACGTTCTAACCTCAAAACAGCAACTTTAGCATTGTTTTTCTTATTAATTAATTTGTAGCGACACGATTTTTTTAATTTTATTGCTCTCCGAGTTATTCTCTACAACTCAGAATCATTAGTTTACCTGGGGTTTAGTGGAGGTGAACTTTTAAATAATTTTTTTACTAAAGCTGGTTTTACACTTAACAATTTATTAGAAATTTTCAGAATTAACAAGAAATTGGGGAAAAAAATGAAACTTTTAGCTAGTCATTTACACACTACAATAAATTGACCGATTTATTGTGTTCACTTTTCAGTGCCAAAGAATTTTATACAGCCTGTTCATTCTCAAACACAAACATATGCATTCAACATTGTATTGAATGTTTTTGGTGATTCCTACTCGCCAAATTAAATTATAAGAAAGATAATGGTATCAATAGAAAGAGAACTTATTGCACATCAAACGCTACTAATAATAATATTAAGAGTATGATTTTTATTTTAAATTACTAATTTAAAAGTTGACTGTTGTTAAGTATGACAAGCCATGCTTTACAAATTATTTCATTTCAGCATATGACTGAATTGAATAACGACTATTTAAACTGTTTAATACTTTAATATATAGGCCCTCCGTGGTCGAGTGGTAGACATCCTACCTCTCGTTCAGAGGGACTTCAAGGTCAAGGTTTCAAGAGGGATTCAAACCTCGGTGGTGACTGAATTTTAAAAATTTAATACTATCGTGTTCGAGCTCCTTAGGTTAAGGTATGGAAAGTTGTATGAGTGATAAAGTATGGGGGAACGTAATGTACTTGCTGCAATAGCTCCATTACCTCCGTTGCACTCCCATAAGAGTTTAGTTTGTGTGGAACCCCGACACTGCAAAATGCGGGAAAGGGGAATGGATTATGTATGATGTATACTTTAATATGTATAGATTTAGTAGATGATACGATTCGAGGATGGCGCCGAGTAACCGTCAGCTGCGGCCTCGACCCATTTAAAAACGAAGTTAAAGTACGAAAAATAAAAGTGCAGTGAAGTTTGAAGGTGATAAACAGTGAAGTGAAGTTTAGTGCGCGGACAGAAGCATTCAGCTTCGAGTGAAAAGTACAGTAAGCAAAAGTAAACAAAGGTTTCAAGGCATTAAACTGGAGATTAAATAGTCGAAATACGCAATCTATCTTGCAAGGCCACGACCGACGACGTCACGACCTTGTTAGTAGGACGTCATAACATGTCACAGCATCATAAAACAGAACTGTAAACACGCTAAAGGAGGGTCTACACTCCGCATGCGAGTAAATTTAAACTATAAAAGCCAAGTAAACGGAAAATGGATAACGAAGAGATTGGAAAAATGAAATAAAGGAAAACCAACAGGGAATACAAAATGCACTCCAAAGCGAAATGCAGAGTGCAATAACTGAACTAAATTCGTGTATGGAAATGATGAGAAGAAGAGAAAATCAAATACACGCTGTGAGGAAAGAATTACATAGAAGGCGAGAGTACTTAACGGCGAAATTACAAAAGAACGAAACACCAGACAGAAAGACAAAATTAATATACTCAGCAGAAGAAATTATGAAATTACAAAAAGGGAAAACTGACGGTATAGCTGACAAAGAATGTATTATGAAATTAGAAGAAATAGGAATTAGATCAAAATCTAAACAAAGAAAAACCACGTTAACAAATACAAAAACTTGGAAAATCGGAACATGGAATGTAAGGGGATTAAATGGTAAAGAAGAAGAGCTCAAAATAGAATTTATGAAATCAGGTCTGAAAATTATGGCAATAACAGAAACAAAAAGAAAAGGCCAGGGAATAATAGAATTAGATTAGGATGTCCTCCTATTTTACAGTGGAGTAAAGGAGCAAGAAAGAGCTGCTGAAGGGGTAGGCTGCCTAATAAACAAAAAAGACGCGGAGGTAGTCAATAAATGGGAGTTCTACTCTGAAAGATTGATGATGTTAGAACTAAAACACCCAGGAAAAGAAATAATAACAGTAATAATTGCATATGGACCTAATGATAATGAAAAGAAAGAAGAGAAAGATAAATTTTGGGAAGGATTACAGGAATTAACGGAAAACAGTACAGGTCAGATAATGATAGTTGGAGACATGAACAGTAGAGTGGGGAATAAAACACAAAATAAAGAACAAGTACTAGGAAAATATGGAGAAGAGACCGTAAATATTAACAGACGCAGACTTATAGAGTTTTGTATAGATAATGATATGACAATCACAAATACCTTTTATAAACACAAAGAGAAGAGAGCTAACGCTACATGTGTGCAGGGTCTAACTGTGCTGAAACAATACCGTATTTTGTATTTTTGTATCATTTTTATATGAATACTAAATAGTTGTGGAACGAATCATCTGAGTTTCCATTATTTCTTATGGGGAGATTCGCTTTGATATACGAGTGCTTTGGATTACGAGTACATTTCCGGAACGAATTATGCTCGCAAACCAAGGTACCACTGTATTAATATATTTTAGTTTATTTTCCTATTATTGTAATAGGTTTTCATTTGTTTCCTTATGTTTGTATGTTTCCTTTAGTTTGCATGGTTCATCCCTGTGTAGTCACTCAAATCAAATTTATTCAAGAACAAATACATTCAGTTTCGTTGTTTCTTATTGTTTGTATTTGTCCTACAGGATTTTTCTTCATTTTCTATTGTTTTGCTTCTTCTGTTGTTTAATATTCAATTAAAATTAAATAAATATAATACTTTGCCTTCCTAGAGAGACAAAATGGATATGTTTCCTCTCTGTTTAGATAAAGTAGTATTTTCTAAGGGAGGCACAGTACCAGTTTGCTCCCCGAGTTCAAGGAGCCAAATGTAACTTTCTGTTAAGGTAGTAGAAAAAACTTACAATTTAGCTATTCAAAATCTTCCCAATGATATAACATAAAAAAACAGATTTATGGACATTATAAATTTTATTGCATAAAATGATAATTCATTTTTAACAAAAAACAAATAAGATAAATAAACAATAATTTATACTTGAACAAAAGTAATTAAATATTTTTTAAGATAATACTTGCAGTCCATTGCTTTAACAGAAAAAAATAGTAAAATCTATTATCTAATATTACTTTCACTGGTTTACATTATCCAAATAATTATCGAACTTGAGTTGGTGCTTCTTGCCTCTGTAATTTATCTACAATTGGTGTATTTCCATCATGTATTGTTAAATTCTCAATATTCACTTGAACGTCAGTACTTTTCTCTGTAGTGTTACTACTATTATCATTATTTACTAATGCACTAGTAACGTTGACTTCAGGATGATTTCCTTGAACCTGAACAGGTACTACCATATGGCCTTGTGGAGAAGCATTTCCTTGTGTAATTGGAACTTGTGCTCCAGTAGAAAGACTTTGATTAGATGCATGACTACTGGATCTTGAATGACTTCCACCTACAGGAGTTTGAACTAATGGGGTTGGTGGACTCTTAGTGCCTGGAGGACCTGAACCCCCCGCAAGTTGCATGTGATATTTATAAATATTCTCTGTAGATTCAACCACTCCCTGTGTTAGATTTAAACTACGTCCTCTAACTCCAGTCTCTTTATTCTTTGGTGACCACCAATTCACAAATGTTCCTACTACTGGCACATGTCGTAAAATACCTTCTTGCCATAAGCGCTCTTCATTTTCTCTTTGCAAATCTATTGTTGCAGTCTCAATTCCTGTTAATCGAGAAATTGTTAATTTAATAATTTCAAAAGCTGACATTTTACATGTAAATAGTACAAACCTTTCTTTAGAATTTCACTCATCGAATCTAACACCCTAGAATTTTCTTCAATAGACTGTCCAACTCTGATAACAAGATTAAGCAGTTCTTCTACATCTGATTGTGCAGTAAGCATGCCAAATCTTACACACATTAAACCATCGATACCTTCTCCTAATGAGAAAGCAGAATCTGTGGTGCGAAGCGCATCTACGAGGGCTATGTTTAAGTTGTTCAGTTCTTCTTTAGCTTGATCCGTTAGTAATTGTTCCCATCCTTCAGGAGCATAACGAACACCACCCAAACCTAAAAGTAGTTTAAATTAAACATAAGTTTTTTTCAGGAAATAGCTTAGGAAATCGGTAATAAATTTTTAGATTGCCCATATTATAATGGAATTTATGAAGTACTGGTCTATATTTGCATTTAATCCATTCACTTTGTGAAAAAATGAAGGTAGCCATGACTTTTTGACAGATATTCACCTGGTATTGTGTTTGACAACATCACAAATTATAAGGTTAAGAATGTTTAAGAACAAAACAGTGTTGTCATTTGAAATGTGCAAGAAAATATTGACCAAAACTTTTTGACATTTGAAAATTCAAATCGTTCTTTAATATACTATTATTTTCGTATTTTTATTATGGAATAAAGTAAGTAAGTAGTATAACAGTGAAGCAAATAATAAATCTGTGAAATTGTATAATTTTATCTAATGTGTGAGCAACGGAATTTTGATTCAGAGCAGGCCTTGGAAATTTTAGGTTACATCTGATATTAATTTTAAGTAGGTAGTAGAACTACTACAGATCATTGAGAACTACTCTCAGTCACTAACTGACAGACCTACTTTAAATGGCACGCACACGTAGCATTTTAGTTCTGATTTCAGAGCTCTCAACAATCTTTAAGCAAGAAATTTTTAAATAATACAATTAAATTAAAAATTTAATATAGAAGATAGTTATATGGCCCCCACCTACATCTCTACACAATGCAACTCTCCTTTTAACGGAATCGATAACATTATGGAGAATACAAGGTGTGTTATTAATTTCTTCAATTTTGTTGCTAATTCTGTGTTAGATAAATTTATACCGTATTTCTCTTTTATACTTCATTAAATATGAATGTCAATATTTGATTGATTTGATTTTGATTTTTTCTGACTGATTCATTCTAATTTTTTTTCAAAAACAGTTAATCTGACCACTCTTTTCAAAAAGTGACAGTTTAAGATGTTTAAATAAACTAATTAATACGATTCAAAATTGCACATGACCGATATGTCTATCTCTTTCTTTCAAGGACAACTCTGAATCAAAATTCCGTTGCTCACACGTTAGTAATATTGTTAATAAATCTTTAATTTACTATAGTTATTATGCATTTCTGATAAGTGTACATAATAGTCGTAAGATTAAAAAAGAAATAAAAGTATATCTGCAATCTATTTTAATTCATAATTTTATGACATCTTTAAAATATCGGAATATCTGAATTTCTAGACGTGCCAACATTAAGAATTTAAATTCACTTCTAAAATTTTATAAAGTAAGTAAATTCACTTGTATTGTTGAAATTATGAGTTACACAACAGTTGCTATTAATAACAAATTAAATATAATTTTAAACATTCTTTAGATCATTTCTTTGTGGTCATAGCTGTAACATGATCAAATTTGAAGGCGATTGATTGATTGATTAATAACTGAGTAATAGTCAAGTAAATTTTGCCATTATTTTAGAGATTTAATTTTTTATCGGAGCCATTTTGACACTTTGGAATTCTTTTAACATTTTTCCCAGCTTATATAAACACTTCTTTAACGTATCCTTTAAGAAAATTTCATAAAACTCAGCATTAAGTTTTTGTAACACAGAATCTTAACTGAAACTTAGGGCAAAGTGAATCAATCAATCTTTAAAGTTAGTTGTCCAGATCAATAAAGTAACAACTGATAGAGCCTAATTAAAAAAAAATCTCTATCCTACGAGAAGATAATGGTCCTATATCAGTGGCACACAAAAGGAACTAAAAATCAAGCTATATATCGAATAACCCTGTATAAACTGCTAGTGCTAGAATAGAACCAAAAACATATTTATTCGCACACTTCTTGATGCTCTCTATCATTTGAAATTTTAAGATCTGGTATACCATCTCCTTCACAACTTTATCTAATCAGACAAATTTTTCATTGTAAAAAAGCAAATTTTTCCAAATGGTACCACCCAGCGGCACTGTGTCAGTTTAATACAATTTTCCAAGATAAATCTGAGGGTATCCTCAAAGCCAAAATTCATTCCATTATAAATTGAAAAAAATATTTTTTCAATGAAAACAAAAAAAAAATACCAAAAGTTGTCTTTAATATTTTATACTATTATTATTATTACAAAAGCATAAGAGTTTGTATGCAACTCTGACACTGCATATGCAGAAAAAGGGGGAAATTATGGGCGAACCACCCAAAACCAAATATTTAACCTAAATGCCGTTGTTAAAGAGCGCACCGCATGTAATAATATTGAGGCTTCATGGCTCCGTGTCGGTGTGACGTCTGAACTCTGAAACTTCTAGTGGCTTTATCTCGGTTATTAGTTACCTTAAAAATGTGGTTTTTGAATATTGTTCTTAGATTTTTTTTTATTCTAAAATTTTTGCACTAAACCCCCTTTAACACACTTGATCGTTTAAATAACCCTATAAAAAATGTCTAAGGGTGTAAGGAGGTCTGGGTAACATGGAGGTTAACATATAGACCATTTGTTGCAACAAACTGCTCACCAAACCTACCTATTAAGTCATTTATTACTTGTGTATATTATGGGGTGAAGCCCCATCTTGTTGAAATTATAGCCTTAGCCAAAACTCAAGAGGTAATGATGTAGAAATCCTTGAAGCTCATTTTTTTTAAGTTTTATATCTGCATAGTTAAGTGTCCTTGCAACAGAGTTGGTCTGATGAACTTACATACATAATATAATCTTTAACCCCTTATACCTTTCGGTGTCGAGGTACCGGGCACACCAAGCCGCAGAGTGGATATGCGGGTGCGAGACGAGGCAGCGGAACCATGTTGGCAAGTACACTGCGCTCGTGGTTTACCTATCCGAGTACTTTCCGGGGCAAATTAGACTTAACTCTGTTAAGCAATGTAATCCACATAACCACCCTTCCGTACCGCCGGCGGTCTGATGATCCTATTCCTAACTATCCCTGGCCACACATTGACTCCGAACGTTTCCTAAAAGTTGCATTGCTTCATAAGATGTTAGTTTTGCTGTGCCCAATATTTGGCACTTGGTCGCTATTCTGGCTGTTAAACATTCCATTATTTGCAAATCGTGACTCGTCAGAAAAAGGATAAATGGAGCAAAATTGGGAAGATCTTCATCATTATTGTGAATCAGTCACAGTAATTCAACCTTCGTACACCATCTTCATACAAATGTTAGTGTAATTGATATTGATATCCGTGCTTCTTAAGAATTTTTCTAATGGACTCATGACTTATTTGCATTTCCTGGTCTATTATTTCTCGGTTTAAATCAGCAGGATTTAATTCAACATAAGCCAATGCATTAGTTTCTGTTGCCTAATCGATAACAAGATTTTTGTCTCCAGGACTTCCTTGTTTCTTGCATCTGAAATGTCGCTCCAAAACTTAAAAAATGCTGCCCGCGATGGTGTCTTTCCCGATACAGTTCTGTATACAGACTTTGGGTTGCTACTGCGTCCTTTCAGAATTTGCACTAAATTAATAAAATGTCTATTCTTTGTCTCATGGACATGTCAAGAACAAAATAATGACAAAAAAATACTTTTTATATTTGCGTGTCGTAATGACTTCATTAGGACACGCATTTTTCGTGTCCTAATAAAATTTTTTAGAATACTGTAAACAGTAACATTTTATTTTTTTTAAAGTTGATATCATTGTTAGACAGCTGTTCTTAGAATGTCAAACTTATTTTATTTACGCAGTGAACTCATAACTGGAATGTAACGCTTGCAAAACTAGTCTTGCAGGCCACATAAATGCGCCGAATAATAAATAGCCCTGTTAAGGGCATAACGGTTTTTACTTTATTATTAACGAACTTAACGTAATAAAATTCAGTTTTATAAAATTATATATCTTTACCTTATAAGTTATAATATCCAAAAGATCCAATGAATAATTATTTTTGTTAACAAAAATCATTCTTTGCTGAAAATACTATTGAATTTATACCTAATTAATTTCTTTAACAAACAAGGTATTTATTCTATGAAATGAAATATAATTATTCTTATTTCATCCAAGTTTTTAATTCATTAAGTAGGAATTATTTATGTCACAAATAAATATATTGGCATACATTCTACTTTGAATTTATAATAATTTTCAACAGTACTTATAATACACCTGGCAAATTTGAACAAGGTTCTGCTGCTTAGTAGCGGCCCGCGGGCTTTGTGTATATGAGATAAGAATGAGAATTTCTACGTCGCGCGGATTAAGCGAGGTTATGTAAAAAACAATTCATAATTTCTAGTGTTGCCAACTGATATGCTACTTACCAAAATATCCCTAACAAATTTTGTTTAAAACTAAATAATTTTTTTAATTATTTAATAACAAATTAATTCAAATAGAAAAAATAGTATAAAGTATTCGTTTCATAAGACGTTTTAGCGCACTTGTCCTTTTTAGAAAACTCCACGCTACGCGGGTCGTTTTCTAAACTCGGACGCGTGCGCTAAAGACGTGTCTTATGAAACTAATACTTTAATAGACTATTAAATTATGGTAATTGCTCTTCAAGTTAACAACAATAAGGGCCGGTATTATAAAACTTTTTATTTCCTAGATAAAATTTACTTTGAGAGTAAATTCATTTGTTCTGTCAATTTGCGTATTAAATTGACAGAATAAATTAATTTACTGTCAAAGTAAATTTTATCTAGGAAGTAAAAAGTTTTATAATACCGGCCCTAAGTTGATTATTAAATAACGTTCCTTAAAACTGACAAACACTTAATTTGTTTTTCCATGGCTAACTTTAGTTAGTTTAAAAAGTATTCTGACACTTTCTTTATTATAATCCAATAATAAACCGATTTTTCTCTTTAAAGAGTGAGTTTAAAAATAAAATATTTTGGGTTTGAGAATACTGTTGGATTCGTCTTGAAATATTGTATATAACTGACCGAGTGCCGCTGGATGGTGCCATTTGAGAAAAATCTGCTATTTATAAGAAGCTAATTTTGCCATATTTAAATGGCTGTAGCTACTAAATTCATTAATTATTATAAATCATGATTGTATTTTTTCTGTTACTGTTTTTATGGAATATGATGATTTGCGACCATTCTAGATATGAAACAAAAATTAAAAACATCGAGTCTGCTTAAAAATTCATCAAAATGTGTAGGCATATTCAGAATTTTCTCAGGATTACCAAGATGTAAAAATATACAACATAAAAAAAATCGACAGGTAAATCAAAATAACATGTAAAATATGCCAAGTTTGATCCTGATAGCTTAAAAAATAAGGGGCAAAAAAGAGGTGCTAGTGAGCTCATTGACACCTGGTATATTCCAATCTAATATCTGAGATTTGTACCAGGTCATAAAAAGATCAAACAATTTTTTTAAAAATTAAGCATTTTGGATTAGATGTTTAAAAATATTAGCTTGCTAGCCAAGTCTTAATCAAAGACGGTTTTAGATAAGAATAACCAGAATTGGGTAATCCTTCAATTTTTGACAAGAATTAAGTTTTTAAAAATATTTCATTTTGTGATGAAGAATTGAAAATAGATTTTTAAAAAATACTTTTTGAGATTACTGTAACAAGAGAGAAAAAGAAAGAACACCTTCTCGAGCAGCGGATGGAGTATTCGGTGGCATTCGAGAGAATGACGCATAGCACCAACAATGTAAACGAGGCACTGTTTATCTAGCACCTTCTAGAAATACATGGTAGTTTCTACCGGCTTCTGGAACGTTTATAGGATGGTATAAAGTCGGCGTCGCGGAGAAAGGGACCAGTCAACAGCAAGTCATTAACTGTGTATTACAAAATAAATAGTGAATATAAATGTTGTATTAGAAATTCATAGTCTGTAAATAATAGTTTTTAATGGTTTATAATCATAGCGTTAATTTATAGTGTATTCATTAGTGTATAGGAATAAATATTTGTTTGTGAATAGACGATTTAAACAGCACTTGTGTTATTATTTTTAGAAAGAACGTTACAGTGGTGTTACAGGTGTGAGGTTTTAAAATAAATAAAATCGCGTAATAATTAATTAAAGTGCTGTGAGAATAAAATTTTTGGTGTTAAAACATAATTTCAACAAACGATTAAAATGGTGATGAAACTGTTAAAAGATCTCAAAGTAATAGACTTGAAACATGAACTTGAAGAACGAGATTTAGATACAACGGGCCTTAAAAGTGTGTTAATAAATCGGCTAAGAGAATGGCTTTTGGAGCAGCAAGAAGACCCTGAAAGTTTCCTCTTCGAAATACCTGGACCCGTAATGGATACTAATTTGTTATTAAGTAAAATAGAAGAGAATTCTAGAATGTTAAAAGAGGAATTACTGGAAAAGTCGGAAGAGAATTCTAGAATGCTTAAAGAAGAATTATTGGAAAAGTCCGAAGAGAATTCTAGAAAGTCTGAAGAGAATTCTAGAATGTTAAAAGAGGAATTACTGGAAAAGTCGGAAGAGAATTCTAGAATGCTTAAAGAAGAATTATTGGAAAAGTCCGAAGAGAATTCTAGAAAGTCTGAAGAGAATTCTAGAATGTTAAAAGAGGAATTACTGGAAAAGTCAGAAGAGAATTCTAGAAAGTCCGAAGAAAATGTTAGAATGCTTAAACAAGAATTACTTGAAAATACTAAAGCACTGGAAGAAAATGTTAAAATGCTTAAAGAAGATTTACTGGAAAACTCTAGAACGCTTAAAGAAGAATTATTAGAAAAGTCTGAAGAAAGTTCTAGAAGGCTTAAAGGAGAATTGTTGGAAAATGTCAAAGCGTTGGAAGATAAAGTTTTCGAAGAATTTTTGGAGAATGCCAGTGCGTTAGGACTATTGGAAGGTAGATTGGCGGAACAAGATAGGGTAATAAAGATGGTAGAAGAGAAAATAGCCCAAATGCAATTACCACCAACAACTAAAAAAGACGATATGGCCGAAATGCTGGAAGATAGAATGAGGCAACTACGGTTTCCCTCAACTTCTGAGTGGCCGTTTAATGAAGTAAAGAAACAAATTAAAGAAGAAAAGGTTCCTGCCGTAGGGATAAAAGTAAAACCACCCACGTTCGATGGAAAGATACCTTGGTCCACCTACTACAAACAATTTGAGGCGGCCGCTGGGGCCAACGGATGGACAGGCAAGGAAAAGGCCGTTTCTTTAACTGTGGCTTTGCGTGGAGACGCGTTGAACGTCCTGCAAACAATCCCAGCAGGACAGGAAAATGATTATCAATTGTTAGTGTCTAGATTGGAGATGAGATATGGAGACGCGCATCTTCAACAAGTGTATCACGCGCAAGTGAAGAATCGTATCCAGAAGAATGGAGAAAGCCTGCAGGAGTTTGAAGCCGATGTTGCGCGGCTTGTCCGATTGGCGTACCCTACGGCACCCGATTCATTTCTGGGACAGCTCGCTGTGCAGACCTTCATTGATGGGTTAAGAGACGGGGAAACACAACAATCATTGAGGCTAGCACGACCAAGAACAACTGATGATGCGCTTGCTCACGCCTTAGAATTTGAAGCTGCAAAACAAGCGTCCCGAGGTCACGGGCGTGTTCGGGCCGTTGTGGAGGAAGAAGAAGGTTCTAAAGATCACCTAGAGGAGTTAGTACTGAGAGTTCTTCGGAAGGAAGAAAGCCGTAAGAAGAATCATCAAGAAGTTCGAGGGCCTCGTTGTTGGAATTGCGGCGAACAAGGTCACATACGACGTCGTTGCCCTAAACCAAAACAGGTTCAGCAGTCGGAAAACTAAAGAAGGTCGACGAGTGGGGGCGAACGTTGACCTTGAGTAGAGATGCCCCGAAGATCACCATCCATGCCGTAACATCAAACAATAGTACCAGCAGTTTGTTCGTAGATGGGAAAATTGCTAATCGTACTGTTCCACTACTCATTGATACGGGGGCGACAAAGTCCATCATACGCCCTAACGTTCTACGAACAAGTATGAAGCTGTTACCAACAACTACTCAACTCCGTACAGCAACAGGTGAAGTGATACCAACACGCGGAGTGGTGAAGATGAAGATTGGCATTGGAAGTGAAGAACGTGATCATGAGGTGCTGGTAGCCGATATCACTGATGACTTCATCTTGGGAATGGACCTCCTGAGAAAATTTGGTTTTACGTTGGATTTGAAAGAAGGTGTTTTGAAGGTCGGTAACGAAGAACTTCCGTTGCACCCACGAGAAGATCCGGTTGTAAGGGTTTTGCTGACTGAAGATGTGATATTGCCGGGTCAAAGCGAGATGGTTGTCGAGGCGGGTTTGGATGGAGATCTTCGGGTAGGATGTGTGCGAATGATGGAGCCTGTTTGTGATAAGAAGATCCATAGTGGCATACTGTTGGGAAAAGCGCTGATCAAGGTTGGAAAGAGAGTACCGGTGAGAATTATGAATGTTAATGTGGATCCGGTGACATTGAAGAAGAGTACCCTTGTGGGACAGTGTGTGCCAGTATTTCGAGTAGCCAGGTGTATGGCTGATGTTCCAAAACCAGTGCCCAAAGACCATGGTGGAAAATTAGTGGATATGGTTACTAGTTCGTGCGAAGACCTTAACAGAACGGAAGTGAAAGAGGTACAGGGTTTGGTTCACCGATACCAAGATATCTTCGCTCTTGACGATAGCCAGAAGGGACGAACAAATATAGTAAAACATAAAATCAATACAGGCAACTCTATGCCTGTCCGTCAGCAGCCGAGGCGTCTACCTCTAGCAAGGCGAGCAGAAGCCGAAAAGATTATTACTGATATGGAAGAACAAGGGGTCATCGAGCCATCCAGCAGTCCATGGGCATCACCGGTGGTCCTGGTCAGTAAGAAGGACGGGTCAACGAGATTTTGTGTGGACTATCGGCAGCTTAATGACGTGACCAAGAAAGACAGCTATCCCTTACCACGCATCGACGACACGTTAGATACCCTGTCTGGTTCACGATGGTTTTCGACTTTGGACTTGAAGAGTGGTTATTGGCAAGTTGAAATGGAACCTGAAGACCGGGAGAAGACCGCGTTCACTATTGGTTCCGGACTATGGCAGTTTACGGTTATGCCTTTTGGTCTATGTAACGCTCCGGCCACCTTTGAGCGTCTAATGGAGACCATCCTGAGAGGGCTGTCGTGGAAGACCTGCCTGGTATACCTAGATGATGTTATTGTAGTCGGAAAATCATTCAACGAACATTTGAAAAACCTAGAGGAAGTGTTCCGAAGACTACGTGGAGCCAATTTGAAACTGAGTCCGAAAAAGTGCCACATATTCAGAAGGGAAGTGAAATATCTCGGGCACGTCGTATCACAAAATGGAGTGGCAGCCGACCCCGATAAGATTCGTGCAGTTCAAGAGTGGCCAACACCGAAAGATAAACAGCAAGTTCGTAGTTTTCTTGGGTTATGTACCTACTACAGGCGTTTCGTTCCTGGGTTTGCCAATATAGCGAAACCTCTGACAAGGTTAACTGAAGATGGGCGCGAGTATGTTTGGAGCGGAGAGTGTGAAACAGCTTTCCAACAGCTGAAGCGTGCCCTGATAACAGCACCAATATTGAGCTATCCACGGACAGAAGGGAAATTCATACTTGACACAGATGCAAGTAATCTGGCCATTGGGGGGGTACTTTCTCAGATACAGGATGGACAAGAAAAGGTCATCGGCTATTTTAGTAAGGTTTTGTCGAAAGCCGAAAGGAATTATTGTGTGACCAGAAAAGAACTATTGGCCGTCGTGAAGTCCGTTGAGCACTTCTACAAATACTTGTACGGACGGAAGTTTTTATTGAGGACGGACCATGCAGCGTTGAAATGGCTGTTACAATTCCGTAATCCTGAAGGCCAGGTCGCAAAGTGGATCGAACGATTACAAGGATACGACTTTGACACCGAACATCGAGCGGGCACTAGTCATCGAAATGCCGATGCTCTTTCAAGAAGACCCTGTCCAACGGATTGCCGTCATTGCTCTCGTTTGGAAGAGAGGGTTTGCCAAGTATTAAGGACAACCATCGTCAACGACAATTGGTTGCCGGAAGAATTGCAACGACAGCAGAAGGCTGATCCCGAACTAAAAATGGTACTGGAATGGAAGCGCGTGGGAGAAAGGCCTGCCTGGGAGGCCGTCAGCCCTTTCAACAGAACAATCAAAGCATATTGGGCCCAATGGGAGTCCTTGAAGGTGGAAGACGATCTCCTGAAGCGAGTACTGGAGAGTGAAGATGGCACCACCATTAGGTCTCAGTTCGTGGTTCCAAGAAGCCGAGTGGCTACAGTATTGCGACATCTCCATGACGGTGCCTCAGGAGGACACTTCGGTGTGAAAAAGACTTTGGAGAAAGTTAGGGAGCGTTTTTATTGGGTCAACTGTAAAGAAGACGTGAAGGAGTGGTGCCGGAAATGTGAACTATGTGCCACTGGTAACGGACCCTTGGGGAAACGAAGAGCACCTATGAGGCAGTACAATGTGGGTAGTCCTCTGGAAAGAATAGCCATAGATATTGCCGGACCATTTCCCGAAACCGACGATGGGAATAAATACATATTAGTGGCAATGGACTATTTTACCAAATGGCCAGAAGCATATGCCCTACCAAACCAGGAAGCTGCCACTGTTGCTGACGTACTAGTCAAAGAGTTTTTCAGTCGCTTCGGAGTGCCCATGGAGCTGCATTCGGATCAAGGCCGCAATTTCGAGTCTGTACTCTTTGGAGAAGTCTGTCGATTGTTGGGCATTCGCAAGACTCGGACCACACCGTTACATCCGCAGTCCGATGGAATGGTAGAACGCATGAATCGAACAATGGGCAAATATTTGGCCAAGGTCGTCTCCGATCATCAACGAGACTGGGACCAATACCTGCATCTGTTCCTGATGGCTTATCGTGCATCGGTCCACGAAACAACCGGTCAGTCACCAGCGTCTGTGATGTTTGGACGCGAGTTACGGTTACCGTGTGATCTAGAATTTGGGTCTCCACCTATAGAGCAGGAGGTAGCCGGGAATGATTATGTCATCAACTTAAAGAAGAAGTTGGAGGATATTCACGACCGAACCCGAAATAATAGTCGAATCGCGAGTGACCGGATGAAGGCTACGTACGATGTGAGAGCCCAAGAAGGAGGGTTTCAACCTGGAGAGCTTGTCTGGTTATACAACCCGCAAAGACGTCGTGGCTATTCTCCAAAGTTACAGCGAAATTGGGAGGGCCCATACCAGGTGAAGAAACGAATAAATGACTTGATTTATCGCATCCAGAAATTGCCAAGGGGGAAACCAAAGGTGGTACACTCCAATCGTCTGGCGCACTATGAGGGAAATAATGACGTAGTCCCGGATCGGAAAGATGAGGCCGAGGTGGCTATCAATATCGTAAGGCCTGAAGATGATCAGCCAACCTTTAGAGAATTTATGGCTGCGTTTTCTGGAACTAGAAAAGCGCGATTCGGAGTCACGACTGAGATGCAACAAGATCTCTTCCGGGTCCCTGGTGATTATTCCATTGCCCACTGTGTCTCCGAGGATCTTCGTATGTCCAGGGGGATCGCAGTGGTGTTTAGAAATAAATTTGGACGGCTGAATGAACTTCGAGAACAAAATCCCTCTGTTGGTAAATCCTTACGCTTGCCTGATCATGACCGATCCATTTACTACTTGGTAACCAAGCAGTTTTACTACCAGAAACCGAGTTACGCCGACTTGTGGAGGGCACTATGGAATTTGAGAATCGAGTTGCTTACCAGGGGAATTAACAAATTGGCAGTTCCCAAACTCGGCTGTGGGCGGGACCAGCTGGATTGGAGAATCGTTAGAAACATGCTGGAAGTTATCTTTAGAGGTACGGACGTCAAGATCTTCGTCTGCAGTTTTGACCCACAGCCCGCATCAAGGCCAACGAAGAGTGTAGACTGCTACTTCTACCGTAATGGAACGTGTAGTCGAGGTGAAGACTGTCGATATCGTCATGACCCGTTCTACAGGAACCAGATCATAAAACCTGTTCTGGGACAGAACAGACTTGAAGAGGGGGGCAGTGTAACAAGAGAGAAAAAGAAAGAACCCCTTCTCGAGCAGCGGATGGAGTATTCGGTGGCATTCGAGAGAATGACGCATAGCACCAACAATGTAAACGAGGCACTGTTTATCTAGCACCTTCTAGAAATACATGGTAGTTTCTACCGGCTTCTGGAACGTTTATAGGATGGTATAAAGTCGGCGTCGCGGAGAAAGGGACCAGTCAACAGCAAGTCATTAACTGTGTATTACAAAATAAATAGTGAATATAAATGTTGTATTAGAAATTCATAGTCTGTAAATAATAGTTTTTAATGGTTTATAATCATAGCGTTAATTTATAGTGTATTCATTAGTGTATAGGAATAAATATTTGTTTGTGAATAGACGATTTAAACAGCACTTGTATTATTATTTGAAAAAGAATGTTACATTACTAAAGTGGGAGTAGATTTTATTAAAATATTTTTGTGATTAAGGGTTCACTTTTTTAAATATTTGCTTGGGATTGGTGATTAGGGGTTAATTTAAAACCTAATTCTAATCATAGCGATACTAATCCAGGGATTACCCAACTGTGATTGTAGCTAATAACGAAAACTGTATAGTATAATTGTCAAGAATTATAAAATATGAAAGTAGTGTTTCATAATTGGCAGGTACAACAAACACAATTATTCTCATTCTTTTTATATTGAATTTTAACTTTAACCTTAAACTCCTAAACTGTCAAGCTAAAAACTGCAAATAGAATATTTTACAATCCATAGCCGCCCCTGACCAGAATAACTGCCGATCATATTATTTTGCAATATTATTGCAAATAACGATGCCTAAAATAATCCATACCTATAACATGCTGTAATAACAATTGCAACCAATACAATAACGTGAGAAGATCTGTTATCTTTAGCACATATCAATCAGGAAGTTGCTTAAAAAAATAATTTCCGTTCATTATAATTATCAAAGCCAGTTGAATAACAATACTACACATCCTGTTCCGTATTTCTAAAATTATTCTTGTAACCTTTTCTTTATAAAAATGATATTAAGTTTGTTCAACTCAACTAATTTTTTTTTATTCTTATTACTTTTTTATAGAATCTTGTGTATTCATCTCTTGAGATGAATACACGAAACAAAAAATAATAAAATAGTACCTACCTGCCCATTCAGGTAGTTCTACCAGTTTAAGGACCGGAGAACCTTTGACTAGTTTCGTAAATGTTTCTTTATGTTGGACAGTAGCACGTAAAATAATCAACTGCTGCTCCAAGCATTGCACAAACGCCTGAATATCTTCAGCAGTAGGTTGTTGTGCATTCGAATTCTCAAAAGGAGAATATCTCAAAACCACACCTATATTTTCCAATTCACAAATATTTATTGGCACCTGAAAGGGTAAAGGATCGCAATTTAAACTTTACTTCACTTCAGTTCAATCACTTACTTGTGGTGCATCTAGTTGTAATATTTGACCTAGCCACGAATTTAATTTATCATAATAACCTGGAACTCGTAACAAAGTTTCATTTTCTTTCATTTCTGGTATGAATTGGAAGACTACACACGTTGCGGTCGTCTCAAAAACAATCTGCAACAATTATTATAAATACAAAATTATTTCAATAAATTCTTTATACAGATTATCCAAAAACCAGTCTAAACATACAAAAATTAATGAGTAAAACAAGGAAGACATAAACAATATGGGGTAGCAAAGATAGAATGCAATCATGGCTAGGTAAATTTTTAAACTAAAGGTCCCTCTCCAATAACAAGCAAGATAGCAAAAGCATCTGTCATAAATATTTTATCTGTCATTAAAAACATAAAGTGAGATTAAATTGCTGAGCATTTTAATTTGTGTATTCAAAGTGTGTAGTTTAAAACCACAATATGCTATTCAATTTTGAATTTTCACCATAACTCCATTTAATAATTTGATTTTTTTCTTCCTGCGTGTACAACATTTTGAACTTTCTAATATTCTAACGACAAATTGTGATAAAATTGATTTTTATGGCAAAAGCAATTTATCTAGTAACATACTCTTGTATCGACATAATTATCTTAACCTCACTTTATGCTTTTAATGACAGATAAAATATTTGGGACAGATATGTTTGTTTGCTTGCTTGTTATTGGTATAAATTTACCTAGCCATGATTGCATTCTATCTTTGTTCTGCTACCCATATTGTTTATGTCTTCCTTGTTGCACTCATTAATTTTGTATGTTTAGATTAGTTTTCGGATAATCTGTATATTACTTACAGGAATGTTGACAGGTTTTGATATCAATTCTGAAACTGTATATAATCCACTTTCACCACCTGGTTTTTGACTCTAAAAAAAATTAAAGTAGACAATCATTAATTTTACTTTTTTATATTTTAAATCTACTTACTAATAACCTAACATGTCGATAAACATCAACTGCAGCCCATAATCTTTCACTAGATAAAAATGCATCTCTAATACGTGCATGAACACCTTCTCTACCTAAGGCTTGCAATGCCGTCCACAAAGGAAGGCACACAACTCTCCTACCCTGATGATCTGTACTTAGACCGGCTATTAAAGGCAATGTACTTTCTCGACTAGTCCCAACTTGCCGATTACGACCTTGATTGGAGTTTGAATCTTTATTGTCCCACAGTCTGTAAAGCGTCTATTAACACATAAAGTTAAGAAAAATTACTTTTATAAAAGATTCAAAAAATGAATACTATCACATAAGTGTTTAAAAAGGATACAACCATTGGTAAACCAGTAATGCCCAGCCAACTACCCAACGAAAGTGTAAAACTATCTGCAACAGGAGGAATCTAAAAAGTAAAAACAGGTGTTGTATAAAACATATGAATCGCATTGACAAATGAAAAGTTGTACTTACATGACCGTTGTGTTGATTAAGAGGTAAAGTAAGCGCAGCTAAAGCATGCCCTCTTACATGCAGCCACACATCGTATGTTCTACATAATTCTTGAATTCTAGCTAAATTATCCATATGCCCCGTTATCGGTGTGCCTGCATCGGCTATAACAATTAATGGTGTACGGCCTGCGTTTACGTCATCTGCTAACATTCGCTGAAGTGAAGCTACATCGATTGTATGCTGCGATCCTGTGAGATAAGATTCGCAATTAAAAAAATTAATTCAACCAGATGGTATTTGGTAAGACAACGCGAGAAAGATACCTTAAGCTGAAACATTACAAAATAGAAAACACTGAAGATAAATTTAAGTTAAGGTAGAACTTACGTTAGAGATTAGATTTCTCTTTGGTAACATTTTATCCTTTATAATATTTTTTACCTTGAAAGTGGTGCACAAACAGTGGATAATTAATCAACAACAGATATACTGTGATATTCATCAGAAGCTTACTGCAATGGTTGCTTAGTATTATGCTTGCAATAGAATAAAAATATATAAATCTAATATTCTTAATAAATCTTCATTTTATCAAATATGGATATATAAAAATACCAAAGAATAGTATATTATGGGACAAGTGGTTGAAATAAAATTTCAACGTTGAGAGTGGTTTTTTTCAACTCGCTGTCGCTCGTTGAAAAAAGTAACTCGAGACGTTGAAATTTTATCAGCCACGCGTTCCATATACTATTTTTTCTCCGAATCTTTAGTAAATTAATGCACTTTAGAAAAAAAATTATACATAAAGTGACAAAACATGACATTAAAGTGACATTTCTCTTGTCAGCAATTGAATGTCGAACAGTTTGAAATTAGAAATCGCGGTAGTCCGATAATTTCAATCTCTAGAGGTTGAAATGCAATTCCAACCATCGTTATCAATTGAAAAATGAGTGATTTCAATGTCATGAGTAGAAAAAATATTTTTGTTTGTCACACAGCAATGTCTGTAACTAAATGACTTGGAGAAAATTGAATACAGACTTGTTTCTTATATTAAAAAAAAACAATAAAAACATAGCATGCATATCAGCCAATTTAAAAAAATTATTTTAATGAATTATTGATTTAACTTGAATTTGTTTATTAATATTGGTCACAAAAATGAGATTCCATTATAACCTGTCAAAATGTAGATATTTGCTGGGTTCGGTATTTCAACTCTTTTTGCTCTGAAGGCTCTACTGCTATAGTTACAATTATTTATAACAACGGATACCATAGAAACCGAGCTCTTCGAGTAAACAGATCTGAAATATCAAACATGGCTTTCATAAGCAGATTGTTATCCAGTCTGTTTTTATCCAGTACAAAAATTCATTTCTGGGCAACACTTTCTATTAGATTTATTTTGCAACAACAAAAAGCCATCAAAAAATATGTCCAAATTTTCCTAAAATTACACAGGCCCACAAAATAAAAAAAAGTCTTGTAGTTGAAAGGTGAGGTATAATCCGTATGCTTTTTGGTGACTGAACCAGAATTGACCCATAACCCAAGGGTTTTTTAAATGTATTTTTATACATTTTTTGAGGTTATGTCGAAATCCTTGGGTGATGGGTCAATTCTGACCCCAGATTCGTTTTTTAACACACCAAAAAGCAAACGGTATGCTATCTCACCTTTCAACTAAATACAAGATTTTTTTTATTTTGTGGGCCTGTGTTATCGGTAATTTTCAATGCACTACTGCCAATTAATTGGAAGAAATATAGAAAAAAATTCAACCTAAAGAATGAGGCAAATTGATTAATGAGATACTCCAAAGAGCTGAATCAATAACTATTACTAAAAGTGGAGTTATGCGAAACTACTACCCATTTATCTTTGCTTTATATAACAATAAGCAAATAAGTTATTATTTAGAAGGAATTAATAGAAAGTATGTTTTTTTTATATTTCTTGTTTATATTTTGTTAAGGAAACAATACAAGATTATGATATCACTTGTTATTTACATGTTATGACTATTAGGCATGCAATGTTTTTAATAATCTGAATATAATTATTATTGTTTATGTTATGTGTACTTTTATCAACATGATACAATTTATTACTACAAGTTACAAATGAAAAAGCAATTTAGCAAAATTTATTTATTCAACACAATTTAAATAATATGTACAATGGTTTTTGTATTAAAATTGCATATAATCAGTTAAACCAGTCTTCTAATGAATTAATTGAAAAGAAATTACGAAACAAAAAAAATTAATAATGGTTACAAGATTAACATAATGGACTGCAAGCCTTAAATTATTGTCTTGGTATTGGTATTTAAAATTTCTATATATGGATTGATCTGAATAAAGTGCAGCATAAAAAGTCTTTGGGGTGGGAATATAAACATTAATGCATTGCTTCAACAGCGGTGACATCAACCTTTTATTTTAAATGGAACACCTTGTATATTTTTGCATATTTCGAATCTTTGGATCATTTATCAATTTTTGTTGTCATAGTTGCCTTACCATAGTTAGTTAAAACTGTTTTTTGCCTGAATTGCATTGAAAGTAGAAGATTATAAATCAGTTTAATTGCTAGTCGCCGAGCTTGAAGTAGCATTAGAAAAATGCAGTATATTTTGCAGTGGCGTGCGGTGAGAATTTAGGCTAGGGAAGCAACTACGATTTTAATTTTAATATACCTAGGTACAATAAAAAAGATTTTATGATTATTAAGCTTAAAAGTTTTTCAAAGAATAACTTTTACACTTTATACTTATGGAATTTCTTCACTATTATTCTTTATTTTAAAAAAGATTTTGAGATTTTAACTGTTTTGGGCCTTCTAAACCTTCCTTTTTCAAAGAAAATTGGTTACAAATCTGTATCTTTAGAATTGATCGCTATATAAAGAATAAATAAAACACTTTACTTATTTATTTTATAGTGCTATCAAACTTTAAATGCGTTTATCTCGAATAGTTAAATTTCGTCATAACGGTCCTTTCTTCGGGCAGGGTCACAAATTCTTTATCTAATACTTTACAAACTGAACAACAAAATCGTCGCCCTTCAGATGTATCGGAAGTACTCGAACCACCTTCCACCGAAGCAGCTGAATTTGCAGTCATGACGATAAAGCAATCTTAAATGCAGCATACAGAGTAAACTAAATAGAATTATTTGTTTAAAAAAAATCGTAACTAATATAAATTGAGATAATTAAATGTTTAGAAATGCAGTCTCATTCGCAGATTTACATTACTCGTACTTAAATAACATTTAACAAACACTAAATCGAACAAATAACCAAATTATAATAAATAAACATTTGGGTATGGAGCACACTAAAAATAACGACCTTGCGATGTCATCTGCATCCGTCCGGCGAGGCGAGGAGAAGAGCAGTCAGCAATGAAATCAGTGCTTATATGCAATGTATGTAACACATTTGAAGCGGTATTACCTTTCCGCACAATTTAATGAGCCTGATTTAAAATAGTACTCTAATTATAGTTTTTGCTGTACGGAATTAATATTGATCTTTAAGTTGATTAAATATTACAAATTAAATTAATACGATAACCATAATTTTATAAAAATATTTTTGTTAGCATTGTTTTTTATTTTTAATAAATTCTTAAGTGAATTGCTTCCATGGACCGCACGCCACTGATATTTTGCCTTTTTGGCATTTTACAACATTCTAATTGTCCAATGCAACATATAAATAAATTTTCTCATCCGTACTTGTTAGGTCACCCCTGTAAAAGCGCACAATATTTGAATAAAATTTTTCTAGTGTTGGGAAATGGAAATATTTCCACTCTGGAAATATTTCCGAGAACGAAACATTAGGGCAGTGGCTCTTAACCGGTGCTCTGCGGAACACTGGTGCTCTGCGAGCTTGTTGCAAGTGCTCCGCAAAATTATGAAAGCCGAAATTTAATTTTGGTTCATCTACTGTATGTGATTTGAGTTGCACAAATAATGGCTAGATGGCATTATTTGTTTGCAATTATTAGAGTCACTCTATATTACTTATATGAGTTGGGCCAACACGGGAATTGATGCTGATTGGTTGGATCCATTTGCACTAATGCCAATTTAAAAACACGATATTTGACAGAATTATGTAATTTAGGACAGCTCTTTTCACTTCCTCATAAATTTATGTGGAAGCTAATTGCTATGGTTACAATTGTATCTGTGACAATTAACCGCCAAATAAAGTTACAAGGAGGTGAAAACATCGCCCTTAATTTGACAAATAAACTGATGTTTAGTAAATCGAAGAATTTTCATGTATTTCTCTTTAAGTTTTTAATAAATATTCATTGTAATTGAAGGGTCGATGTCAAAAACAGCATTTGTCAAAAAAAACTACAACCTTTAAGAGAACCAAAACCTAAGTGTAAGGTCAAAATTTTTGTTATTTGTAACTATGTGCAGTTTATGAAACATTCTCATAAACATAATCCAAAAATCTGTGGTTTTTGACGAAAACGAATTTGTTATTTTTTTTATTAAACATAAGATACATATATTTTAATTAAAAAATTAGAATACATCGGTCTGCCAGATTTAAATAAAGATTCATATCTCTAGCATGAAAGAAAAAATCTTCGTAAGCACTGCTGTTATCGTCCTCAACAATGTCACCTGGGTCTTCATTAGTCTCCAGAATATCATAAAAACCACAGTGTTTTCGATTAAATAATACTTCACAAAGAGCTTGAAGATCTTTTAGCTTTGCATGATTGATCTCAATAGGACCCTGGTACATAGGTACAAGTTGTAATTCACTAGTAAAATGGAGTCTTGCTTCTGATTGTGCATTGCCTCCACGTTCTAGAATAGCTATCTCTTACTTCTATAAATTTATTTATTTAACACAAAAACGCTATTGCGTGAATGTATGCGATACATTCGCGAAGACTTTAGTGGAATAGGTGGTCGAGGATTCTTTACAAAAAACTTATCAGTCCATAATTTGAAGTTAAAAATATCTTTCTTAGTCGGCCCATTTGATAAAATGTGTAAAATATGTTACTGGGTAATAACTCTGAAATAAAACGATTTAATAAAAGCAAAATATTTTCACTTTTTAAATTATTATTATGGAAATAATTAACACGGAAAATTGACTTCCTAGGGGACAAGAGACATTACCAGTTTTTTGTTGTAGCTGAGAGTAGTTTCTTCTTTTCTCAATTTTACAGATAAAATATAAATATATTACTCTATTTAAGAAATTTATTATATTAATCAATTCAAATGAGCAATTTAATTTAATCAGTTCATTATGGTAAATTATAATGAAATAAATGTCAGGTTATGAAACATTTGACATTTGCCAAGTAAACATAACCAATAATTCTTTCAACGTATATTTTTGGATCCATAATGGCGGTTTGACATTCGCGTTGGCTCAACTCTTATAAGTAATATAGAGTGACTCTAGCAATTATTATAGCCCCTCTATTTCATATAGTAGTGACATCGTGGAGCATACCTGATACAAACTTTAATAAACAAAAAATTACTACATGCATGGTGTCACGGAATTTTAATAAAAAGTTGTTAAAAAATTAGAATTACAGAAATATATGTCATATTAATATGGTCGTTTTTATCGAACGTGAATGTACATTATCAAATTAATATCAAACTGTGAATATTTTTGTACATGATTATTATTAAACCTAAGATTTATTGTGACAGAATGTCAAATCTGGTAACATTCAATGTCGCCAACGTGATTTTGCTCCAGCGGCGAGATCAATCGTTGTCGCTACTATTTGAAAATAAAGGGGCTATAGCAATTATTGCATTATTACAGCACCTTTGCAAAGTGAAGTGAAGTCATGTGCTCGCTCCTTCGTCGCTCGCCCCATAAATTTTCCAGCTCGCCCGTAAAGATTAATTTACAAAGCTTGGCACGTAAATAACTATTAGTGGCCACTCAACCATCGTGACGAGTGCATGAAAATGTCGCCGCTAACGAAAATTGAGTACCGCGCGGTCATTAAATTTTTAACAAAAGAAGGGCACACGCCTAATCAAATCAAACAACGTTTAGACGGCGTTTATGGTGATTTATCTCCTTCATATTCCACTGTAAAAAAGTGGTCAAAATGTTTCCGTTTGGGGCAAGAATCTCTTGATGATGATGATGATGATGAGCGCACCGGTCGGCCAATTGAAGCGGTAACGCATCAAAAAGTTACAATCATTGGAGAAATGGTATTAGAGAAGATCGCCGTTTGAACGTTAAGGAGTTAGCAGTGATGTCTGACATTTCGGAAACAAGTGTCCGCCGAATTCTTCATGAACATTTGGGTATCAATAAAATTAGTGCAAGATGGGTACCGCGTCTTCTTTCTGCTGTTCAACGTCAACGTCGCGTCGAATGTGCGCGCTCGTTTTTAAACGTGTGTGGAGACTACCCAAAACCGATTTTGGAGTCCATTGTCACTGGAGATGAAACAATGGTTCTGTATTATGATCCTCTATCCAAAAGGGAATCGATGGAATGGCGGCAACCCGATGAACCTCGTCCTAAAAAAGGAAAGGTCCCAAAAGTAATGCACAGTTGGCTCTAACTCAAAAAATATTTATTGAAAAAGATACAAGTGATTACAGGAATTCAATATAATCCCCTCCCTTATCAGTGCACGCTTGCCAGCGGTGCGGAAGTGCTTGAATTCCGTTAAGCGTCCCGTTCTTAATGAGTATCCGAATCTGTTGGCCACGAACTTTTTGTGCTCTCGCCGAACCTGGACTCTTCCAAATGTTGCTCTGAGACTTCATTTCGGGTTCGAAGTCACGTATCCAGGTTTCATCAATTGCGATGATGCGATCGAGGAATGTTTCACGTTCATTTTCATAACGAACAAGCAATTCGCGCGCAATTTCCGAACGTGTTGCTTTTTGTTCGCCTGACAAGAAGTGCGGTACCCACCGCGCCGCCACCTTTCGTTTGCCTAGCACTTTTGTTAAAATACGATGCGCGCTCGTTTTCGAGATTCCTGTCTCCGCCTCAATTTCTCTTACTGTGATTCTCCGGTCTTCGTCGAGCAACATTGCAATGATTAAAACGTTTCTGTTGTCATCTGTTATACAGTAGACGGCCGCGCCGCGCGCGGATCGTCTTCGATGCTTGTTCGACCTTCTCGAAACTTCGTGTGCCACCTAAGTTCCTAAGTACTGTGCTACAATTCACAGTAAACCTTTCACACGCTTCTTTTAAGGCGGCATGAATTTCGGGCATTTTTTTACTGCGCACTGTTTCGATGCGAATATACGCATGTTGCTGTATTGCTGAAATCCGACCCGACAGACTGTTCTGGTTGTCTTCGAATTTTTGGAATTTTCTCTTTAAACGAATCTCACTACCATAATTATGATGCCAACGTGTTCTTAAGACTTAGTTTTTAGTTTTTATGACAACTAATGTGTTATGTCAACATTAGTTTTCAAAAATAAATTAGTTTTTCTACTCATGACATTGAAATCACTCATTTTGCAATCGATAACAATGGTTGAAATCGCATTTCAACCTCCAGAGGTTGAAGTTATCGGACTACCGCGATTTTGAACTTCAAACTGTTCGACATTCAATTGCTGACAAGAGAAATGTCATGTTTTGTCACTTAAATGTAATATTTTCTTCTAAAGTACATTAATTTACTAAAAATTCGAAGAAAAAATAGTATATGGAACGCCTGGCTGATAAAATTTCAACCACTTGTCCCATAATATACTATTACTATTATACAGTTATTTTTGTTCGTCATGGTAATGCTAGCTCTGTACATTCTCACTAGTTCTTTTTGAATATAAGCAATTTTTCGCCATTTCTCTGTAATCTTTCAGAGTTTTTTTTTTTGGGTAACGGAAACATTTGGAGCTGTCTGCATTTTGTAGATAAATTCGTGGTTGTATGGTATGGCATATTTTTGTGATAATTTAGTTTATTTGCAATATTTCCACAACACAAACTGTTTAAGCTTGTAAGATTTTGTAATTTTGCTTTGTTAATAGTATATTATACACCAAGTCTAAGTGCATCTTTTAATGCAAATGATGAATGATTTTTCGAGGTAAGCAAACGAAATAAACACACGAAGGTAATTTTAGTCTTGTGTATACATATGTTATTTTATGCACAACATTAAGAAGGTAAAATCCCCAAAATTCTCGAAAATAGCATTAAATGGCATCTTGACAATTAAACTCAACAAACACCACAATCAATAGTTTCAGGATAAGAAGTCAGGTTTCGTTAAATATCAGGATTTTTTTACTTTACTTCCTAGGGAATAAACTTTATTCCTTCTTTTGAGGAAGTAAAATAGAACTTTATGTATAGGCCGTGCAATAAATATTTTGTACTATTGGTATAATTATTTTCGAAATTTTGTTCAGAATTTGTTATTTTAAATGATTTGTAATTAAAAATCAAGATATTTCGGATCGCCTGTATAAACCGCTAATGCTAGAACAGAATGAAATATACAAGTGCTCTTTTAAAATCTAGTTTACCTGTCACTCGTCCCCCCCCCTCCTGCTTTTTATAACCTAGAAAGTCTTCGAAACATTCTGTATACATGAGACCAATTGTACAAGATCATGTCCTAAGGAAAATTGTAGTGTGTCCCTTGATTAGTGTTAATAAACAAGTGTTTCACAAGGGGTCAAACCCAAGCCCCCCCACCCAGCTCCAGAAAATTTTTACAAATTTTTTAATAAATCAGCTTTGTCACAGTAGGTATACTTAATTCGTACTTTTTTGAACGTAAAGATAGCCTCTATTGGCAAGAATGCATTGAGGCTTTTTGAGCATACACTAGGCTATTATGCAATATAACTTTTTTCAAAATGGTCTTATAAGTAACGATGCTAGGAATTTTTATACTTATTGAATTTCTTCAACAATAAGACTTGAAAACAATTAATGATTGATAGCTCCACAATGATATGTAACATAGGCAAAACAAGTGTCAAACAAAATGCAAAAATTGCACTTTGTCCATGCTCCCATTCTTCAAACTTATTTGGTCTTTTATTTAAAGACACTAGCTTTCAACTACTCTTAGCATCCAAAGTGGAGAAACGAGTTTTACTTTTATATTTACTTTAATCTTTGTGTAAAAAACATGTGAGTTGTGACTTTGTGAGATTGTCATAAAAAACCAAAAAAGTTAATTTTTTTTTATAACTCAAAACCAAAAGATGAACCATTAAATACATCTTGAAGCAAGTTATCAAGGCTCATCCACTCGTTCTCTGCAATCTGTCTTATGGTTAACTAAGATGCTTTACGTTGAGACCAGTATAATACAATGCCTTGATGGATTAGTCTTGTTATAATTTTTGTAAGTGTTAATAAACTCCTTCTCGACCCCTTCTTATGTAACTCCGTTGGACTTGTAGAATTATTGTAATCTTAAACCTACGTGATTGTCAATAATCACAGTTCCTTAAACATTATAGTCGGATTTTTAATTATAAAAACAGGGTAAGCTATGATTTTACTTTTTTATAACAGTGTATTACAAGATTCTAACAAAAATTACTAAAGTCAAATATTAAATTAGAGGTTAAGTATCTAACACTTATGTGATTGTGATATAATTTTTTAAAAATATCAAAATGAAAACGTTTTTCAATATAATTATTTTTACTTAACATTTTTTGATTATAAATAAATATTAACTTTCTAATATTTAGGAGTTTAGTGATTTTTGTTGGCAAGTTTGCCAATCTGAATTTCTGATACACTCCAAAAATGTAGTGAAATCATGGGCTACTCTGTTTCTATAATACAAAATCGTACTATTTATATAACTTTCATTATCAAGATAAGAAATCTTGCAGTCAGCTTATCACAAGGTTAGTATTTGATAGCTATAAGCATGTAGTATTGATTTCATGATGATCTAGGACAGCAAGGCTATGATGCTATTTTTTTCAGCGGTCGTAGCAGAGTTAATCGAAAAAAATATGTAAATAGTGACTAAATTTTCTTAAAATATGTACTTTTTAGCGACTTCTTTTTTTAAATATGTACCAAATATGTATGTAGTTTATAAAAAAAAGTATATTATTCAACAAGCATATAATGATGGCTATTAATCTAGGGCGAAATTTATGAGAAGTTTAAGTTTATTAGAATCGGCTGAGCGAATACTCGCCATTATATGCGAGTCGAATACTATACTTTGTCCACAACTGTTCCATTCAATTTTAATTCGATTTTTTTATTCCATATATATTTACATATATTTGACAAGACTGCCAGAAGAAAGAACTGTAAAAAAAATTTACCAAGAAAATCCGGAAGGAAGAAATAAAAGAGGCAGGCCAAGACAAAGCTGGGATGACTGTGTAAGGGAAGATTTACAAAAATTGGGACTGGTGGGATGGAAAGAAATAGCCAACGACAGAAAACGATGGAAGAAAGAACTTTCAAAAGCCATGGGCCTTAAGCGCCTGAAGAGCTGAAATATATATATATATATATATATATATATATATATATATATATATATATATATTACGAACTATTTAAACGCCTTTGTAGCTCAGTGGGTTAGAAATCGAGTTTGTGATGCAGAAGACTTGAGTTCAAATCCCGTGGTTACGAAGATGATGCATTTTTGTGTTCACGGTTGAAGTTTATCAGGCAATATAATATACCCTTCTCAATAGTACATTCTAAATTGCTAATAGCGCGCTACACTAAACAATAATGGTTCTTATTACCTGCACGACAAGGTGCAATTTGCATTTATTTTCTTACTAAGTTTCGTCCAAAATGGCTTGCGTTTTACAATCGCGGTTGTAAAATAGTGGAATTTAAAACTTGCTAACAAAATATGTACTTTTAGTGACTAAATGCTAAAAATATGTACGTTTATGCACTAGGGTAAAAAATATGTACTTTTACGTAAACTAGTGACCGAATACGACCGCTGTGTTTTTCAGTGTATATGCATAGGATAAAATAATATTATAATATTTTATAATATAAATTATTATTAATATAAAATAGCATCATATTAGCCTTGTAATCCTAGATCATTATGAAACCAATAGTACATGTATACCTACTTATTTTTTCTTTATTGAGATAAACTAGAATTATAACTAAAATAGCATGCACCTAGATTTTGTACTTACCAAAATGTGTATTAACTGGCACAGGTCGGACACAAGCTAAAGGTAGGCCTAACTGTCTACAAAGGTGTTGTACAACTCCCAACGGACTCGCTACACTGCTATATATTGTAGGTGGTACAGAATTAAAAGATAGTGCCCCGTCTTCTAAATATCTTGGGTATTTATAGTGCAACATCATTCTAGTTACTCTAACTAATCCCTCAAGTTGGTCATCGTGATAAAATGCAGCCGAATCTAAAAATCTAGCAACAATTTCATATTTTTGTATGAATTTCACCAAGTATTTAATAAAAACATTCATCAATGCTCTTGTGAAGTCAAAACTTAAAGCAAGACAGAATTTATTCTCTCGAATGTCATCTTCACAGTATATAGTTAATGCAATAAAACTGTATGTGGCATAAGAAAGAATTCTCATGCTTTACCACCATCCTAAAAGACGAAGTAATATTTTGAATTTCTATTTAAATATAAAATCTCTTACCATTTACTATTTATTTTATTATCATTATTATACCTTTATTTTTTTAACCTTTGACATCAAATGACAAAATGAACTGAAAAAATATACATTTTCAACTATTTAATTTTGAGGTTAGAATTAACATATATAAACATCATTGATGAGGTTAGAATTAAATAACATAACCAAACAAATCTGACATTGACAAATTATAAGTGACAACTATAAACATTATGACATCAGGGTTAAAAAATTCTGCCTTATTTGACCGAAAACAAACATTAAAAACTAAATTTAAACACTGCTGATTATTAATTTCATGCAACTACACTACAAGGTAAACATATGATAAACAAATTGTTAAAACACAATTGATTCTAGTATGCATAATTATGTAAGCGAATGCAGTTTGTTAAATCCTTAATCGTCTGTAGTGCATTATCTTGAAATTGCCTTATGATTTTTTCTTAATAACTCAATAGTAAACTGCACACATTTAATAACACTTAACTACTAACCCAAACATTTGACTAAGCCATCGAGTTGTATCTGTAGTAAACCTCGTACTTAATTTCTGTAACAAGTGTCTCTCTAATCCTCCACAATAAGCACCAAGACTATGCGAAACTACAACTAATTTCGAAATATTATCCAAAGTAGGTGAACAAATGGTTTCGCCATCTTCATCTACACTAAGTAATCCCTCTATAGTTTGTAGGATCTCGTCTGATCGTTTTTGATCTAATCCCAGAAATACCGTTGGTTGTCCAAAAGCGGAATCAGATAATTTAACACCTTCAGCAACTTGTTCCAATCGGCTAATTATTTGAGAAGCTTCTATTGCTATTTCTCCCAAATGGGGCTAAATAAATACAGAGAAACAAAGCAAAGTGAAAGAGATTTTTTATTGGTTAATTTGGACAAAAATAAAAAGTACTTACATTTTTAGTAGAACCAGGACTCATATTTTCTTTGGTTATTTCTAAATTTACTGATTTTTCCGTTTTTGCAGCACTTTTAGTATCTTGCGGCAAATTCGCCATCGTGGCAACAATAATAACAAAACAATAATGATAATGTCACAATCGCTATCCAATCATAACACGCAAAAAATAAATATCCGCCACTAGCCTCGATATACGTTGCACTTTATGCCACCTCACCTGATTACACTGCCGTGTATATTTAAAGAATGATTAGAATTACTCCAGTAACAGTAATTCTACTCTATAAAAAAGGAAATTGTTTAAAATGAATACTAAGTCAAAATTAACTAAATTTAAGTAACAATTTGCAATGTTTCAATAATCTATTTTTAACTTTAATTATTTTTAAATTATTTGTGCAATCAACCTTATCAATTGTTCCGCTTATAATAGATTATCAATACTTATTTCCGGCAAGTGATACGAGAACTAAGAAGTTCCGTCGACACAGTTTGACATTGACATACAGAAGTGAGGTTAAGTGTTAAATAACAATAACACCATAATAATAATAATAAATCAAGATTTATAAACATTAAAAAATGGATAATTTGCAATTTGGTATGCAGAGGTAGCAACTATTAAAAATATTTGTGTATTTTAGGTGAAACAAACTCGTTTGCTTCTGTTTCAGGTTAGTTCACCTGGATTTAAAAGGTGCACCTCCAAAATTGTGTTATTTTGAAAAGGTAAACAAATTGGAAAATTAGTTTTACCTTGATTTCTTTAATTTTAATCAGTTTATACTAAAAGATGTGTTTGAATATCTGTGCTGAAGGAATTACAAATTGTTGAATTTTAAAATATTTTATACAGGACGATTTTATAACGCCTCAAACAGTTATTTAGGCTAAAATGCAACTAGGGCATTTATAGATATATGATTATATCTATCAAGCGATAATTTCAGTATCAAAATAGTAAGTCTTTGCATAAATATTTCTAGTAGTCAAAAGATTTAAAAGATTAGTTAATCATTATTAAAAATCCATGAAGAAATACAACAAAAATAATTTTTATATTCCGAATTCGTAATGCAAATCTTTTGATCTGCAATAAAAACTGGTGTATCCATTTAAGAGCATTAGAATAAATATATTTTATTAAGAATTATGTTATTATAGTTTATAAAACAATTGAGAAATGTAAGTAGATTAACGATTATTAATTAACCTCAAAATTAAGTCTATAAATGTCATATTTGCCTAGCAGGAACACTAAATATTAATTATTGACATTTTTATTACATAAGAATTTATTATTTAAGATATTTACTATTTAAGATATTTATTTTTGGATGAAGGTTGATCATAATTTGTTCTTGTTAGGCTAAACTTTCAATAACGTAAATTTTTTATTTTGCACTTAGGTTACTGTATTTCTTATTCTTGAATGTTTGATTCTTATTTCTAATAACAAAAAATAAATATAAGCAAAGACCACTCACTACTTGATGTATGGAAGTATCTTAGAAAAAAAATCGAATTTGAAAAAAGTAGTACACTGGCTTGCAAAAAAATCGCATACACTTTAAAAATCAAGTAACCGAGTTTTTATGTAGTTTTTGCTATGTAAACGTGACCTTTCTGACTTTTGACATTACATTTTTGACGGATAAATATGTCATTAGGAAAATAAAACAAAATAATTTTAACTGATTGACACTGACAATTTAAAAATTAATACAATCAAAAATAGGTGTACGCGAATTTTTTGCAAGCCAGTGTACTATTTACTAATGACAATTTGAAATAAATTATAACTTCAAAATTTATTTGACACTGACAAGATTTAGCCTAAAAATTTACATTAACCAAAAAGCTTTAGGTACGTATAGGGTTGCCAGAAATACTTTTTTATAATATAGTAGACTGTGGATCAAAATATAGAATATTGAGTAAAAATATAGTATCAAGTAGTTCCCAACCAGAATGAATTATGGTTTATGATAAAACGGATAATGCTAGATATAGTCCCCTTCAAAACAAAAAGACGTAACTCACATTTTGGCAAAAGTTCGTTTGTAATTGTTAACAGATTGTAAAAGTATATGCTTTAATATAATCAAGTGATTTATCTAAAAACCTCTTTGTTATTAAAATAAGATTATGTTTTTATAAGCCGTATTTCGGTTTACCTTAAATATTTTTATTAGAAGCCTTTTCAATTGCTCTCCTGAAAAGTTGTAAAAAATGAGATACGCCTTTTCGTTATGAAGGGGGTGATATGTACCTTCAGAGTTACTTAGTTTCTGAACGTTATTGAAATTACCAACCACCGCCATGAAAAGTCTTGGTCAATGAACCTTTAAATTTCAGTAATTGTGGATAGACGGCGACACCTCTTTTTTGTGTATATTTTTTGCGTCAGTGTCATAATCAAATCATATTTTCTACAGGCTAAATTTACATTGACTTATTTGTACATTTTGAAAAATTACAGAGTAGATTTTGCTACTATATGGATCATAGATAGGAGCCTAGTACCAAATACAGTAGGTACTAAATTTTACAGTAGATCTGGCAACCCTAGCTACGTAACTAAGTTTGCAATTACATTTAGACTAGTCTATTGCTAGAAAGAAGAGAAAGACATTGCAAGAAAGAAAGAAGGCACTAGGCGAGTTTTAACTAGGTTATGTGATGTAGTTATGGCTGATCTCAAATGTCATTTATTTATAACTGCATTAGGCAATCCAACAACCAGCCAAATATTGTTATTATGGCGCTGACAGAATGTTTGCTCACAGCGACCATTTTGGTTTGTATTGATGAGACCAATTAGGTAATCCAATAGTCTGTCAAATAATGACTTTATGTCTCCGACGGAAATGTAATCGTATGTTTCCCCTCGGCAACTATATTGGTTTGGATTGCCTAATTGCATCCAGGTGTCAAAATGGAAATTTTATACTTAACCATAACCACACAAACCTAACGTAACTACATAACTTGATTTCTTTTTGAGAAGTGTATTTTGTACTAAATTTTAAAAAAATGAGTGCTAACTGAGAGCGATGCACTGATTAAAATTGAGAATTATGAGAACCGAAGCCAAACCTTGCAACTGGAAGTGAGTAACGATTTGTCTAAGCACATAATAAGCCATGGCATTGCCTGTTCTGGAAATAAATCTTTTTTCCTGTTAAACACCAAAACTTAATAAAGATGAGTAAGTGCCCTATAACAGATCAAGAAAAAGTTAAAACTTGTTGCTAGAGTAAAGTATTACTCCTGCACTTCCTCTATGCCAAGTTTCATGAAAATCTTTTGGGGGAATTTTTCAGAAACAGTACTTCATAAACCAAAAAGAATTATAGTAAAAATTGCAAGGTGACCTTTTACAAGAATTCTTATTAATATTTAAATTTTAGTGGGTTGTATAAACCCTTCTTAGTATTGTCTATAAAATTTAAGATTGCATGTATATCAATTAATAAACAACAAATGAGAACTTTTTCACTCTAGAACAATTTATAAGTTATCAATGTATGTTATCTGCATACCATTCTAGCTAAGCAACACCCTGTTAACGGTGATAAATAATATCAAGTATGTATGCAAGAAAGTCGACTAACGAATCAGCATACAAACGTCGTTTGACGTTTTTAAGTTTTGAGAAGTTAACCAAAAATCAGCAGATATGTGTAAAATAATATTTTTATCTGTACAGAATGTAGAAAGAAGCCTTCGAATAAATATTATAGGGAGAAAATATTGAAGATAGATTAATAAAAATGAAATTAAACCAAAAGTCAAGTCAGATATAATATTTTTTAAGGTTATGTTCTTCAATCATAATGTTTGATGGTATAATTCGGTAGGTATTAAATTACCTTTACCACTTATTTTGTGTTCTTGTATTTTAGTTATTTGTTAAAACTGTAAATATGCATGAGCATAGTATTTGATTTGACTAGTGCGGTTTTAGATTAATTTACAGTTGCTGTATGTGTCCAAACTTCCATGAGCAATAAACTTCAATAGTTCCATTTTACTCATCTCGGAAAGGTTCTGTGTAATTATCACAGCTTTTTCAATTGCAGTTCCTTCCGTTTATAAAAGAGATTGGTGCAACAGGACTTTTAATAGAATGGGAGGACACATTTCCTTATACCCGAGAGTTAATGCAAATTGGAGGATTATCAAACAGTGCTCAAGCAACTGGTGCTCCTTACACATTAGAAGAAGCCAAACACCTACTAAATATAGGTAAGAACTATTTCATAAATCCACTAAACCTGTTTAATTTTATAAATTATTATGCAATATAAAGAAGCATCTTTTTAATAGCATAGAATTGAATTGCAGATTTGTGATAAAAATCTTACGTCACTGTCTGCGGCAGTAAAAATTATAAAAATAGAAGTGAAAGTATATGTATAAATTATTAAAAACAAACTTTAATTATTGTTGTTCACATAAATACATTTTATTTCAGGCTATCTCGAGATCACTGGACATTGACAAGCATATACTATTGATAAATATCTGTAATGCAGGTATTTGTATTATAATCTTGATAAAAACGTTTCAAGACTTTATAAGGTATTTTGTTATTACAATGTATATTTACATATATAAAAAGCATACAGGATATGCCAAGAAACATGAAACTTACAGAATCCTGCTTATAGAATGTTTTACTATATCGAAGCTATCGCAGAACAACATTTTTTGGAATCAACAAAAAAATTAACATCACTAGGTTCCTTAATGCACAGAAAAAAGAAATAGTCTTTGATCTATTAAAACATTCTTGTGAGCAAAATTCTGTGTTTTATGTTTGGGACACCCTGTATACAACTACATGTTGATAATTAATTTACTAATGAAACTACCTGCATTTTTAGATAAAAAACCCCCAGAAGGTTTCTATTTGCTATTTAGGAGATCTCATTTTAATATTAAATATTTTTTTAAATAGTGTCTTATCTTTATCTAATAAATATTTTTATTTTTATTAATGAAATATATATAGCTGCAGATTGTGGATTGACCGTAATACCTTTGGTTCAGACGTTTGGTCATCTTGAGTATGTTCTTAAGCATGATCAATGGAGAGGCCTTCGAGAAGTGGAACTATACCCTAGTTCGATATGCCCTAGTCATAGTGAAACTATGCCGCTTATTAGGAGCATGATAAAACAGATTGTTGCATTTCATTCCAACATTCAGTATATACATATTGGTGCTGATGAGGTATTACTTTTATTTTCAATTCTATTATTATATTAACTTTTTAAATCAGTAGTTGTTTAATAAGGATCCCACAGTTCGAAAACTCACTTTGCCTTTTAAGAAATATTATATAAATATTCGTTTTTGACATCTGCCTAAATATTTAGCTAATATTTAAAATATTTCTTTAATATTATTTTAATAATATTTATATTTATCTACGACATTCTGTCAAATAAAATTCTTCTACGTGAAAAGCATAATATTTGTAAGTAGGGCGTCAATTAACTTCCAGATAAATTTACAAAGAAATGAAAAGATCAGCCGTAAAAGCTTTATACTGTTAACCTTATAAAAGAAAACCACAATTATTTTGGCTCGAATGATATTAGAAACTGTGGGAATACCATTAAATCTTTAGCTGTCTTTTTGTAAAAACCAGATTTAATATTGTAATTTGTAAAAATAATTAAACATATATTACAATATAGTTTTTCTATCTCTCTTTTCAAAATCAAAAACAGAATGGAAAGAAAACTCTTTGTGTATGATATTTTGGATGGAATGATGATGAGACAAATCGATTGGTACCAAAATTATTTAAATTGGTCCGCGGGAACATTGAAAAAATTGCACGTAAAGGTATAGGTAGGTAAAGTTTTTGCTAGGTCTAACCTAACCTAATCTGTCTATCGCTCCCTCTTCTCACTAATCGATTTGTCTCGTCGAGTAATACAAGAATCATGATAATTTTAAGTAGAATATTCAGATTTGATAATGTTTGAAATGTCAGGAAAATGGAATTGTCTTTCACAGATTCCTGTCAATAATATGTTTACTGTACTGGTGATTATACATATTCCAACACAGCTACTGCATAATTTCTTTTAACAAAATGCTGCGAGAGTGCAGATCACTCTTTAGCGTGCCCAATTAGCTTCATCTAGAGGATTCGTTTATCAGTTTATATTAATTTATCAGTCAGAAATTATCTGCACTTTAATAGGTGTGTATGAAAATTCAATTGGGTCACTTGGGACACTGTTTCTGTTTTTTTTAATTGTCAATAACAAGGACAGATATAGTAACCTGATCAACCTGGTTCAATTATTGTAACCACGTAATGTAAGTATAAAATAGTTCAAATGAGGTATTTGCAATACCTACTTTAGATTCTGATACAGACATAATTTATTTTATTTCATAGCAAACTATGATTCAATTTTTTCTGGATCATAAGTTATAATTTAAAATTGAACCATTGATTTAATTTCCTATCCTGAATATTTAGATTAATGTCAATTAAGATAAAAATAATCATGTTGATTATTTAAAGTAAAAAAAGTATAATTATTTAATTACTTATAATTAATTACACAAAATATATAAATAGGTACTTATTTTTGTCTAAATGGTACATACGTTTCAATTAAACAAATTCATAAAATTAAATGAATTATTTTTATTATAAACAAATTTAAAGGAACAGGTCAATGTCAATACATAATTATGTTTTGCAAAAATTAATAGTTTAGAAAGATTAAAAGTAGGTAGGTTGCATTAATTTAAAAAGCTAACCGTTTTTACGAAGTCGTATTTCTGGAGTTTTGTCTGACTGATTTTTAACTATTTCTGCATCAATGGAAACCTGTTTATATGAATGCAAATAACTGCCAACGTACCCTTGTCCTTTGCCCTTTTATTTTTGTTTTAAAGTAAGTAAGTGTTAAATAGTTTTCATGCCAGTTCCGAGTCGACAATGTCTGCTATTTTGGTGGTGCTTTAGTGAAACTACATCCATACTAGCTTAAAAAAGTGCAATTTTGCAACAATGCAGTCAAATTTCAATTTTTGGTATAGGTATTCATTGTACCAAAGAGACCAGAAATGTTGCCAGAGGTGCTGTATCTTTTGATAGATGAGAAATCAGTATTTGTGTGACGTCTTGGTCAAGTATGGGTATCAAGGGTGTTCCAATTGGTAAATGGGAATGTCTCAAATGTGCCTTGAGGCAAAGTGGATGGAAATTGAGAATCACTTCTATTTGCTTAATTTTTAAAAACAAAACATCTGTTTCAAAAACATTTCTTCAAAAGTTGTGCTTGTGTTGGTGCTTTGCTGATTTTATTTACGTAATTCCATATTCCGCCAAATGAGGAGAATAGAGTGGAATGAAAAGTCAATTTATTTCCTGAACAGTAGCTCATTTGATGATACCTTACTCACTGCTACACAAAAATTTACCTAGTGTCTTTAGCTCAGAAGCTGCTCATACGAAATTAGCTCCACTGTCAGTATATATGTTATGGAGTCTTCCCTTGTGGGAAACATGTTTAATATATCGGTAGTCAGTTGATAATTATATTAACTGTTGTCTTGGATGCATGCTGCAAAATAATTTTCTATGGTGATAGACAGACTATACGTAACACATTTATTTAACTCAAATAATTCTTTTTAAGGAAACTCAATAATTTGTTTAAAAATTCAATTGATACTTGTGATTATTGAAAGCATTAAAGCTATATCTGGTCTTTACTTGAATTTAAATGTAATTTATTCCTAATTTCTATAAATGCATATTTATGTAGGTATGGCATATGGGCCACTGCGCATCGTGTTATAAACGATCACAATCTAGTAAATATGGAATAGCTACATTATATTTGGAGCATGTTTCAGAGGTTGCACAATATATAAAAGAAAACTTTCCTAATTTGAAGATTATCATATGGGATGATATGTTAAGGAATATGGATATAAATGCTTTACAGGGTTTGTATGCATAGTTTTTTATTATCATAACAGAATTTGGATTATCTAACCTTCAAAATTAATAAAACTCTCGAGTCAAATATGATCAAACGCATAACACACACAGGTCATGAATTAACCCGATCTGTAACCTAACCTCTAACTTATTCTTTAACTTAATCTAAGCTCATATCTTACTTTTGATACTATTTGATATTTTTGTTTTAGAATTTGCCATAGGTACATTAGTAGAACCCATGGTCTGGCATTATAATAACTCGGAAACATTTAACTTATCAGCAGCATTATGGGATAAATACAGTAACATATTTTCGAATGTATGGATTGCTAGTGCGTTTAAAGGAGCAACTAGTAGTTGCCAAATACTGCCTGTTAATAAATATCACACCAGTAATCATGACGCTTGGTTAAATGTCCTTAGTGTTCATGGTGGAAAGATTGCAAACTTCAGAGGGATTGCATTTACAGGATGGTCTAGGTAAGAAAAATAATACATTCAAATGTGTATTTCGTTTTATGTGTATTTAAATTTTCTGTCAAGGTTTGATCATTACGCCACATTGTGTGAACTGTTGCCTTGTTCTGTGCCAACGTTATGTTTGTGCCTTAAGACATGGTTAATGGGAGGTTATTCAAATGAAATTTCTAAGTAAGTTAGATTTAATTTTTAGTGTTGATGAAATAATACAAGGTGTCTCAAAAATAACGAACAATACTTGAATATGATATAATTGATGTATAGAGAAAACATTTCTTATAACTTTATTTTCTAAGATTTTTGCTTTCTAAGTTTTCAGTCCAGTTCTGTACGTTGTGCTAGAGATTCTCCTCATGTTGCATAATGCTGAGGATTGCAGTTTGTGGAACTTGAAATAATTTGTCAATAAAGCACGATTTTGTCTGTGCCACAGAATATTAAAAATGAGACTATTGTCCTTAAAATACATTCATAAATAAAATATATGTCATTACTTATGTTGCAGTTGCATTTAATTTCATCAACACTAAAACCTTACCTCTGTACAGTAAGAAAACATTTTTATCACTTAATAAAAATTCATTTGTTTTAGTTCTGTGGGTAAAATGTTGGGCTATGGAGATGGATCTTTTGGATTAGAAGTGTTAGATAAGCCAGGCAACATTGCATCACAGTTAAATTTTCCAGGATGGCAGATAATGATGGGATTTGAGTGGTTTTCAAATATTCGAACAAAATATAGAAGTATTGTCAACAGCGACCAGTATGTACAAATATACTTACAGATGTTGCTGCACTTTAAAAATATTTTAACTGGTAAATACAGTTATAAAGTCTTATTATTTTTTGTTTCAGAATGAATACGTGGTTTAACGAATGGCAAGTTTTGAATAATTACACCAATCCTATGCAAATTGAAAGTATCCTCCAACCAATCTCAAAGTAAAACTTATTTTAACCTAAAATTTTAAAATAGTTGTCAATAAATTGATGATTTTAGCTTACTTCTGGAAATAACATCGTTAGAAAACTTCCTAAAAGGACATGTTCAACTCTACTTTCATTCCCATACAGTAGATGAACTTATAGGAACTCTAATTTCGCCAATCAAACAACATGTTCGACAGTTAAAATGCGAATGTGAAACACAAATAAATAATGGCTGTCGAATACGAGGCCACAAAAGACTGAATACATAGATTTTAATTTGTAAACTCTGACAGTAAATAAGACACAATGGTGAGATAATTATTATACTTAAATCGTAAGGCGTTATGTTTTTCATACTTTTGATTTGTAAACTTGGTGTATCTTTTAACATTAAAGACTAATGATTTATTTTCTTTTGAGATACTTGAAGTATTATTTATAAACAGAAATCTTATATGTAACGTAAGAAAATGTAAAAAAAATTATAATAAGTTTAATATAAAAATGAAAGAAAACTTGATATCTTTCTTTTATTCCTGCAACACCTCAGTTGTCTTGATAACTGTGATAGCAAAATGTAACTGGTTTACACTCATATGTGCACAAATTTCCAAGTTTCAAGTTTTCTAAATTGGCCTAGATGGTAAAGTCACAGTATAATGTAATCCAGTAGTTTCACCTCTAAACTACTGTTTAGTAGTAAATGTATGTGTTTGTAGTAAATATGTTTTCTTACAATGAATTTTTAAGTTCAAAATATCATTTATTCATCAAGGGCTATTAAATAATCCTGGTGTACGGAGCTTTGCTCAAGGCTAATTTACACTGTATAAAAGGTGTCGCCTATGAATTTTATAAGATTCAAGAATCCTCCATTGATACTTAATCATAATATTTTGAAAGTACAGTTTTAAAAATATGTAGTTGATACATACAATCCAAACTTTTGTTGATAAGAAATTGTTTAATTCACAAAAGTACAAAAATCATCAGTAAAAAGGTTATATATTCAAATATCCCGCTAAAAAAATTTTAAATTGCCGCTAGAAAATAGACGGACTGATCAACTACTGGGTAGTATAGCCCGTTTATTTTCAAATAGTAGCGACAACGATTGATATCACCGCTGGTGCAAAAGCACCAGAACAATGTTGGCAGCATTAAATGTTACCAGATTTGACATTCTGTCTTACAATAAATCTTAGGTTTAATAATGTCAAGCACAAAAAGATTCAGAATTTAACATTAATTTGATGTTCTGTAAAAACAATAATATAATATACACCTATGAAATTGTAATCTTCAAACAACGTTTTATTAAATTGAGGTAACAATATGCATGTAGTAACTTTATCTTTATTAAAGTTTGTGTAAGGGTTGCTCCATGATGTCGCTACTATTTGAAGTAGAGGGGCTATACTGAGTAGCTACGCCAAAACTCAACAGCGACACAAAGATCAAAGACGCCGACACAGAGTGAAACTAGTGGATTATATTATACTGTGGTAGAGTGGACTGATATCTTTTCCAGATATAGTTTTGTGATAGGTTTGAAAAATTGCTTTGTCCTTAAAACGTATTTGTTCTATGATTTCATATCCATCAAAGTTTTCAAATTTTGATTAAGTTTTACAATTTTATAAAACCTGGAATTGTCGGTTGTCACTTTTTAAGGGCGTTATTGGCGAAAAATATTAGCGTCAAAATATAGCTCACATTTTTCATTCAGTTTTCTTTTAATAATCGTTTTTTTAGGAAAATAGCGTTTGATGTCGATTGCTAAACTGTTAAGGTAGTGTGGATCATAGTTTGTAAGGAGTAGATATCTAAATAATATATTAAAGAACGAGTTTCATAAGACAAGATTTATTATACGAGTTCAAATTTAGAAAACGAGCCGCTTGCGGCAAGAGCATGTAACGGTTAATTTCTGAACGAACTATTTCACTCTTAATTAGTCCTGAGTAATTTCTTAAAACGAATACATATCTTAAATATTTTAATATAGTAATACTTTTCGTTTTCTTAAAACCAGCAAGAACAACTGATATTTTTAAAGATATTTAGCAGTTTTATATTCCCCTTTTTGATTTCAACTACCTTAAATTATTCCTTGGCATTTAAAAATTAAAAATTTCAGTCAAACTTAAAATATTTTGAAAGTTCATGATGTCTGGCAACACTGTGAGCAGAGAACTGCGATGCGATCAAATAATGTTTCTATTTACATTTTCAAATTTTAGTTTTAAAGGAATTAATTCCGTTTTGCGGACCGTAGCGCCATCTTTAGGTGTTTATAGTTTCTGAAGCTTCCCATTGTTAACACTGGCGGTGATAACAGACCCTTAATACATCCTTCTAGTCATTTTTAAGAGCACCGTCTGCCTATGCTAATCGATCTAAATTTTAGAATCCAATTGATAGAAACTGGTGTAACCTACAGCACTGTACTTTTTTATAGCAACACATGGCAACATCTCGGACTTCACGTATTTCAATCCTTTAGTGCTTTTAGTTTTCAAAAAACATAGTATTTATGCGATATTAATTTTTTAAAATAGTTATTATGTTGATATCTGCTATTTTATATTTATCGTTATTATTAGGATGTGGGCGAGTTTTTGAAGAAAAAATAGAACATAATTTGGTTTGACAATAAATGTATCATAATCTATGATTATAAAATAATACATATAACAAAAATAACCGAATATTATTAATACCAGAAACTTCATATACTTTACTTGGGTGTGATCACCGAAGGCGCTAGCGGTATTACTAAAGCAGTAAATGATGCTAAGGCTGCAAGATAATACTTAGGAGAAAGCCAAACACAACAAAATAATGAAAGCTCTATAGCTATGACTAATAGAGGGGAAGTACAATATTCTTGAAACTGTACAAGACAGGTTCAACATTGTTCGTGCTACCGTTCGCTTCCTCTGCACTTGCTAAACGTACCAGAGTATCAAATACAAAAAAAAAGTTAAATAGCAAACTACCTCAGAGATCTCTGACCGATACTGATTTAAAAAATCTTTGTGAGTGCAGAGATACCACATTTTCAGGGGGAGGGAATGGTTTATGAGAGATAAGTTACCTACCAGCGGTCCTCGTCAAGTGGAAAGTGGTATCGTAAATCTAAACGATGTGCAAGGACCGGTAACGCACTAGGGCGTATACATGAAAGATAATAAGACTGTGTTGTACTACGATCAAAAACAGATGATGTAATAGAAGCTCACTATAATATAATAGTAAGCAATAATTTTAGAACTTTGTTAAATAAAATAAGTCTCTCACAGGTAGGCAGAATGATACGAACGTAGCCAGGGAAACATTTGCAATTAATGTTGCTTCTCATTTTGCTACTTTAAATCAAATGCAGTTACCGAAAAACATACTGTTATGCACGAAACTTCAAACACTTTTAAACAATGCTTTTGCTCAAGTAAACACCTATATTATAGAGAGTTTACAATTCAAACTTGCAACAGAATCGAATAAGACTAAAACAGCATCATCGGTTCCTGTAGTAATGAATAGCAGCAACAACAATAGCAGCAAGAAGCAAGATGTTAATGAAATACATAGTGTTAGAAACAACTTTCCGAGACGTAAAATCATTATTAAAAGATATGACGACTTATTTCAGATCGACTTGGCTGAATTTATTCCTTTTGCTAACTTGCATAAAGGGTATCATTACATCCTATCAATGATAAACTGTTTTTCAAAGTACTTATATGCACGATCGCTGAAGACAAAGAATAGTGAGGTGATTAAGTAAGTACGAATCATTCTAAAGGCTGGAGATCCAGTAATACCGAAAAATGTGCTGGTGAGGGGAAAGAGTTCTACAAAAGACACTTTAAGCAGTTAATGCACGAGTACAATATTAATCATTATTCAACATGCAGTGTAAATCAAAGGTTGACTTGAGTTTACAGGGCAATTATCGATGATATAATATTCTACAGGATGTGGTATAACACGAGTATAATCAAACGAAGTACAGAAATATTCGCATTAAACCTTCTTACTTTACAGCTTCATCTTCACTGACTATGTATATTTTAAAAGTTGTTGATCGAGATAAACTGAACGTGGGCGATATGGCGCGTATAAGCAAATACAAAAGAGTATTCTACGTTTAATCATTACTTTTATTGTTTAATAACACGAAATATTAACATAAATACCTAATATTTTATTATAGTTACTTATGTATGTTTAATTAAGCCTATTAGTTTCTTATTAAATTTCATCTATTCATTTCATCTAAGTCTTGGCTTTTCACACTGAAAATTAAGTAAATTTTATTAGTTAGTCGACACTTATTTTATAATTATATTTACTACCTTAATAATCTTTTTTTCGGGACACTGTGAATCCAGATGCCCCTTTTCTCCACATAGACGACACTTGGGGGCCGCTTTGCATTGCGCTGGTTTATGTCCATATGTGCCACAGAAACGGCATCGCGGCCCCCGTGTCAGGCTTTGCAAATTTGTATAATTCTGTGTTGATATTTCTGTATAACCTGTAAAAAAAGAAATGAATTATATAACCTTAGTGCCTTTTTGTTACCTTTTTATATAAAACGTTAAAGATCTGAATCTTTAGATATTAATTAAAGATCGACATTTACTCGGAATGCACAAACGTGAACAGGAACATGAAATACTTACATAAAAATGCAACATAAACACATAAATTTATTAAATTAGAAGAAAGGCGACTACATAGGTGAAAAAAGGAAAAGGATAACTAAAAAACTGCAAGAATCGGAATTATCTAAGCAAATCATCAGAAACCAGAAAATTTTACCAGAAACAAGAGTAGGGAGAAACCTAAAACAATAGTAAGCATAGATCTGGAAGAAGATATTCCTACAGAACAAGAAGAAATACTGCAGAGATCGACAAAGTACTTCAAGACGAAGATTGCAGAAATCTTAGATGAATTAAACAACGAAATCTTACTAACTTTCGCAGATAACGAAAAGAAAGATCCACCTACAAAAAATAAGAAAGGTCATAATTCATAGTAAGAGAGGAAAAGTCCAGAATAAAACAAAACTTTAACCATAAACAAAATCCTGAGACAAGAAGATGTATCCCCTCATCAAGTACTTGTAGCTCTATCATGTCCTCTTTAAAATTACACTCTAAAAGGTAATAAGGAAGATTAACACGAGAGGAACAATAGCGAATGATATTAGCTTTTACCGATGACGTTGACATTATAAGACTATCTCAAAGAGATCGTCTTCCAGCAAAACCAACCCGAACTAAAATTCGATAACGATAACCAAACTAAAATAACATCAAACGTGCAGAAACGTTCTCTTATCTTGGCTCATGAGTGACCTAGACAACTACATACACCAGTGAAGTGTTGAAAAGATGTCATTTAGCAAACAATGCATATCATGAACTTTGTGGACGCCCAAGATTATATATAATGTCACTATCATAAGCAAAATGTCAATTGTGTAAAACTAATAAGACTATTCGTAACATATGAATTACGGACACCTCTCTGGGGTATCCCAGAACAAGCAGTGATTTGAATTACATATTCGCGCAAAAAACCATTGCTGTGATTGGTTCTCACAAAACCAAATTGAAACCCAGTACATTTACTAATTTTATTTACATGAACCAATAGAGATGTAGTCTAGCAATAACGTCTATATTGACAACAGATGTTTTTGAAACGCTGTATTAAATAATTCGAATAATCTTATATTGGCTACACTGAATAAACCAGTTCCGCACGTCGCTTATTTTGACTTCGTGTGACATTTTTGATGTTGTAGGTACTTCTTTATTTTGTGTTTTTCAAATAATTAATCAATATTTAATATTTGCATTAAAAACAAAAGATGACATGTTGAGCATTTATTACAATTAAATAATTTGAGATTTATTCTGCAGTTGTTTTATTTTAGTTTCATATTTTTATAGTCCTAGTGACGGCAATGAATTTTTATTGGTCATTTAATAACAAAATCTCATCGGTCAGTTTAATAAAAATTTTAATACTTTCGGCGATACCCATTTGGAAGAAGTGTACAATACTGAATATTTGATGGTCACAAAGATCACCATTTTTTTTATAACCATACATACAAATTATCTGTTTCAAACAAAAGGAACACTAACCACGCAATATCAATATCTATTGTATATCAAATTGCTTCCTTACGGACATACGCTCCGTAAAGAAGCCCTATATTTCATCTCCACTTCTGATGGCAATGTTAATCCTAACGTTTAAAAAATAGGAGCCATTTTTTTGCAACAACCACTCAGGAACCGTTCCATTAGTGCAAAAAATTCGCGAGATATAAATAAAGTCATTGATCACCATCATCATCATTGATGACTTTTTAAAATAATTTTTATTACGTATTTCAAATACAAAATACTTTTGGGTGGCATATTTTAAATACTAACTACAAAATATGCCGTCAAAAGATGTACATTTAAAACACAATAAGTATACAAAATACTCATCAGTATTTGAAATACGAAATAAATTAATTTAAATTTCAGAATCCTTCTATAGAGATGCGTGGAAAATGCATCTAAGAAAAACTACTTATTCTATTCATTAAACCTACTGGTATAATATAATTAGACCTACTACTCGTTGAAAAGAATAGCCATTTCTGTAAAAAAACATGAAATTTGTATTTGAAATACAATAAAATATGTCTTTAAAAGCTTAATATGTAAAATACAAAATATTTCGTTAAAAGTTGACTCTTTAAAATACAAAGTATTAAATACACATTAAAAATGCATTTAAAATACGTGTTTCAAATATATACGCATTGCATACTGCGTAGCCCTACTAATAGTGCCAGTACATCTGTGCTAAGGAGCACAAAAGTGATTTTGGATTTTTTCAAATTCTTTTAAAGTTTTGCCGTTTTTTAGGAAATTCCTGGAATTTTAAAACCTAACAGTAAAAAATAAATATATACTGAATACAGATTAAGTACTTAAGTATAAATAGCCACCGGATTTTTACCAACACTGAAAAAACTTTGCTTGTTAAAATTTGCCGAAATTAAAAAAGTTGAAGGTGACATCAAAATCTTTTACTATCAAAAATGCGCCAACAGAGTATTTTTTAAATTTGAAACTAGCTCTACTTTTGATAGTGTTTCGAATTTTTAATTCAATGCAGTGTGCATTTAAATCAAATATTTATTTCGGGGGTTGATTTAAATTGTTTTATTGTTAATTTAAAAAAAAAATAAACGTTATTTGAATGGTAGATTGTAATTAATTTAAAAAAATCTACTACTTTCAAACAGGAAGTACTAATATTTACTTTTAAATTGAGTGCTTTTAATATGAATGCCAGGTTACTTTTAATTTAATAATATTTCTTTTTTTAATTTTAAAATCTTTTTTGAACTGGTTACGTGTTTACCCTGTTTTAGGGGTCAAATATAAATTTTTTCATGTAGGAGACATGTGACATTCGAAAGTAAAGGTTTCAAGCTTTAAAATGTGCATCGGCTGGCCTTCCTAAGTTGCGCCAATTTTTTGACCTAGCCGGTGGTTGAGTTCAGAAAGAATGACCCATATATATAAGTTTAAATATATTTACATTGCTAAATGAGGTTACATAATAATTATAATATTACATTTCCAGATATTGTTCCCAAATACATTTAATACCGTGATTTGATGTAAAATTAAACATGCAAATGCATTAATATTAATTAAATATCAAATTCGCAAAATAATAAAAAAAACAAGCAATCTTATATTTACCCAACGATACTATATTTTATTTGTCTATTTCAAACCAACTTTAGTTAATCCTTTCTTGTAATTAGTTGAATCATTAACATATATTCAATAAAAGAGTCTTTTCATAGTGTCTCCTGTTTTTGTATCTCTCTAATGACTCATGGTCAATTTGGTTTTTAATGACTTTGCAAATACCTTGCACATATTATTACTCCTATCAATATAAATTAGTACCAATTAATGAATGCAGTTTATTACTAATTTGCTTTTGAATAAATCGATATTTTCGCAAACAAATTTCTTACATCGAGAATATTTAAGCTAATAAAAGAAACTATAGTTCTAGATACCTAGCAGGAAATTTGGAACTTGAGTTGCAGCAGAGACTAAATAAAAAATTTAATAAATCATGCAATTGAATTAATCAATTTTATTAGAACTGTGCAATAGAAATAGTCTGTTGCAAAGATAGTAACCTAGGAACCTAGTAGGTAACCAATAGCGACAACATCACAAATCCTGTTTGGTCAAACATTTTTAAAAATAAATAGCTAGTGAATAAAGTGTCAGAACTATAAAAACAATTTTTGTTTAATACTATTTATGTACTAGTACCGTAAAACTGTATTTAGTACTATTTAATTTACACTGACTATTTCATTCATAACTTTATGAACCAATAAGAATACGCACTTTTCCTTAGATACCACGTATTCCAACGGTTATATTGCGGTAACCATGACGAATCGATTATACGAACCTTTGTATAATCGCTGTAATACAAACCTTTGTATATTCACCCGCATGAAATTCAATTCTTAAATTTCAAGATATCCATGAAAACTCCATAACAGTCAAATAATTTATTAGTAAACAACGCAATGATCTACAAACCTCATTAGGCTCTATTCACAATGTCTACAATAATTGTACGTTCAATATAAATAATATATAAATGTTAAAGTTGTTAGTATATTTTTTATTCATGAAATAGTCTACCTGTATACAACTCGACGATCTAAAATACTCGAAACTCGACATATTGCTTAATAAAACACCACTCGACGTTCCGTCTCGTGGTGTTTCAGGCAATATGTCTCGTATAATCGAGTATTTTCGATCGTCTTGTTGTATAATATATTTGCATCTAAACTTGTACTTTGTCTTCAAAAATCTAAAGCTCAGTATATAATACCGATCAACTCTTCTAAGATATTGTTCAAGCGGTCTTTTTATTTTGATATTGACAAAAGATCTATACTGACCACAGACCATTTTTAATTAGCTCACTATTTATAAATGTATTTAAAGTGATAAATGTTTTGTTATAAAATATGTAAAATAATTTTATAAAATACATATTAAAACTAATTAAATATCAACAAAAGAATTTAAAAACTTACCTTGTGTTTTATCCATAGTAGTAGTTACAGAAAAATTGAAAGTCGAAAATGCAGACACAAGATGTATTTCTTTAAAATCAGACTCAAGATATGCTTAGATGGAAGCCGAAAATACAACTAGTAGAATAAACTGCTAGTTAATAGTTACGTCTTAAAGGGGCATCTTCAGTAATAAAATGGAGGGGATAACTTCAAATTATTCAATAGTATACAAAGCACACAGTTTGTTATCATAAATTACAATATCTGCAGGCGTACATATACCTTATTCGATAGTTTTAATGAGTTAATCATTACCTATTTAAAAATCATTAAGAAATATCTGCAAATTCTAAGTAACATAAATACAAATTCTTAAATTGTTATCATAAGGGATAGCAAATAATAAAACGTATATTAAGTTCATATTAGAGTGACCGTTATTTTGCGAAAGTTAAAATTTATTAGGTCGCTCCTTAGATTTTTTTAAAATGTCAAAAAATCTGCTGTGCAAAATTTCAGCCCATTTAGTCAATATTAAACCCGTGCCACCGAGAGGTTAAGGTTTAAATGGGACTTAACATGGGTTTGGTGCATTTCTAGAGACTTTGTGGCATAACTTTTTTAACTTTACCGCCTCTGCCTGTAATACGCTCGTATGCAAAAATATACACTGAAAAAAAGTTTAATTGGCCCAGTTAAAATTTATTTAATCAACTAAGTATTTAGTTAAATCAAATAAAATCTTAGTTTTGCTAGCTAAATGTTTCGTTGAGTTAAATAAAATTTAGTTTTTCCAACTATATTTTTCTCAGTGTAGTTTCTGGCCTAGTGATCCAAATTACTATTCTGTACCTAGATTCCAAGTTTGCCGGCCTTAGGAATTTGTATGTTTGTCGGATGGTAACAACTTTTACAAAACTCAAACAGAGCTACTACTATGAAATTTTAAATTTAAATGTTTTTGTTGTTAGTTGTTACCAACATGATGATAAAACTATCCTAATAAAACATCTAAAGGATAAATTAATTTTTTCTAAGAAATTTCTGCAGAGTCGGCACAAAAAATTCGTGAATCACGCGCCCAGAAACTAAATACGTTGCAAATACTCGTTTTTCCACCTCGGCCTGCAACATATATTTTCTGCCCTAGTGATCCAAATTAGCATTTTTATCTTAAAAAGAGTTTCCTTGTACGAAAATATATTTTAAAAAATCTCTTATTTTATTTTAGCGAATAAGTAGATCGTTATAGAATCTTATTTAGCCGAGCTATGACTCAATGAATGTTTATATAAATTTAAATAAACCCTAATTTCTCCCAAAAGAATATTCTTCTATTATTCATTAACTATAAGATCATGTTCATGTCTTTAGAGAAAACCGAGATTAAAATAAATAGTTAACAGTAACTGCTATTTAAGACAAGATAGACCTCAAAATCTAGAAAAACCAATGTGCAACTAACAAAAACCGATAAAGTAATTAGTGGAAGATTTAATTCCAGTTAGGGGAAATCCTAGGTATTTGCAATTAGTCTCAAAGATTGGAACACGTAAGAGATTATGGACAGATGTCAATTCTTTTGATTTTCTTGGATTCGATTAACCACAAAGCCGAAAATTCTTTCCCTTTTATAAATTAGGAGTTTTAAGTAACATTTTTTAATATCTAATAATTTTTGTTTAACACTAGTGCAATTTGAGGTGATGTAGATTTCAGGACAATAAAGAGATTTTTGCCGTAATTTAGTTTATATCTGAAATAGTCTGCGGCAAAATTTAAGTTAACAGTTGATTATCAAAATGGTTAACGGAAATAATAACTCGTCATAAGTCTTTTTTGCTTTATTGAAGATAATATTGGATTTGAGTCATTTTTATATACGTATATTGAATTCAGTGGCGCCCTAACAACATTTCCACCTCATTCTAGAATTTTCACCGTGTTCATGATTCCTATAACTTTTTTACAGTTTGATTATGAGACCATCTTGGCCCAAAATCACTTTCACTAAGTAAAAGCTTTAAACTAATTTCTAACTGTGAACAAACAAAAAAAAAGGCTAAATCGAAATGGTAGTCATGCATTTATTGTCAGTAGTAAAAATTACAACTTACTTTTAATAAGAGTATTCAATGTTTCATTATCTGAAACTTTAATATAAGAATATCTTCAGCATTCTTCAGTGTAGATTCTAAATACATTCAAGTTATCTTTACCCAAAATCAATATTGCTACTGCTTACATGCTTCAGTCGCGATCATGGTTCTAAGTTGAAATATCAAATTGTTATCTTTTTGTTTATTTATTAAAAACCGATTGCGTTCGCTTTCCAATAATTGTTTATATTTCTCTTCTAGTACAATTATTATACCATCTAGTTCTGATTGAGTTTGAGAACTTATAGTAGTAATTAGTTCCGCTCTTTGTGTTGTTAACTTCAACTAAAACATATAAAATCATAGTACTGCGTTATTTAAAATTTAAATTTATTTAATAAATTTATAAATCTACTAATAAGTTAACTACCCAGCGGTCAATAATGGGTGTGATTGTGTTGACACCTTTTACTTTGACGAAGCTTGGCTCTCTGCATGTTCGGTTACAAAACCTTTGAATCACAACATTGCCATAATTTGCATCTATACCTCAACAAAGAAATGAAGAATATGTGTCAACGAGTGAGCAACAGCTGTGAAACACATTATGATAAGATAAGAGTGTACCCAGCATCTTATGTTACCAGGGCTGTTAAAAAAAGTCAGCAGCGTATGTTAGGATTGTACTTTTTAACATTTCGTTTGTCATCGTTGAATACAAACACCCTAATAACGGGTTATAATCAGGGACTGAAACAGGAACACAAAAGAATCGGAATGGGAACCGGAACCGATTACTTTTAAAAGAACCGAAACCGGAATCGGAACCCTTACTAAAATCAGTGTTAATGTTAAGATGAGAACCCGAACCGTTATAAATTTTCGAAGGAACCGGTATCTTTCGGTTCCACATTTCGGTTTTACTAGTAAATAAAAAAATAGTATAGCATTCTCGAGACATTCTCTCAACAACGCTACAATAACCATTTCTTACTGAGTTGATACTAGATCCACTTCCACTACTAAATATTAGGTTTGTTTGTTTGTCTGGTCTCAGGTATTTTTAATGACATCACTAGAACACTTTTAAACTTTTAAGAACAGGGTTTGAACAGATGAAAACAATTTTACAAACAAACGGTTTTGTGGTAAAGATCATTTTTAGATTCCCAACAAACCATAATATGGATCAGCAGTGTGCAGTGCATACGAAACAGTGGAAGCAGTCCCGTTACGACGTATGCGCTATTACGCTCGTACGTAATATGTATAAGCGTGATAAAGCATACGTCATATCGGGACTGCTTCCTCTGTTTCGTATGCACGGCACGCTGCTGATATGGATTTTAACATTTTTGAAAAGTACAACAAAAATCACGTTCATAGTACTTACGAGTTGACATAATGGTTTACATTTAATCTAAGATTATGTATTGGTGTATAGTGGTTATGTTTACGTTTGGTTTATTTACCCTCTAACTAACTCGGACATTTATATTTGAGCAGAAAGAACATGTTCTAACTGCATCTAGAACAACTTTCTTTCTACAAACGAACAACTTTGGAACGTGTTCTATCTTACTTTAGTTACAAATAAACAACAAAAAATTCTAAGAGGACGTTAGAGCAGACAAACAAACAAACCTGTGACCAATAGTTTGTGAATTGACTAGAAAAGTGTTAAGTCGCATTTTATATTAAACAAATTTCATTTTGAAAAAGTCTACAACAAGCCGCTTTCGGTATTTCACATCTGTTTACTCCAAGAGTTTACTTACAAATAATTGTAACTACAGCAATAGAGCTTTCGGAGTAAAAAGAGTTGAAATACCGAACCCAGCAAATATATTTTTTGCATTCCGTTTTGCCTACTACATTGAGTTAAAGTTATACGTATTATATAAAAAAGAGTTAAAAATGTACAATTTAATTGTATAGTTGTTAAATAAATGTAATTACAATTACAAAACCGATTGGAAATGCTTAGTGTAGTATTACCAGACGATTTAATAATAAAATAAAATTTGATCTCCTACAAATTCCTCTATTCGTACATTTATGAACACCCCGACATCGCGATTGTACTCGAAGAAGTGAAGGTTGGTAATCTGACAGCTTCCACATTATTTCATAAACCTGAAGATTGCAATCGCCTATTTAATTTTGTTAATTGTGCTCATGTCTATGTCACTGTACATATTAATCACAATAATTAACTCATTTTGCATTTTGAATTTGGTTAAACAGTTTATTTTGAATAAACTAGTTGGCATAGTAACATTAATTTGTTTGTTTACTTTTAATCCCTCCAGAAACGTTAATTGTGAACATGCCGCAAACACACCTAACCTTACTTTTGTAATTTCATTACAAAAGTAAGGTTAGCATGTTTTGCGGTATGTTCACAATGCCTGTTTCACCGCCATCTTCGTCATTAAATTAACATTTGTTTGTTTTACTTTTAATCTCTCCGGGATTAAAAGTATTTTTAATCCCTCCGGAACTAAAAGTGACACTTTAGTCTTTCAAACGGAAGATTAAAATGGCACTTTTAGTCTACGGAGTGCAAAAATAACGTATATACCACGGAACTAAAGTGCCTTTTAATGCCTGAGGTGATTGTTGCTCTCGACTACGTCTCGGGCAACAAACTGCACCCTCGGGATTAAAAGAGGCACTTTAGTCCCTTGGTATATAATATACTATTATCGCCCATGTTATAAACAATAGTTTAATCTAGGGTTCCACAATAGTTTAATCTAGGGTTCCTAAATATGAACTTAACTCTGACAGTTAAAGTTTTCATTGAGGAACTCTAGTTTAACCTAACATGCATCGACTGTCAGTTAGGTCATATTTGTTTGGAAATATTTGGAGCTATATACCAACATAAAATGTGACGTCATTACTTTTGCTTCCGGGACCCTTATGGAACCGGAACCGGAACCTTAATGTTGAGAAAATTAAAATTGGAACCGGAACCGAAACCCTTATTTTGAATTTCCAAGAACCGGAACTGGAACCGGAACCTATATTTGTAAAGGGTTCCAGTCCCAGGTTATAATTAAAAACTTTATTACGTTTTAAGTGTCATAGGGTAATGGGTAATTTAAAGAAAAGTAATTAGCAAAAAATAGGAAAGATAAAATCAATTTGAAAAAGATGAAATAATAATAATAATAAATATTACAGTGTAAATTTATTTCATTTTCCCTATCTTGTATATTCGATTATAATTAAATATACGTTAAGCATCACATTAGGTCTTTTTAAATAAAATCAGTTTCCGACGCTACTGAATAATTTCAGCCCACCTGGTGTTTCTCTTATCAGAAAAAATTACTCGAGTCAACCACGTGATCGTCTAATTTGCTCATGTACATGCATATATTGTAATCTTTTTGTGCAAGGTATTTAGAGAGTTAATAGCCGCGTTCGGTATCATAGAACTATTTACTCGAAGAGCTCGGTTTCTATAGTATCTATTGTTGTAAATAATTGTAACAATGCCAATAGAGCTTCCAGAGCAAAATGTTGTGTTTCCGATTTTGTAATGAGATATTTCTATTGGTGGCTCTCACCGTCACGAAATGCGCACATAAACTACATAACCTCCATTTTTAAACATAGTATTTTGAAATTAATCTTAGAACATAAGTTGTATATTTAATATTTTAAACAAACGAATACTTACTTATGAAATGTAATTCCCTTCTTCGTATTTGTCGGAGTTTGAAAGAAAAGTAAATTTAGATGGTGTCTAATGGCGGCCAGTGTAACGTCACATCAAATACTTTATTAGTATTAATACCGGAAACTCCATATACTTTACCATATGAAAATACGGGACTATAGCCCTTTTATTTTCATATAGTATATTCATTAAATTCATATTCAATAGTAGCGACGATTGATCTCGCCGCTGGAGCAAAAGCACCAGAACTATATTGGCGATATTGAGTTTTGACATTCCGTTTTGCAATAAATTTTAGGTTTAATAATAGTCATGTACAAAAACATTCACAATTTAACATTAATTTGATAATAGACAATCACGTTCTGTTAAAACGATCACATTAATATAATAGACATTTATGAAATTGTAATCTTTAAACAACGTTTTATTAAACTGATGTAACAATATCCATATAGTATTTTCTTCTTTATTAAAATTTGTGTCAGGTTTACTCCACGATGTCGCTACTATTTGAAATAGGCTATATAGGGGACATTTTCGAAGCGCCATCTTCGCAGATGGGTGTGCAACTAACAAATGGTTTTTCGGTGAGAGACCTGCATCTAATTAAAAAATAAGACTATTTCTGTTAAACAAAGGTTTATTACTGTTATGCTAAAATATATAAACTTTTACAATTTATTTAAACTATTCAATCCTTCGTTACAATGAAGATTTTTTTAATTACTTTCCAAATATTTAAGAAATGTCACGTTTATTTGCACACCACACCGCAAGATGCGCTATTAAATTTTGTCTTCAATTTTTCAAAATAAGTTTCCGGTATTAATAATATTAAAGTATTTGGTCATATTCGTCGCTTTTAAAGCTCATTGCCCCGGATAGTTACGTTTTTTCCTACAGTTTTATATTCTAAGAGTAAAACTTTTTTATAAAGAATGACTTTTTCTCTAAAAATAAGTCATAGAGAAGTTTACAAGTAGTATAATTATATCCATCCGTGAACACAATGTATACTATGTGAGCCAGAAAGATATGTTTGGGGTGCTGTAGAACTGGCAGTTTTACCCGGTAACTTAACTCTGCAGTAGCGATATTTTATTAAATTTGCGGGAAATTCAAACAGTGACCGCGCTTCTGGTTTACATAGTACTTTTACCTATTATCTGAATAAAGCATTTATGTGAACTAAAGCAAGACAGTAAACAAATAATTTTTGTTAAGCTCACAAACGATTGTAATCTTATAACATAAGGTAATGTTGTAATCCAATTGCTTACTTGTACAATTTTCTCTTTTAACGACATCTTCTTCTCCAATTTCTTAATTTTCTTAGTGTATTGCCTTTCTGTATTTTTATATAGTGCATCTATTCTGTACAAACAATTTTTTAAATGTGCAATTTGCTGGGCACTGTCTACATTAATGGTATTTCCTTCTATTTGGTTTTTAATTTCTGAGACCTCTTCTTGCATTCTGAAACAACAGCACAACTTTATAGTGGACAGTAAATAGCTAGCCTTCGTAACATAATATAAAGTACTAGTATATTGATAAACAAGTGTTACAATGACCTTTATTGTAATACGAGTACAAAGCGATGTTCCTAGAGTTTCTATACAGGGTGTTCCGGAAAATTATGCAATGCTTGAAGAGGGTGAAAGGTGACCATATAGAGACCCCAAAACTCATAAAATAAAAATTAAAAATAAAAAATTTCGGATTTTTCTGTATTTTTTGCAAGACACGAGTCGACTATGGATTGTTTGTAAGATTTTAACCATGAATTACTGATAAAGCAAACAATGATCTCACATCTGCTTTACTAAATTAAAAACTGACCTCCCCTACGTACGTATCAATTTACAGAAACAACAGAATTGAATTTCGGCAGCAGTTGCCGGGTGACTCACTACCTTGATGACTTGATCATTTATTAAGGTCAGTAAATAATATCTAACATACGTTCATTGACCTAATTGTGATGCAAATTTCATTGCCTGCTTTTTATTTTACAACTGTGATTATAACAAAATGGGTAAAACTTACCGTTTAGATGCAAACAATCTTTATAACATGTGTTCAAATAAGTCACCGTTTGTCTGTACACACTCGCGCACGACGTATGATAGATTCGTTTATGTTAGCAAACATATCGGCATTTGCACAAATTTGTTCTGCGGCGATTTCAATGCGTGCACGTAGCTATTCCTCGGTATCCACTTCTGTCCTGTACACTAATGTTTTAAAATATCTCCAAATACAAAAATCGAGGGGAGTCAAGTCAGGTGACCTCGCAGGTCAGGCGTTGGGTCCCCCACGTCCTATCCACCGGTTAGGATATTCGTTATTCAAAAACTCCTGTACCTGGCGAGCAAAGTGTGGTGGTGCTTCATCATGCATGAACCAAAACCTGGGAAATTCAGCTAGTGGAAGTCCGTCGAACACTTCATTGTCCAGAAAGTGTAGGTACCAATCACCGGTTAAGCGTTGGGGCAAAATAAAAGGTCTCATTAAACGGTTCTGACAAATACCCGCCCACACATTTACCGTGAAACGCTTCTGGAAATAGTGACTTCGGACAGCATGAGGATTTTCGTCAGCCCAAATGTGGCTGTTGTGTAAATTGAAAATCCCCGCGCGAGTAAAACAGCATTCGTCTGTCCACAGTACATTTTGTGCAAATTGAGGATTTTCCTGGTTGCTTTCCAATAGCCATTGGCAAAATTGCTCTCGCGGAATATGATCTGCAGGTTCTAATGAGTGCACTTTTTGAAAATGGTATGGGTGTAGGGAATTTTCTTTTAAAATACGCCAAACGCGAGTAGAAGGTACACCAGTTTGTACTGCTAAGGTACGCAATCTAAGAATGGAATCCTCTTCAACTAACTCTAGAATGTTTTCTTCCCCCGCGACATCTCCGTGGTACGGATTGCTTCCTCTCCCACCAGCTCTTGGCATAACCGACCCTGTACCGAACATTCTCTGTATAGCTTGTACGATTGTAGGTGAATTTGGATGACGGCGGTTGGGAAATCGAAGGGCATACTCTCTGCCGGTGGCAGCAGCATTGCGATGACATTCGCCGTATAAAATAATAAGTTCCGTCCATTCAGCAGGTGTGTATGGTTCTGCCATAATTTAAACAGTAACTAAATACACTTAGATAAACTACTTAACACTAAAACAAACACTTAACACTACCTAATGCAAGTTATTAATTCTAAAACGTGTATTAATCGAGACTCAAGTTTACCACCACCTAACACAAAGAAAATTGACGACAAACTGCATACTGCAGATTACAAATCTCAAAAATCTGAGTCATTAACAGTTATTACAAATGTTCAGAATGAGTGTTATTATTTAGTTAAAAACGTTTTAAAAGCACGTACTGCTATTTGGTTTCGATTACAATTTTCGAAGAATTTATTTATCCGGCTACCTGCTTGGGTTTTTATGGTTTTTTTGTTGATGACCTTTAAAAGTATGTACTAGTAGACACAATTTTCTTTTCATACAGTTTTATCTACTATTTTACAGTGGCGTGCCTATTATTTTTATAAGGGGGGTTGTCATTTCAAAGGGGCATTTCAGTAAGTTCAGTAAGATGTTACTCCACACATGTTTCCCTATTGCCCTTTAACGTGAGGGCATATTTTCCAAAATTTTTCTACACATTTCCCTTGCTTTCTTTTACTGATCACATTAATAGTAAACTGCGCAAAAGCACACTGTGCTTCTTTACCGCTTAAAATTCTCTTTCTTATTTCTTCAACATCAACTCCAATTTAGCTTTATTTTCGTTCTTCTTTGCCAATTTTTATTAATATCGTCTTTTCGATGTTGACGTTTATATTAACTCTTTCGTTACTCGTATTACACGTATTTCACCTATAATAGACTGCAATTCCTTTTCCAACAATGCAAATACCACCTGATCATCTAATCCCACTACAATTCCTCTCCAAAACCTTATCTATCAACTTTTTTGCATAATTGAAGACAGTGAGTTCATACAGCAGCTTTGCATTATTCATATAACTGTTCTTGTTATCCGCAAATGTAAATAAAACATGCCTCAAAAACTGTTATTGATACTATGAGGAACGATTTCTATGACACAGACATGAAATAAATGAGTTAGAAGCAAAGAAAATTTTTATTTCTCAATACATTTTACAGCTTTAGTGTCGTCTAGCGTGCTAGGCTTTCACCCAAGCGAACCAGTTCGACTCCTGGTACCGGCAGATCTGGTTAAGATTTTCTGCAGTTTTTCCTTAGTTGTAACACAAATGTGGGATTTGTTCCACATTTGTTCCTTGTTGGATACAGTTCCATCTGTAAGTTGGCTGCAGCCGCACGTTGGACCTACGTAATAAAAATAATCGCCCCCTCCTCCCGCATAAGCTTCATAGCTCCTGGGGCCTGGTTTCCAGAAATTATCACAAAAAAATATTTTAATAACACTGCAACATACTCGTTGACTTTTTTGAGCTTGGAATAATAATAAATCAAAATCGCTGAGTGCCAGATGAAGGCTGCATGGTAGATGCTTTAAGTCTACGAAACTTCAGTCATTAATAAACTGCTCAACTTTCGAGGAGATTTTTAGCAAGAAAGATTCTTTGTATTTCTCACGGCCACCTCGATTCTTATTTTGAATACTTTCTTAATAGGGGACTTATCGAAACATAACCTTGAAAGAAGTGAGAGAAAAGTTCTACCCTAACTCTTACCTGTTTTAGCATAAGTTACTTCTTTGACCACTTGTTTTATGAATTGTTTTTATTCCTAGCAAATACAAGTTTATCACACACTATAAGTAATAGTCAATGCGTTATAGTCTTTTTCAATAATTTAGTAGTTCAAGTAATAGTGAATAAATCAGTCTTGAAAAAAACTATCCACTATTACGTACTACCAGTAAACGAAAAACCACAAATTACAAACAGACAATCGAGGTTATGTCACGCTTATATATTACTCATTGTCACCAACTACTTGTGTGTAATTCAATAATACTAAAATTTTTAAATATTTTCGTTGTTGTGTTGGTAGCCATCCTCGCAAGAGGTAGGACTAGGGTAGAGTCATTCCAATGCATGTTATCTTAAATAGAAGTCCCCTACGAAATCCACTTGAATATTTTAAGAGGCACAGAATTTAAAACAAAACATCCCTAGCCAATCCAAACAGGCGACAATATTTCTGGTAGTAGAACGAAAAAACGTTATACTACCAGAAATATCGCCTGTTTGAATTTGGTGTGCGGTAACTGGTGGTGTTCATTGGTTTTAGTTGCCAATCACATTACTGCCGCGGTAATGTTGACATTTCCGTTCGGGTGTGGTCATTTTCATATAATTTGAGATTAACAAAATATTATTGTCATAAGGTCCAAAGGTGTCAATAATAGTTGTATTCTTTTTACCACAGATCGTCTTAGTACTAAGATGTACTAAGCTAAGACAAAGTGAGATTAACTAAGGCCATTGAAAAGTAAAAAGAACATAGAAACATGTTTATGAAAATAAGCAGAAACACACAACATAACCACAAATTATGACGTAAGGCGTTTTATTTCATACTGCCTCACATTGTTCATTTTTTAAAAAATGCATTTAAAATTTTCAGTCCGGTAAAATTTTTTACCGGACTCAAATTAGATTTTCAGTCCGGTAAAATTTTTTACCGGACTCAAATTGGATTTTCAGTCCGGTAAAATTTTTTACCGGCCTTGTAACGTAATAATTCATTTACCGGACTCAAATGAGTCCGGTAAATACCCTTTTACCGGACAGTATGAAATAAAATATTATTTTATATTACATTCCTGCAATATACTATGATAATTGCTGTAGCTTAAATTCATTTTCAATAAACCATGTATTTATATATACTTTTTATGATCAAACATTTGTTTACATATGACATAATAACCTCAAAAAAAACTCTGTTTCACTTCATACTTTGAAGTAAGCTAAATGACAAGCACAGGCTCAGTTGGGGCAAGGGGGGAACAAGATATCTCAGTACCAACTCACTTGTGACAAGTAAATAGAACACAACAATTTTCTAAGATAATGAGAATAAGTAAGAATCTCACTTAAAAATGGTAAAAAGAATACAACTTTATAATATTAGCATTTTACAGAAATTGCGGGAAATTCAAATTACTTTCAATTCGTATATTTTGCTGTTTTTTTTATAGTATCTTTACCAACGTTACTTTCTTTAATTGTTTAGTCACTTCTATCTTTATCAGTTTTTTGAACTGATAAAGATTGCCCTTGTTACTATATTATAGATATAGTAACAAGGGGTATAGATATTACTCTTTATTTGTAAGCTTTATTTGTAAGACTAAATATGTAAGCGGCGGAACTAGAAATCTATTGCACAGCGGGAACTAATTAATCCGGTTCCAGCGATTTGTCTTCCACGTGATAATGTATGTTTGAACAGGTTAGCTCTGTACGAACCTTATAGACTTTTTTGTGTTAGTGTCGAGATTAATTACTAAAAAATAAAAAACAATGCGCTATCCTATCAGCTAACCTTCTGCACTGCTCATCTAAAGTAGTCTCGAGCCTTTGGATTTCAACATTTTTATTTTCCATACATTCTTGACATACCATACTTATTTCTCGAAGTTTGGATTCATAGGCTTTTTTTAAATTAGCAATATTTTGCATAAATACGTGTTCTTTATCATTCAGTATTTGTCTAAACCGTTTTTCCATCTTTGCCATTTGTAGCAGATGATGTTGTTTTAACAGATAAAATTGTTCTTGGTGTCTCAAGAACTTTCGTTTTAAAAAAGCAGCATTCTGAAACTGAAGTTAATCTTTAGATACAATAAATTGTACTTCACCCTCACTATACTCTGGACACGTATTTCAACAGTCAGACTGTCATCTTTAGCAATCACTGAAAAACAAAACTTAAATCTAAAATTTATCCTTATACCTACAGAACTTCACGGTTCAGCGGTAATCGGTCAAGTTTGACTGAGGGACCAAGTTTGACTCGTTACTGGAGCAATTTAATACTCAAAGACTAGAATTAATGGGACTTAAATCAGAGTTTATTAGCATTATTTATTCTTAATAATGTCTAAGCTTTCAAAACAGTTGGATTATTTACATTCCTAATTAATTCTATGCCTGTTACCTTATATTGTTCAGCGTATCCCTACATATGCTTGAACAAAATCGTAAGATAAAAGGCATAGGATTGGAAATGTAGAAAACCCAACAGAACTTAACTGTTTTGAAAGCTTAGACATTATTAAGAATAGCAAAATGCAAAATAAACTCTGATCTAAGCCCATTAGTTTGTCTTTTAGAATTGCTTCAGTAATCAGTCAAGTTTGACTAGTCAAACTTGACCAATTATACCAGCGAACCATGAAGTTCTACATATATAAGGTTATATTTTAGATTTTAATTTAGTGTTTCAGTTACTGTTGAAGATGACAGCTTAGCTGTTGAAACACGACTCCCGAGTGAGAAAAAAGTGTGTAGTGGTGGTGAAGTAAAATTTTAGTGCATCTGCGCCATGGTTTTCGGTTTTTTCTTCTTTAGACCCAATCTATTTCATGGTAATAAATCGGTACACACCACCTCTACGTTATCAACTTTGAATGATTCTAGTTTTTGGCGCAGCTCTGCAATTTGTGTGTTCAGTTCTAAATTCTGTTGCTGGGTGCTTTCTAATTCTTCACTTAAATGGTTTATAAGGTTCTGCCATTTGTTTGATACATTTTGTTGGGTGCTATATAGAGCTTCTTTTATTCCTATTAGATCCTATAAAAACAAGCAACTAAAGGGTTTGTTAATGTTTACTTACAATTTAATCTCATTACCTGCAGTTTTTGTTTAAGTAAGTTTACTTCCTGAACAAGGCAGCTGACATTTACAGGTGGTGGTGAAGATTGAGATTCGAGTTTTACATCGTCTAGAATAAAAAATATTTATTGTTTTGTTATGCAATTAAAAGGCAATGTAGTTAACGTGAGCAGATTATTAGGTTAGTGACCGAAACATACTACATACTAAAGTTGCGTGGTTTGAATAGTAGCATTTATTGCTGCTCCAAAGCCCAACTTACCTATATCTGGCTGGTGTTTAACTACCGCAACATTTTCGTTGTATTCTTGTTCATTTCGTAAATCTGATATGGCATTAATTAAGTCACCTTTGTTTAAAGTAAAACTGGTAATTTTTGAAGACTGTCGTTGTGGACACTTTGGGTTCGAAGGATTTGCGTTAGAGCCAGCAAATGCTTGATAGTGTCTTGGACTAGAAGCTGCCGATTGTGGAGGACTCACTGACTTTGGAGTATATATGCAACGTGGAGTCAACGGTGTTGCTTTGTATGCTGAAGATGGCAGAGAGAATAACCTTGGAGTAGAACAGACACAACTGCTAAAATCTGACATATCACTCCATGAACTATCAGTATTATTTGACTCCGATTCTTTAATATAACTTCTTACAGAGAGTTTTATAATGTTTGATGGTAACCTTTCTGAAGACTTTCTATATAGGTTATCCTTTGAACTAACATTCTTCTTATTACTTTTAACTCTTATTTGTTTGTTTTGATATATCCTTGGTTCACTTTTCGTTTGGAGTGGCTTTGGATGACGTCTTTTTTTCTTTTTTTTCTTGTTATCTAATGATTCACAGATGCATGTTTGTTTTTCAGTATAAGTAAAAGGTTTGTCTTTGTATTCATATAGTACAACAGAGCGTTCAAGAGCTAATGCTGGGCCAGTTACTGTTAAACTAGGAACACTTATACAACTAAGTTTTTGCGGGTTTGCTGGAATTCTATCGTATCTGCTACTATTAGGTCGATTGTTAAATTGGATTTGGCCTTGGTCATTGCATTTAGGTACCGCCCTTTGTGGCGAATAAGATGTTTGTATGGGAACCTAAAATTACGTCCTAAATATGTTTGAAAAATCCCTCTAAAGTAATTGAGCAAAATACCTGATCGTATGGAAAACTATGATGAAACGGTGGCAGCGGCCCAGAATCCGGCGGTTGATTAAATGGAAAGTCTAGCCTCACATCTTGAATTTGATGACATAATTCAATTAAATAACGATTTCTTGTTTCTTTTTGGTCTGAACTTACCAAGTTTAATTTTTCTAACCACATTCGATATAACGGCAAGTAATGGGTATCGGTAATCGATTCGATATGTGGCCTAATAATGCGAAGAATATTGCAAAATTCGTCATCAAGAGTTTTTTCTACGTTAAGAGGACTGTTTTCCATTTATGATTGATTGGTAAGATAGTTGTAAATAAATAATTCTTAATTAATAGATAGGTAAGTAGTAAACAAAAATACGAACGAATGTAGTAAAATACTGACAACTAAATGACAACCATCGAGATCTGCAGTGTGGGTTTGCAACTTAACTTAACAAACTTCTTCCTGTTTTAAAGACATGAGTGTTATCCCATTTTGCGATCAGTTAGATTCTGATGAAACTTGATGGAGTTATCACAAAGTGTCACTATAAACAAATCTGGTGTCTAAACAGTTGATCAGTGAAAAGTCACACGAAAGCTCAATCTGTTGAAATTGCAGAAATAGGATTAGTGGGGTATCAATCAAAAGCTCTAGGGAAACAGAAGCGGGTGCTGTTAACCTCGTGGAAAGTACTACGCGTTACCCAAGCTCAAGATGTGGACTTGACCTTCCGGCGGTTCATTCAGATATCGGTCAAAATTGACAAATCCCAACTTGAAACTGGGTTTTCCTATTCGATATCAGATGACTGCATGTTATTTGTATTTTTTCGATTATTTAGTACTTGTGGTATGTCTTGGATGCTGTGAAACAGTTCTTCCACATGTTGTTGACGTCAATGAACTTGAAAGATTGTAAATTTGTTTTTTAATATTTTAGAATAAGTTTTGCAGTTATGGAAGCTAGAGGTAAGTAAAATTGCAAGTACAGACTAAAATTGAAAGAATCCTTAATATTTAACGTCTTATTTAGGATGTATAAATTTCTATTTATAAATATTTCTGTACCCGGCTTGATATCTTTCCTATAAATATCTTAAGCCGGCGTACATTGCACTACGATAAGAATTAAGCTCATAATTCATTCCCAAAGTTGACCGAAACGAGTATTCAGCCTTAAATTATTATAGTATACATCTTACTTTGTATAATGCAGCTGAAATAGTTGGAAAATCTTTTCGGATTGCTTTTACGCCATCCAACATAATCAAAAAATTTGAAGTGACTGGGATTTGCCCCTTCCAAAATATTTCAGGATGTTGTCTTTTTGTCTGCGTATGTTACTGATCGGAAACATATTGTTGTGTTATAGGTATCCCGCACAACAAGTATGCACGATGTGTTGCCTTTTTTCCAGGCGAAAGGATTTTTTAACTTTTTTAATTTTTAAAACAATAAAATTTTGCATTAAATATGTTGAAAATACACATTACAACACTGTGATGTGGAAAGCGATAAATTCTAAACAGATTCTTCAATTGAATTTCACAAACTCAATTTTAAGATGAACGATTTTCTGTCGTTGGTTGATTTTTTCACACTTAAATATTTTGAAGCCATTTTATGGCATGTTTTCACCTGAAAATTATTAAAGGCATAGGTGAGAAGTATTTATTACTTTACTTACAGTTTTTGTTAATGAATTTCAAGAAAATGTTCTATTTCTTTGACGATTCATAATTTTCCATAGTTAATGGATATTTTTCAATGTTATTTGAATTTCTAAGTAAAATATTTTACTGCAATATTGTTAACCAAGTTCTAGGGTGCATTTGACACTAGAATGTTAAAGTGGGGAACTTTTTATAGAGAAGGTTTAGGCCTTTAAAATCCCAAAATTGTAACGTTTCAGCAGGGTTTGCTAGAATGTTAAAGTTCAGTTTATATTCATAATTTTGGTGTCAAAATGTATGTAATTTTTGTTTGATAGAATCTTAGGATTAATTTAGTGATAAGAAAAGGATGTAGCAAAATGTTAAAATGTTTTTATTTGAATTTTTGTGAAGTTATGTTTGTTAGATAATTCAAGATGGTTGTCAATGAATCCTAACTCTAAATTTGCATTTCAATAGCCGTTTTAGGTACCAAAAAGAAGGAAAGATTCTTCTCTTTCATTTTATAACATTTATTTAAACAACTAATTTAATTTTTTATGAACAGTTTGGTTAGAAAGGCTTTTGGAGGGAAAGATGTTGTTTTGTTTCTAGTTCCGAACTAGGAAAATCACTAGCGATTCGCAATTGTTTTCCAATTATTATAAAAACAGCACGACGATTTGGTTACTTTCTCTTGAATTTTCATACAGTGCAAAAGTCATGTCAGTTTGTACGTTGGTTTAAGTGAATTAAGTGAATAATTAAAGTGAACTTAAAGTGAAATAAACGAAAGTGCAGTTTTTTTAAATTTGGTGTTCAGACTGTTATTATTATTTGGAGAAATGTTTGGAAATTTATTTGTATGGAACGAATTAAAAGAAGGTGATGGAATCTTGTTGCAAATAACCGAATTATTTAATGTACTCCCGTCATGGAAGATACATGTTGCAACTTTAATAATTATAATTATCTTCAACAATCACAAATAAAATCCATTTGAATGATGATATGGAATGTGAACATCTTATCAACAAATAAGCATGTAATTTTACCAACTATTAACAGGAATCTGCTAACTTTCAAGTTAGGGTGATTAACTTTTTTGTGTACTGTTTTGTGACGCCAAATAATTTTAAAATTTAAAATAATTTTCAATTTTTTATTTGTTAATAGTAATTTAAGATTGTTGGATTGATCAGATAAGAATTAAAAAGGACCAAGAGAATTAGAATGTCTCTTAATTCTTATTTTGTTAAATCTATTTGACACCGAAATTTAATTTGATTTTCTTTAATCTTAACTTTTAATAGTTGTTCTCTTTATGGAATTTTAAATTTTTATTTCTTTTCTGTGTTAATAAATAAAATTATCCATTTAAATGTTTAAAAAAAATTATTTGTGTCTGGTCCATTAACAACGTTTTACAGATATAATTTAAATAGCTTCGTAATTAATTAGCGACCCGCCTGATTTCGTCTCATGCATTTATGGAACTTGTTTTCCAGTTTAGAAATTATAGCCGGAGAATTTTTTATAAAGGTAAGTGATATTTAGTTGTGTATATTTTCAGGCAGTTTTGGTTGTGTTTGTGAATTTCAACAATAACAGGTTTATTTTGCAATTTATAACCTTTCATATTTCATCAAGTGGTGGAGAGTTTATTAATCACTACAATTAATTTTTTTCTTTTTTTTGACCTCACATTATCGCAACAATATGTATTATAGATATTTGTTAAACTAATCCACTAACAGTAAATGTAGGTGAGCTTCAGCCTGGTTGCTCGAGAGATAATACTGAGACAGAGACACGAATATTATAACTCCAGAAACTATTAGACCACATCTCAAAGCTGCGAGTAGAATTGTTTTAACTGGCACGCCAATAATTAGAGAAAAGAAACCAAAGAAAGAAGCAAAAGTATTAAAAGAATTGCAAAAAGCACATAACTCACTGAAAGAACCAAATGTAAAGGCTGTTAAAAAAAAGTGATATAATTTATGAACGAAAGCCCAAAGCAGTTATATCCCCTCTTAAATCGTAAATCATCGTTACGATACGAATGTAGCATAATGTTATACAAAACACTTCTAAGACCAATCCTAACGTATAGTATGGTGTACTACCTCCAGAACCTACATAAACAAACTGAAGAAATTCCAAAACAAGACACTTAGAATCGTTCTTAATACGTCAAGGTATATGAGGAATCTCCAAATACACTACGAACACGGAATAATGCAGATTGAAGAATGTATTCGCACTTTAACTAAAAATCATCTTACAAAACTGAATACTACAGATAACACCATAGTCTAACAGCTAGGGAGAAGAAATATCCATGTCAAACTTAAAAGACGCCTACCCCAAGATTTGTATCTGGAATGACGATAACCAATATCCATCGTTCCCACACGGTTGATTATTTAACTGTGTGGGAATAGCTTGCTTAAGATCTCTACTTCGAGGAGCTACATACCTCCACAGTCATTAATGTCCACCAATACATATATTTCAATGCACATATAACACAGCCATGTATAACATGTTGTATGTTGATCTGGTTTTCTGTAAATTAAAAAAAAAGTTTTATTTGTAAATTAATTGAATACTGTTTTTAATTCTTCTGGTATTTTACCTTTTATTTGTGGAATTGATTTTTAATTTTGAAATAAATAAATCGGATGAACAAAAAGTTTCACAAATTTATTATAATTTACCTGACAATTGTTTCGATTTATAAACTGAATATTACCTTTGATAATGGCTTTTTATTAATCCAATTGAATTATATTGCAATGACCGGAAAAATCCCTATAGACTGCCGGCGAAATCAAACCTTTAGAAAGTTCTCAACACATCTAGAGACTGCTAGAGGCGGCCACACACAACGCAATACAGCAGCACAATGCACCCCCGAGTATACTCCAGCACGTTGTGGAATCTTTTATAGAGGAAATATAAACGCCACCGCGGATATATGCGGATCGTGTGACAGTATAAGATAAATATTGGAAATAAATCTCTGTGTATATAAATATTGTAGTAATAATAATCTGTAATTAAATTAGTTTAAGTTTGTTAATAATTTATATGTGTGTTTGTAATTAGTGTTAGTGTTAATTTTTTTGATAATAAACAGTCAAAACAGCACCTTTAGTATTAAGATCGTTACAATATTACGATTTTTAATTTACCCGGGATATTTAACAAAGTAATAATAAATTGCGTTTATGACACAGCAAAGGATTGAAACATTTCCATAAAAATCCAGTTCCTGAGTAAGATCTCTGTAAACTGCTTTTTCAATTTCAAATTACAAAGGATCCGAGCGTTCTCCAGCTTTAGATTTTCTAGTTTCAGAGCTTTAGAAATTTAGAATTTATAACGGATTTTTTAGCAACAGTATGTTTGGTTTTTTCTAGTGAATACCTCATGAAACAAAAGATTATTTTTTATGAATTTGCTTTGTATAGTTGGACGATGCTCTTTCATAGGGTCTTTTGTAGTTGATCTTTTAAGACGAGTATGTTTTTTTACGAATCTAAGAGGTCTAGTTTTTTCTAAACAAAAGGAACTCATATCCAGTGTGCTAAATTACTTTTACGTCTTGATAGAATGATAATTTATCGATTTCGCGAAGAATTTACTCAGGTTTGAGATAGATCCCCAATATTACTCCTGCCCTGCATCTTAAAAGTATTTACTCTTAGAATTGCAATAGTAAGTTCGATTCGGATAATCAGAATTAGAAACCTCATATGATTTATTTTTCAATAAACGCAACTTACAATGTATGTACATGTACAGTAAACAACAATATACAATATTAAATTAACACATTTAACATAACACAACATTTTATTAGTCTAATGATATATTCATGGAAGAGGTACATCAGATGTCTGCATATGCTCACTTGGTGCTCTTTTTAAAGAAATCGAATCAATAGGTTCTGTAAACAAAAATTGAAATTTAACAATCTAGCTCACTTACAATATCAGCTTTCCAATTACCTTGATCTTGTATCCTATAAAACTCTGCCAAGTCAGCTCCACTGCATAAAGGAGTATCTACTTGAATTGTACTATCAAACTTAGAATAATTCACTTCATACCCTTGTCTTTCTTTGTGGTAACTTACAACTGATTCAAATCTATGTCCCCATAAAACTTCGCTTGCAATATAACTCGAACGAGCCTGCGTCGTTTGTCCAGTACTTTCTATTGTACCTTCCAAAATAACTACAATTTCAAATCTGTCTTGTAACATATCTCCAGCTGAGAGATAATACAAAGGTGAGTTTTCATCAATTTTGTGGACAATAGTCATAGGCCAAATGAAAAACAAATCACCATCACAACCATCTGCACTCACATCCAATTCAGTTTGATACTGTAGAAGTTCTTCTCCTTCTTTAGTCGTTCTTGGCCGAATCAATTGAGCTCTAATACTAGCTCCAATGATGTGACTTTTCCTCATATCGCCAACCCGAAACATCAGACACAATTGACCATCCCTTTGACAAATAACACAACTCTTAGAGAACAGTAAGGTTTGAGTTCGATGTTTTGGTCTAGTCATTTTGGCGAAAACAATACCCACCATCAGTGCTTGAATTACAACACCGACTATACTTTGTAGACACATTACAAAAATGGCTTCCGGACATTCTTCTGTAGTCGCTCTAAATCCATAACCTATTGTGTGTTGTGTTTCTATACTAAACAGAAAACACGAAGTGAAAGATTCTATCTGTGAAATACATGGAATCCATTCAGAATCCCCTTGATATTTAGGCAAATGTAACGGTTCTAGATCCCCATGTGTTAAAGATATTAGCCACCATATGACGGCGAATCCTAACCATGATAAAAGAAAACTTAACGCAAAAACTAGTAATGTCCATCTCCACTGTGTGTCTACTAGAGTTGTGAATATGTCTTGTAGAAATCTCATTCGATGTTTTGAGATTTTCGATTGAAGAATGTTGCAATCGCCATTTTTTAAGACTGCACGTCGGCGTATTTTTCGTACTGCACCTGGTCGGAAACGACTTCTGCAAAAAAAAACATGACATTAAAAACCAACCGATATTTTTATATGCGTGGAGATTTCGAGATTGAAATCGAGCAGTGAATCAACAAAAGACAACATAATATCTCTGTAGTATTTCTCATTGACTAAACCCTTAAAATATTTAGACCTATATAACCTAATGCTCCCACTCTCATATTTCGCAGGAATTACACTCTTTCATATGTCCAATGCTAATAGTGCATTATATACGAACATCTCTCTTATAAGTCCTTTTGTTATTAGAATTCATGATAAGCATGTGTCTGTCTGTAAGTTGTGTCTGCTAATTCATGTTTATTTAAGTCATCTGTGAAACCGGAACTGCAGTTTTGTATTTAATTATAAAGCACATCATTCTCTATTAAAATATATTTTTGTTTTCGAAATTTTTAAGATCTTAGATGCTTTCTTAAAATTATAAACTTTCTTATCAAACACATTAACAATTAACCCTAATTGTTTTATTTTCTCTCTTGTTTTTGTGGCCAAATAATCCCCATTCTAACATAATTTAAATTACAGAAATTAAATGAATTACCTACTTTGTTTCCCTTTATTCTTTCTTTTTCTTCTTTTCTACTTGTTAAATATTTTTGCTTTTTATGGAGATTTTAGAGATTCTGGGTGATATCCTGGAGATTGTGGAACAATTGTAAAATATAAATGAGCAATTCTAAGTTATGCATATTTTGAAAAATCTTGGAGATTTTACATATTTCAAGTAATCTTAATTGTGGATACATTTGTCACATTTTTACAAATATTTCAGCATCAGTCAACTATTAGATTGTTTAGATAATTCTTTTTATAATTACTTTGTTTTTAAATTAATTCTATATTAATTCACGCTACTTGGCCATCAATATCAATAAACCAATCACCGAACTTTTAAAATCTTTTCTTAATTAAGCCAAAAAATTCATCAAAAGTAAACTTAATATTCTTCTTCGCTGTCTTTTTGATAATAATTAAAATAATTAAAAGGGGATAGTGTAAGTGCATATCTAGGTATGTAAAGGAAGGTTTCAGTTAAAATTTTTATTAATATTATTTTATTATCATCTGTAGATGCGTTTGTTACGCTCTTTTATTGTTATGCTATTCAATAAATATTAAAGAAAACTTTTCAACATCTTTTAAATTTTATTTCGTTGGCAATGATCACATTACCATAATTTAGATACACAATTAGGAAAAACCATAGGAAATTGATATCGAATGAGTGATGATATAAATGATATGTTTAAGAATTTATAAACATAATGAAAAATTATCATCTCTGACTGGGATTCGAACCCAGGACTCTCTGCTATCCAGGCAGATGCTCTACCAACTGAGCTACCTGAGACGACTCCCAATTGAAACGACAATTCTTCATATAAGATGGAAATAATGTTAACAACTGAAGTATACTAATTATTTGCTATGTATAAATTGGTTGTTCGCTAATCCGCGACTCATTTTTACCAACTATCACAGCTGAATTAGATTTTTAGAAATATTCTTCCATAGGAAATTTTAATAATAGTAAATGAAAATTATTGTGATAATCACAGAAATACATCAAATTAGTTTAAGAATTTATAAACATAATGAAAAATTATCATCTCTGACTGGGATTCGAACCCAGGACTCTCTGCTATCCAGGCAGATGCTCTACCAACTGAGCTACCTGAGACGACTCCCAATTGAAACGACAATTCTTCATATAAGATGGAAATAAATAAATAGAGATGATAATTTTTCATTATGTTTATAAATTCTTAAACTAATTTGATGTATTTCTGTGATTATCACAATAATTTTCATTTACTATTATTAAAATTTCCTATGGAAGAATATTTCTAAAAATATAATTCAGCTGTGATAGTTGGTAAAAATGAGTCGCGGATTAGCGAACAACCAATTTATACATAGCAAATAATTAGTATACTTCAGTTGTTAACATTATTTCCATCTTATATGAAGAATTGTCGTTTCAATTGGGAGTCGTCTCAGGTAGCTCAGTTGGTAGAGCATCTGCCTGGATAGCAGAGAGTCCTGGGTTCGAATCCCAGTCAGAGATGATAATTTTTCATTATGTTTATAAATTCTTAAACTAATTTGATGTATTTCTGTGATTATCACAATAATTTTCATTTACTATAAATGATATGTGTCTAATAAGTAATAAAAAGCATGCCTTCTTGAGGTATAGGAAAATAGAAGAGTTTGTTTTCAGAACTACGGTTTGCTACACGATTTTGTTATCAAGTAAGCTTATTATTTAAAATTAACGAAGTTTAAAAGCTATATTATTTTTGAGACGCCGCTGTAAAATAAAAGAAGCAGAAAAGTATTCCTGTTGCCAATGTGACAATAATTTAACGTGGCGGTAAATTCAAACCGTCCTCATTCAATTTGGATCACCCTGTATGTATGTTACGGTTAATGTCATAGTCATTGTCGTTAATAACCGGCCATTATCGTCATAACACATTTAGGTTGGTTAAAGACGTTAAAAGCCGGTCATTGACGTAAATAGCCAGTGAGTGTGGAAAATGTTTTTTAATTTTAATACTGAAGGTAACATGACCGGTTATTATCGTCAATGGCTATCTATAAAGTAGGAAATGTTGAAAATAAAAACATAATGTTACGGTCAATGCAGTAAACAGGCCAATGTCGTTAATGGTGGCCCAGTCTCATAACGTTACACTTCTAACACTAAACTAACCTCACCTGCGCCTTGACCATTAATAATTAAGGCCGCTCAATTATTAATTAAGCTGTAGATTAGTTGTTAGGTTATGTGTTAGTTGAAGTTTATTAGATATTTTGTAAATATGTTTATATGCAGTTTTCGAGATTGGACGGTCGTTAACGACATTGGCCGGTTTACTACTCTGACCGTAATATTATCCGGCCCGTCCAATGCTCTAGTAAATCGTATGAGAAAACGTCTTTAATCAACCAGCTGGACATTAACGTTATATCCCGGCCATTTACGTGATTGTCCGCATTTACCTCTTTGACCGTAACATGTACACTACATAAATAAGCTCACCTAAAAAAGAAATGTAATATGCACCGCAGCCTACTAGAACCAAAGATTAAAAAAGAAGAAGAATTTTAGTAACAAATGAAAAATGCCGCACCATCGTGTCACAATTTACAAGTACAGGTTGTTCCATTGTAGATCTCATTTCAGATTAAACCGGACGTCAAAAGCTAAAGGTTGTATTACAGAAAGATGTGTATTTATGTCTGTATTCATTATATTAAATTTTATGAGAATTGATTGAAAAATGAAGAAATGAAAAAAAAGGTGTTACATATGATCATTGTCACTCGGTATATGTGATAAATATTTTTATTTAGGTACATTTATTATGATCCATATAGTATACTTTATGAATATATTAGATTTAAAAAATATATTTGTTTATATGCAGATTATAGCTAATAGAATATTACATATTTTTTGATGTTCCAAGTAATGGTTAAATAAAAATATTTTCCATGTTTTTATATTGTTCTATCTCTGTTTATGTCAGTAGTGATATTCAGTAATATTAATATATTCTATTAAAATTCTTCTCTCATTATTGCTTGCTTTATTCTGTTAATAAAGAAATAAATGTAATATAATATGGATTACTAGTATATTATTGACCTAAGTTCATCAGAAAAACCAACATCACTAATGGTTTATAAAAAAATATGAATTGAAAAATTTGACAAAATTATTTTAATATGCTATAAATTATATTAATTGAATTAGCGGAATTTTTTTAATATGTAAGATTAACTATTTATTTCATAATAATATATAAAAATTAGCACACAAAGTTTATAATATACATAGAAAGCAGTTTTATTGAAATATTATTTGGAATCCAAAATAATATGAGCTAGACATTTCTACTGAATTTTATATTTCAGTAAATATTCATAAAATAATACTTGTAAGTAGGTAAACATATAAATGTAATTTATCTTATTTGTCAAAACACATAAAAATAATATAAATTAATATAAAATTAAATATTAATAGCTATTATGCTAACAAAATAATCAGTATCAATATTTTTATATTGATCTAACCATGATAATTAGCTCAAACATGTTAACTATTACTACTATTACTTTACACTAATTAAGCTCTAACTAATTTAATTTCTAAACCAGTAAATAAAAACAAATTTATTAAGGAATCTTAAAAAGATATTTATTAGCTATGAAAATATTTTGCATAAGATTTATTGTTTTACTTCTTTTTGTAAAACTGGTGACGCAGCAATAATTTTAAGGATCATTAGTAAATAACAGGAGATACAGACAAGGATATTTTTGCACAGATCGTTAATTTATCACTTGTTTGTTTAAAACGTGTAGATTATTTAATTTTTTAGACGACGCTAATTAATTGTATTCACTTTTAAAATTATCGATATTTTTATCTCTAAAAAAGAAATATGTACTATATAATCGTATATAATACTATCTATACAATTAGAAGGCGCTAATTTCTATGACACGTTTTAGTAAACCCTTCTCGTCTAATAATAGAGCAAATTCTAAATTAATCAAAAAAGTAAACTGAAAACCTTAAAAATATCACGTGCAAATATATCACTCAATATTATTTCATTAGTCAATTAGTGATAGAAGTAGCTTTCCTTAATATGACACACCTCTTTTAATATTTTGTATATGATAGCTCTCATGTCTTCGCATATTGACAAATGGAAGATTGATTTATCGAATTGAAGTAAACAAGAATTAAATTATTATTCATTGATTCATTATTATTAAAAGATAACTTCCGATTTGATTGTTGAAGTATCGTCTATATAGCGAGTACTGAGGTCATTGAAATCTTTTATTCTTATTCCGTAAAGAGATATTTTGGTCAATAAACATAAATATATCGAGCTGCATAGTAAAAACCGTAAAAACTAAATATATATTAATATGTATTAATGTCGCTAATTTCGTTAAAAAACAAGAAAGAAAACAACAAAATATGGAGGTACTTGGCACAATGATGTGTATTGAAAATATGTGTAAAACAATTAACCTTTCAAGTTATACCTAAATTAAATTCAATATTTTCCATTATTGTTTTATTTTCTATATGCACACAAAACTGCATAGTTTTCAATTTTTATGAATTAGCTGTAATTAGAAAAAACTAAACCTTTGCGTTAGCATTAAGGAGGTTCGTAAGATTAAGTTTAAACTCTAAAGCCCCATCAAAATTTCGTAACTTTTCTAGTTAAAACTAAAAGCAATCAAACTTTTTTTAATTCGTAAAATTATTAATTCTTTTCATTTACTACTTCATTCAATTTTAATCCCATGTTTTATTTACTAATAGTGTTGTTTTCCTGCTAGAATTGTATACAGATTATTTGTTCGAATAATTACTTATTCTGGTTAAAATTTATTTTATTTTTTCACTAACATACATGGAAAATATTTTAAACATATTTCTTGTAGGGTACCACTGTCGCAAACTACATATAAAAAAATAAACAAACTTTTGCGTTATCACTGTCTAGTTCACTGATCTTTATTGAAGTATGATCAATGGTCCTTAAAAACAATGTATCAATGGCAGCTCCAAAATGGGCATGTGTCATTTCAGCCATCTATGAAAAACTAGGCTTTCCAATTGAGATCTTATATCATACTGTCTGGGACAAATTGTAATAATAGATTCATTCTACTTTATAATTTGAATTACACAAATTACAGCTAGATGAAGACTGCGCGGTTTTTGGCAATACGATTTCCATTTTCAATTAGCCTAATTAATTTTTCTTCCTTTTATCTCTTATTCGTTTCAAAATATTTTTATTCTTTAATAGAAATTTAGAAAAATAGTATTGAGTTCCGCAGAATCTGCAGATTCTGAATTATTTTCAAGAATCTTACAATAGTTTTAAATTAGGGTGGGGGCAGTTTAAATACCTTGAAAGACTGCGACGTTTGCTCTAGCAAGGAATTATTTAATTTTTCCTATTTCTCACATTTGATAAATTTGAAACTGTCATTTTTATTTAGGAAATCTTAGATAACGAACCAATTTGTTTTGTAGTTGAGTTATTTGTAATAATAAAATGATAATTATGATGTTAATAGTGGTTTCTATAACGAATTTATATTAATTCGTCTGGGTAGTCAGATTTTTGATGTTTTCTTGTAAATAAGCATAGATTTATTTAACACATGGACAGTTAACCTTAATTGTGTTATTCTCTAGCTTCTAGAGCGAAGTTTCCCAAAGGTGACCATGTTTTTCCCACTGTTTTTCATTAATATTGTAAATGGGAATATTAAGTTAATTCTGTCCCATCAAATTACGGTATTGGATTCTTGCATATTTCTTAACACCTTTGCTAATAATAATTAATTGTTTTCACTCTGCAAGCATAGGTTTTTAAATAAATTCAGACTACAAGACGATTGTGTTATATGCCTAAATTTATGGAAAAGGTGAGCTTTGATTTTTCAATTACACCATGAAAAATTAGAAGTTTACCCTTCCGCAGTTTCCCATTGAAACTAATAAGCTATTTAGCTCTGGTATTATTTTGTAACATTGTTTAGGAAAGTTAAAAATTAGTGAGAAATTAGTTAAAAAAATCTCGTTATCAGATGCCAGTTGAAGCTACGTTGGAATTGTTTAGTTGGAGAACTAAAATTCGAATCTAGTTGGAGAGCTGGTTACGGCTAAATTTGGTTTCGTAACTTACATCGGATACAACTACCTACTAAACGACAGAACCTATTGAATGAATTTACCAGACTGCCAGAAATAATGTATAAAATTTTTTTGTTTTACCAACTTAAAAGTACCCAATTACCTCTTTTAATAAAACATTTGCACCATGCTAATAGTGATGGACTCGAGCCCGAGCCAAGCTCGACTCGACTCGAAACTCGACTCGATTTCGAGCCGAGTTTCGAATCGAGTTTGACAATTCTTTATTGGAGTCGAGTCGAGCTTCACGTATGTCGAGCCCAAGTCGAGTCGAGTTTTTGAAGCCGAGTTTTTCGAGTTTTTCGAGCTTTTCGAGCCGGCTCGAGAAAATTGTACAGTTTACAGTATTTCCCCTATTTTGTACTTTAACGGATTATAACTAAGAATTTGCGCAATTACTTCTCTTTAAATGGCTTCATTACACTATAACACTTAAAACAATGAATTTTTTAATTATTATATAATCATTTTATCCCGTTATTAGGGTGTAATGTATTCATCAATGACAAACAAAATGTTAAAAAGTAAAACTCCTGCACGCCACTTTGCAAGTTTTTAACAGCTGAAGTAACAAGAGTTGCTGCTTGCAATCTGATCTTATCTTTTATGTTCAAAACGTGTTGATAACGTCGTGGATTTATTAACTTATATTAAAAAATTAGTAATTTTAGTTTGTTTGTTTTTTTGCATATAATATAATATTGTTGCAATATAAGGATTGCATTGTTTGCTTCATTATTTGATGGTGGGATTCTGACTTCATCTTCTAATTCATCTTCAGACAATGAGTTTTTGTTAGTTGTTTTAACTTCTGAAACGATATCATTTTCGTCAAGTGTACCGCAAATAACAGCGTTATTGTATATTTCTATGTATTCATTGAAGGAAATCTCAGAGTTTATTGTATTCCACT